>CM021101.1:235966627-236313257 GCA_007115665.2 Sequoiadendron giganteum
CCTCAAAACTTAAGCATTACAAAAGCTCACAAATTCTACTGAAAGCTAATGACTAGATTTATTCCACATCTAACTCCTAGAGAAATGGTCCACATGACCTTAATATGAGAAAATCCAAAAACTCCAAAATTTGGCTATTTCAAAGAGATTTTCCTAGGTGCTTCCTAGAGGTGCTCCTGCACCAGATAGGCTAGGTTTAGGTTCAAAACGATACAAATACAATGTTGTGCAACTCAAGTGTCAATTTGTAATGCATGTGCTAGATCGAGTGATGCAATCACTAGGTTACAATGTAAATGTGGAATTATACAATGCAAGTGCCTTAAAGCAGTGCAATTGTTAGGGGGATTGATGCAAGTGTTATAGAATGATGCAACTGCCAAGGAAAATGATGCAATTGATATAGCGTGACACAATTGTAGGGTCAAGCAATGCATTTGACTGTCACGATGCAAGTGAACCATAGAATGACACAATTGGCTTTAGCTAGGATTGACTTAGTTTAGACTTAGTTTCCTTGTGTATGTTTGATTAGATAGATGATAATGATGATTTTCAATGATGTGCTAACCTCCATTTTTGTGTTTGTAGAGACAATTACTGCCCATTTACACTCAAGAGAGTCAGTCAGCGACATACACATTCAGAGATCAGCTGAGTCAGGGTGAGCAAAGTTGATTGATGTGCCTGTGACTATTCTATGTGACCTATATGCCCATTTTCGATACTAATAAGGGTCTATTGACAAAGCTTGCAAAGAGATGGCACTCTGAGACCTGCTCATTTCATTTGCTAATAGGAGAGGCCACAGTCACACTTAAGGATGTTTATTGAATCTTGTGGATTCCCATCAGAGGAGAGTGGGTAGTCTACGATCCTCAATGAGGACTATAGGCCATTACCAAGTACTATGAGAATGATGGTATAGCCTTGCTGGGGATTCATGGTTATGAGATTAGCTAGGAGTTCATGGTCGAGCATTACAATAGATGGGATGCGATGTTGTGCACTTTGATTGCCGAGGTTTTGATTCTAGATCACTGTGGTCATAGATTTCTGATTGGATAGGGTGATGTTCTCATCAGGATGAGGCAGGATAGGACAGTATTTTCTTGGGGGTCATGCATTCTAGGCATGTTATACCATCAACTACATGATGTATCTCGTATAGGGAGGTGAGCAGTATCACTTGCAGGACTACACTTTTGATGATCTGGGTCTAGGAGCATATTCTCATATTTTGACCACCAGTACAAAGACAACTTGTTGAGGGTATTCCTTATGTGTATTTATATGTGGGTTCAGTGATATAGACTCGTATAGGAGATATAGGGTATTGGTGGCATGCTATTGATACTTTTCCCAAATTTGTGTGAAGGCCATACAGGGACTCTGGACTATGGCTGAGAGAGCAAGACCATTTACCTTTTTGTAGATAGTTCAGATACTTGATTGGTCACATTGTATAGTCATAGTTGATCATAGAGATGTACCTACCCCAGTGGATACTAAGATAGTTTGGGGAGCAGCAATATTTTCTTGTAGGCACTACCGAGTATGCCATATCCTCATGAGAGATAGTGTGGGGACCACCGATATCAGTTCACTTGGCCGAGCAACATATTGATGGGTTGGTTGCACAACAATGGGTATGGAGAGGGGTTCCAATAGATGTGGGGACCATCCTGGGTTATGATTCATGGTGTTAGACTCACATACCACTTCCACTGATAGATTCAGATCAGTTGGGGCTAGTAGATTGATAGGAAATAATACCACGGGTTCACCGGAGGCAGAGATGGAGGAAAGGGGAGAGGGAGGGATGGAGGCAAAGGAGATGGGGGTGGTGGTGTTAGTGATGGAGGAGATGGGGGAGACAAAGGGGGTGGTGGTAGGGGTCAGAGACATGGGAGGAGGGTGTGGCAGTGGGTGGAGTGAGCACCGCTATCACCTATCCACGAGGAGGGTGAGGGAGAGGAGGAGAGGGAGGAGGGATGATAAGAGGAGGCCAGAGCAGAGGGAGAGTAGCCAGAGGGACCTCGACAGGAGGAGGGCCATTAGGAGATGGATGTGGAAGTGCTGAGAGAGGAGGAGGTGTTGGATGTGGATGCAGGGAGAGAGGAGGATGTGGATATCAGTGATGAGGAGGAGATTGATGATGTAGAGAGACAAATTAGAGAGAAGATGGTGGAGGGAGATGATGATATAGTGAGGAGTCCCCCATTACTACAAGATTCCATTGTCGATCAGTAGTTGGTTGACATGCAAAGTAGGCTATACGAGGCCCTAGCCAGGATCAAGGCCTTAGAGGGCGAGTTGGAGGTGACTTAGGTGGAGAGAGATCAAGCAGTGGTCAAGTAATAGGAGGCACAGAGTTGGTGCTCTAAGTTTGCACAACTATGTTCTAGGCTGGTGGGAGAGGTAGCCAGACAATTGGTGAGGGTGAGTTCCAGCCAGGCACGGTACATGATTCTATATGAGAGAGCACTTCCAGCAAAGCAGTGAGATCCTAGCCTCTCATGGTCTAGTAATAGGACATGTAGTGGCAACAACAAGATTCACAATAATAGGAGCCATAACAGTGTCAGTGCATCCACTTTGTCAGGGAAGTCTTTAGGGCATAAATCCCACCACAATCATAGACATTCCTCCAGTCACAGGTCTAGCCATAGTCACGGTTCCTCATCATTAGTGCACAGGTCCACTCATAGCCAACCACATGTCACCATTCTCGAGTCCTCACAAAGTTAGCCAACAGTGTCAGTGTATATGTCATCAAAGCCTATGAGAGAGCATCATTCACCTCATCTCTCACCTTGAGGGGATGAGGAGAGCATTGGCTAGGACATATTTGTTTATGTTTGTTATTTATGTTTGAGACACATTTATATATTGACCCTCAATCCTGCAAGCTCTATTTTTGGGATTCCTCGAGACTCTATCCCATGACATTATTTTGAGATATATATGATGAATTTTTTGGTGTGGATTATATGCTATGTGTTATGTTATGATGTATTATGATTTTATTATGTTTATGTGATGTGATGTATGTGATGATTCCTATGATGGTGCATTTTATGTTATGTGATGTATGCATTTATTTATTATGAGATTCCTTAGGACAAATGATGATGCTACCTTATGTGTGATGGTTACTTTATGATGATGATGATAATTATATTTTTTCCACTAACAGATGCCATGCTTATGATTATGTATGCATTGATGTATGATTATATGACATATGATATTCTTATTTTATGATCCTGAATCTATATGCATTAATGATATGGATGATGCATGAAAGATGTCTAATGTTCTTATATGTTATGCTAGTGCAAATGGATTGATTTAAATGATGTATTTATGCTAAGTGATTTAAATGCAAATATGTGAATGGATTTATGTTAATACAATTGTGGAAATGGATTTATGTAATATGCAAATGTGGAAATGGGTTGATGTTAATGTAAAATGTGAAAATGCAATTCCTATATATGAGCGTGTATGCAATAATGTTTTTGTATGTCACAGGATATCATTAGGAGATGGAGGGAGAGAGACTATCAGATGGAAGGAGATGGATGTTAGTGTGGAGAAAGAATCCTTCAATATATTCCCAAAGTACTAAGAGATGTTGCTCTAATCATCATTAGGCATATTATTATAATCGCCAAAAAACACCATGATATGACATAGATCAATGGTGTACAAGGTCGCACCATCACACAGGAGAAGCAGTGATAGACAAGGATGTTCATGACTCATATGGGGAACTCCATTGCCCCAGTATTTTTTTCACAGCCAACCACAAACAAGAAAGACAAGCCATGAAACATTTTTTCTCCTCTAAATCCTATGCAGGACATCCTCGAAGAACTAGTAGCATGATAGTTTGAAATACAAGACAATCACCATGACATGTCTCTACTCCTTTAAATCCTAATGTCAAGACATCCTCGAGGAACTAGTAGCATGACAAAAAAGATCAAATGAGAAGTGCCAATATTAAAGATATTGTTTTCCAAAGTGTTTGCCAATGTGTGTCGAAATGCCAAGTGTTTTGATATCAAGATGTCAGGTTTGAAAAATTCTAGATTTTTGTGATAGATATTAGGTAATGTCAAATTTAGGAAGGACACATCCTGAATGATGTTGATATCAAGAGAATCGATCCTCAAATGTCAAGAGAATCCCTCAAAATTCCAGATGACAGTGATGATACTTTAAAAAGACATATCCTAAAGCATAAACCTATGACAGGTTGACTTGTTATGACAAAGTTTGACTAAGGTTGATGGCCAAGTTGATCACATGCCAATGTTGACATTCTAATTAATGATTTCTTAAGGTTTTTTAAGAGTTACCTAATGTAGAACATGTGTCAGAAAAGGACAATTGTCTTTGACTGAAAAGATTGAGAAAAAATATTTTGATTTATTTGAAGATATTTGATGTGTGTGAGAGTGAATGCAATGAACCCTAAAGGATTGACCTAGTGTGGCCTCAGGGGCTCATCGATTGATGGCCTTGCCTATTTCATACACTCAGAGACCTCATAGTTTGACATGACCAATGACTTTGTCTTATTAACCAAAGATTGAGTCATTATTTTATTTTGACAAACCTAAAAGGACCGACCTAATATCTCAGGGGCTCAAAGATGAGCCTTGCCTATGTAGAAAATACATAGAGACAATGTAGTTCAACTATGAAAAAGACTAACATGTCTGACAGGACAAACTATGACTCTATTTTTTGAGATTTTTGAGTGTTATCTAGATGTTTTTGTGTTTTAAATTTTTTTGAATTTTTTGGATTTTTGATGGATTTTTTTTTTTAAATCTTTTTTTAAGACATTTTGTGATTTTTATGGCTTTTTTTTATGACTTTTTATGATTTTCATGACCGTGTGCGAGACCCATTATAGTCAGGTGATAAGGTGTTTCCCCTAGTCAAGCCTAGGACTAACCAAGTTTGGATGGGATGGAAAGGGATGTGCACAGGATGAAAGGTGGAGGATATGCAAGGCATGATGTCAGCCCTTGTTAGCCATGGAAAGAGATAGCAGGGCTTATGATGACTGTTCTGAGGATGTTAGAAAATTGGGCATTTATTATGGATGAAGTTAGATGGACTGATAGTAGATGGTGAAGCAAAGACTGACTATGCATGGCACTTGTTTGCCAGGTTTTCACCATGGTACTTATCTAAAGTGCCACCAAAGTGGTTTTCACTATTGGATGAATTATTTTTCTTTACTATTTTTTACATTTTCTAACTTTTTTGGTGTCACCAAGACACCTATTTGTCAGGTTTTCATTAGGGTGATGATTTTTGTATTTTTCATTTTTTTGTATTTTTGTGGTCTTCAGCCAAGCTCTCTAATGCTATGTGTAGAATTTATGGAGATGTAGACTATTGATAGGTTTTGTTAACTATTCCCCATTTGGAGTAGCCAAATGGTAAGCACCAGAACTGAATGCGGTAGTGGTGATGTAAGGACCCAACCACTTAGGCTCAAACTTGTAGGGTTTCTCATGGTCAGACTGATTCTTTGGCTTTTGCATTAAGACCAAGTCACCAATGTCAAATTTTTGGACCATAAATCTCTTATTATAAATATGAAAAAGGCTATTCTGATATGCTTGTAAATGATTCAAGGCATTCTGCCTTCGTTCTTCTAACAACTTCAGCTCATGCAGTCGAGACTATCGATATTCTTCATCATCAATCAATCCCTTCATGGAGATCCTGAGAGGGGATTTCAACCTCGATAGGTAGGGTAGCTTCAACTCCAAAGACCAAGGCAAATGAGGTGGCTCTAGTAGGCATGTAGATGTTGGTGTGATAGATGCCAGTCATGACCATCATCATTGGCAGTCTTCTTAAGAATCTTGATGATTATCATATTGGATGCCTCAGCTTGATCATTACCTTGTGCCTAATAGGGCATGGAGAAATGGTGTTGAATGTGGAAGAGTTCAAAAAGCTCACAGACATCTTGATTTTTGAAGGGATGACCATTTTATGTGATGATGGATTGTGGAACACCATACGACAGATGGTGTAGTTGAGGATGAATTTGGAAATCTGCTTACGAGTTATATATGTGAAGGGAGTGGCTTCTATCCATTTGGTTCACCAATGTAACTAAGGCAAAAAGTTAGGTTAGCATGGAAATAAATGCATAATCAAAACCCTGGCTAAATAATGAAGTACAAAGGAGGAAATATGCATAAACATTCTTAGCTTTCACCAAGTAGCCTTCATTCCCTCCATGATTTACCTTCATTTCCCTTCTCCATTTTCTGTAATATGAATTTCTCCCTCAGATTTTGATGAGAAACTATTAGCCTATGTCAAATCCCTAAGAAAATATTGAAGGATTGTGCTATTCAACACTAGCAAGTAGAAAGTATGAAGCAAATCTAAATCCTAAATTCTATAGCAAGAAATCATGAAGTCAAGATATCCAAGCATGAAGTGACAAAATAAGGTTGTCATTGCCTTTTTATAGAAAAGCCAATTTTGGATGAATGGATAGGATTGTTAGTTGAGAAATGCCCTAAGATCAAAGGATAAAATTAAATGTGACCACCAAAATTAGGGTTAGGGAAACATTAGGATAAATTTGAAATGATCAAATCAATGGACAAGAATCCATGTGACAAGGAGATAATGGGCACAAAAAAAGAGGCAAGTGGGGAATCAAAATAGAAATTTAAAATTAATTCCCTCAAGAGGTTGAGTTGACCTTTTGAATTAAAAATTAATTTAATTCAAAAGTGGTGGGGCCATGTGACAACAAATAATGATTTTAAATTATTTACTTGGTGAGAAATTAGAAAGGGTAATTTTAAATAAATGATTTTATTTAAAATTTAAAAAAGACAAGGTGGATAATAATTAAATAAATTATAGGAATTTATTTAATTATGGAGAGACATAAGAAATTAGCGACACATTTAAATAAGATAAATGTAATTTATTTATTTAAATAGTCTTGAAGAATAAAAGACATGAATTAATTAAATAATAAAGAATTATTTAATTAATAGTCGAATTTGGACTATAGGACATAATTAAATATTTTAATTATGTTGAGAAGAAATATGGAGAAAATAAAGTTTGCAAGTCTAGGTCAATTTTACATGTCTTCAATTACTCTAGAATGACATGGGTTATTTTTCTTATAGAGAAATCTGATGCACTAGATAGATTCAAACCACTTAAAGCTATGGTTGAGAATGAAATGGATTTTAAATTTAAATGTTTGAGGTCTGAAAAAGGTTGAGAATTTACCTCCAATGAGTTTAACATGTTTTATGAAGTTCATGGAATAAAGAGGAACTTGTCTACCCCTAGAACTCCTCTACAAAATGGAGTGGTTGAAAGGAAAAAGTAGACTATTCAAGAAGCTACTAGGACTATGATGAAATAAGAAAACCTTCTAGAAGTCTATTAGAGAGAAGCATTTCATACTACTCTTTACATACTTAACAGAGTTAAATCTAAAGCTAATATCACAAAGACTCCTTATGAGTTGTGGTACAGAAGGATTCCTACTATCAAGTAATTTAGAGTGTTTGGAAGCAAATTTTATATCAAAAGAGATGAAGGAAACCTAGGAAATTTTGATGCAAGGTCTGATGAAGGTATCCTCCTTGAATATTCTACTAAAATAAAATATTATAGATATTACAAAAAATGGCTAAGAAAGATTGTTGAAACTATAAATGTTAAGGTTGACAAAAATTTGCAGAATTCAATTGCAGCAGATGAATATGTGACAAATGAACCTGATTGTAGAGAAGAAGAAGAAGAAGAACAAAAATGAAGAAAAAAAGGTGTAGAATGAAGAGGAAGAAGCTCTGGAGAAGAACCCTAAGACCCCTAAGTATGTGGAAAAGAATCATTCCGAAGAAAAAATCATTGGAGACAAGAGGAAAGGAGTATTGAAAAGAAGCAAAGTTGTTGAAGCTAAGTAAATTTGTGTTTACTTTCTAAATTTGAACCTAAAACAGTGAATGAGTCATGAAAAGATGAACAATGGATGAAGGCAGTGGAAGAAGAAAGATTCATTTTTTTTATCCACTATAGAGGTTGAGTATATTGTAGCAACATCTTGTTGCACATAGGTATTGTGGATGAGATAGACATTGAAGGATATCAAAATAGTGTATGGTGAGCCTATTTCTATATTTTGTGATAATATAAATTCAATTAAAATTTCAAAGAATCTAGTGATACATTCAAGAACAAAGCATATATCAATCAGGTATCACTTTCTAAGAGAGAAGGTTATGGATAATGAGGTGAAGCTTAAATATGTACCTAAAAAGGATTGGATTGTTGACATATTTACTAAGGATCTTCCTAAAGATACTTTTGAATATCTTCAAGAGAAGTTATGGATTATTGCCCCTCCTTGTTTGAGCTAGATGCATATGGAGATGCTTCAATATAGTGGATCTATGGATACATCTCTTTTCTAGACTGATGTTGGTGGTCGCCTCTCAAGGGGAGTAGATAGTGTCATATGTTGTCATTATGCAGAGTTGTTGATTTGGGTGGGTGTACTCCTAAGGGGGAGTATTCAGAGCAAGTATCTTAGTTCAGTGTTAGAGGTGAGAACAATGTAAAACATTTTATCCTTTGCTAATGATGTCAAAGGGGAAGAAAGAATCATGTAATTTTTTTTTATCTACTTAGGGGGAGAAAAGAAAGAAAATCATAAGAAAATGTCTTCAGAGCTATTGTGTTGTCTTTGATGGTTTTTCACATCATGTGTTTCCATTAATGAAAAAGGGGGAGATTTTTGCAAGTGTGAAGGTTTTTTCATTTATGTCAATAGGATTTCAATAGGTTGGTGTTGTCATTAATGACAACTATGTGTTGAGAAAGTTTTTTGCATGATGGAGGTATCAAGGATATTGAGAAAATTGTGAAAAAGAGGAAAATAGGTTGTTGTAGGTTGTGCATGTATAGTGGAGATATTGTGGAAGTGTTGTGAGTACATGGAGCTATCTTTATGTTGTAGTGTCTAGAGATGTGTTGAAATGAAGTAATGTGCTGAGATGATGTCTTTGGTACTTCATTTCTGAGTGCTTTTGAGAAAATTTGATAAATAGAGAAAAAAGTGTTGTGTAAGAATTAAAAATGTGATCCACATTTATTTTGTGTTGATGTAATGCCTATGTGGATTTTATATGCTATTTGAGGTTTTCATTAGTTTCTATATCCAAAATTTGGGTTTCTAGATTGTTGTATACTATGAGATATTTTCACCAATGTGTGAACCAGTTTTTCAAAGGTATTTTTTGTGGTCTAGGAGAAATGTATTTGCTCTGCCTTTCTTTGTAGTTTGGATTTACGTTGTGTGGATTTGGGAAGTTTCTTATAATGTTTTTATCTTTTATAATTCAAGGTTTCACTTGATTTGGTACAATACAGTGTGTGTTTCATGCGTTAGTGTGTGAATAGGGTAAACTAGATGTTATAGGTTGACGTATTTCTATGATGCAAGTTTGGATGAAGTTTTTTTTGGATCTCAAGTGGTTTGTGGATTATTCTAGATCATGTTCAAGTTAATTTTGTTGTCCATAAGTATCAGATTGATTTAAGGAAGCATGCACTAAATGTTTTATGGTTTTTAGCATGGGTATTGGCCGACTTGGTGTTAACACTACATGTGAAGTTTGTGAAAGTGTGATGAGGTGTATTAGGATTTATTTCAATCCTAATTAAATATTTATATGTTTCGCCTTCATTCCTATCCACCGTGAGAATGTTTGGTGTTGACCTAATTTTAAATTTTAAATGTAATAAATAGTTGTTGACTTTGGATAAGGTTTTCAAGGTTGAGGTTGATATAAATAAGAGCAGTGTTGTTGTAAGATGCAAGAGAGAAGCAAGATATACGTGAGATAGATGTGAATGATGAATGTGATGCAAATTACTAATGTATAGATGCGAATTTGAGTAGAGCAGTGTGAAACTCAAAGTGTTGGACTCCTGAATATAGTGAGTTGAAGGTGTCTGCAATATTTCATACAAGGCTACAAAAGTGTTGGATCATTTGTGGTAGATTCCCTATTGCATTGATAATTTTTTCTCTGTGTAATATTTCTCTTCTATCTTCTCATGTTTTTTTTTTTGGTAGTGAGCCCTGGCTATGAGCCTTTTTGGACAATGTGTCCTATTCTAGTAGTGAGCCTTTGTACCGGTTTTGTAATTACTTATATTGTGAGCTAATACTCATCATTTTTTTTCCCTGATTGGGTTTTCCATGTAAATATGGTGTGCTCTTGTGTATGGTGTTGTTATTTCAATTTTTCTTATCTACATTTCATGATTAATCACTTGTGGATCTGATCACTATTGAGGTTTTTAATTTTTTAATTTACTACAACTGATTCAACCCCCCTCTTAGTTTTCTTGTTCACTCAACATTATTCAAATCAATAATCCCCTTGAAGGGGGTGTTGCCACAATAATGGGTTACAGTTTCTAGGGCATCCTGATTTTTGTTGAAATCACATATTTTTTAAAAATATAATGATTTAAGCATTAAAAGGTTCTATTTAAAGGATTCTAATTAAAGAGGTTTTGATCAAATCCCCTTGGATAGAACCCTACTAGTTTTAAAGCATACCTATAATGGAGTCTCCTCTACATCTATCAAAATGCTGATAAAAATTAACTTTTTATTTACCTTTTGGGGGATCAAATGAATTCATTTAAAATTTATATTTTGTAAGTATGCAGTCATTATTATAAGTTTCTGAAAAATTATAACTTTAAATATATTTAATTTTATTATTATATTTTATTATTTCTCCTTAATGTAGTTTTTTCACTTAAAATATAACTCTTTGTTCTGCACATGTGGAAAAATAGTAGATTATCAAAAAAATTCTAAAAAATATCTAGGTGCTTGGTATTGATGTCCTTGATCCAACAAAAAATTGGATTTTGATACATACAAAAAAAATTGTGTTATACAACACACCTATGCCTAAATTGTAATTGGTTTGAATTCAAAATTTTAATTAAGAAAAAAAAATCAATAAAATACTATCAAACCAAATGAAGGAGCTAGATATCCTAGTTACAAATCTAAATTCAAAAAAAATAAAAAATTATCCTTCATAAAAAAAAGTTATGTGCTATATAGTAAACATCACTCTTTAAAAATTCCATTTACTATTAAAAAATAGTTATCGAAGGATATGGAAAAAGAAATACAATTTAATTCCAATTTTCTTAAAAATATGTATATTTAGAATCTATAGAAAAAATTTGACAAATCACTAATTTAAATCATCTTCAAATTCCTCGCGGTTTAGCAGCTATAGGTGTTCAAAAGTGAATGTTTAGTTAAAAAAGTTCAATTCAACATCAAGTTTTACCAAAAAGTGTAACCCACTATTGTGGGATCGCCCAAGGAGTTGTTGAGACTTTGAATCATCATTCGAATTTCAAATTATAGCTAAGCCAGTGGTTGGAGGATGGCCTCAACTTCCTTCATGGTTGGCGCTTGGCTTAGAGATTGGAAAGCACTCTAGTCCTTCTACTTGCTTTCAAGAAGCCCTCTAATTTCACTTTTTGAAAGCAAAGTGCTTTATAGAAGGAAAGGAGAGGGGAATCCCAGCTTGACCAGTTGTTTGATATGCTCCCTCATGTATTTGGCCAATTTCTCTAATGAGTCTAGATATGCTTTACATTTTAAATCCATTTTTTTGTATCTAAAAAAATCTACTTTCATGGTTTATTATCAATTTTTCTACACATTGGTTGCTTAAAGAGTCTCCTCAAAAGTGCTACATAGCTTCTACATAAGGGATTGTGCATCATCAACCTTGTAGGGACAAATGAGAGATTTTGGCCTACTATCATGCCAACCTCAACACTTAGGGATTTGGAGTCCAAAATAAATCTAAGGGTGGCCTTAAGATTTGTTGCTAACTTTCTGATGCATTTCAAAAATGATGAGTATAGCTCTTGTAGCATCAAAAGGAAATTTGGCATCTAGTAGCTTTGTGCCAACTCTTGTTTCAACTATAGTACTTCTTGATCTTTGGCCTAAAATACCTGTTGCATTTTTTATTGAGAATCTCTAGCCTTTGTTAGGGTCTAGTGAGATTGTATGAGATTTTCTACTATGTCTTGTAGCCCTTTATTTGCAGACTCTTTCTCCTTCATCAAGCTCTCAAATTGTGCCTTTAGCTTGACAACCTGTACTTGCAATTTTTTCCTTTGGTTTGCCTCAAGCTTGAAGGTCTCTTGAGTGATGTGATTATTGAGGGTTCTTTTAATCACTTACAACATGCTAGGCAATAAGGGTTTATTTCCCCTCTTAAAAAGTAGAAATACTACTCCAAGGTTCTTGTGTAACTAGTTCTTAGTCATGTTAGGCCAATACAGGGTCATTGTCAACATGTTTCACAAGGGTTTTGTTGTTCAAAGCTAACTGGAAAATAACACACAATCATAAATGATAATTCTAACAAAAAATTGCATTTCAAATGTACATTATATTTGTATTCATTCAATTCTCTTTAAGTATTTCAAACTGAGTTTCAAAGAAATATTAAAAGATATAGGATAACAAGGAGTAATACAAATAAATTTAATCTAAACAGACAATGATAACAAACACTGCATTAATCATTTTTGTATGTTTAAACAAGATCTCCAAACCACTATTACAAAAAATAGCATTTCATACATCATGAGTAACAACAATGCAATCTTCAAAGGAAAAAAATCACCACATGAGATTTTTAGATTTTATACAATCAGAATATCGTCAAGCACACATAGATCTAAGATGAAATCTTACTTAAGTTCACAATTATCACTGAGATCTCACTATTTTGAAATTTTAGATTGAAATAGAATATTCATACCATCACCATCATGCCAGAGTTCCATGCATGCAACACATGCATTATCCTTTGAATAAAACAATAATTCTACTTTTCAAAAAGCCAATAGGAAAAATCCATACTAAGATTGTATTGTTTGATTGCAAAAGTAACATTAAAATAGGATCCTCTAAAATTATCCAAAATATAAAATATATAGAAAAAGGTTCCTAAAATTCAAAGATAACTGGAACTACTCCAACACTTGAGTCTTTAACTGAAAACTAACTAAAAATAAAAAATAAAAGCATAATTGGGTACCCCAGTTGGAGTTCAGTTCAACTTGCTAAAACTTAGGAAAAACAAAATAAACTAAAATCTGACTAAAATCCAACTAGAAGTCCTCAAAATTCCCATGCCTCTCCCATCCTTGCATGTAGGTGTATATTCTCATGTGATCATTTATTACAACTTTCCAATGCCAAAATTTCTCTCTTGAGTTTGAATGTGGAATTGAAACTATACGTCCTTTCTTGAAGCATTGATTATTCAACAAAAACATATGGAAACATAAATGCAGTAAAATTATCCTATCCTTAGCTATTTTGTGAGGGTGTCTATGAATGTAGATACTTCTTTATTCATCCTTTCCATTGATGTTCCTCCATGAAACTGTATTTTAACCTTTTGGTAAAAAGCTATTTTCTCCATTTGTTATATTTTTATGAAAATTAATGGCTCCTCTTGTAATTATTGAAGTTTGAACTGTTTATTGACCATTTTATCAATACCCTCTTGCATTACTTGCCCTTGAATTTGGCCTTGTAATTATTCAACCATTTTGATATTCTCTTTGACCAACACAGAATTATCCCAGAATGAGCATCCTAATTCTTCTAATGTCAATCGAATATTGTTCATTTCTTGTTTGGCTTGGCTTCTATCATTTTTTAACTTATTCTTCCACTTATTCAAAACTTGGATGTGAAACTTTTCAGCTCTAACCCAAACTGGAAGCAAGTCCTTCTCTTCTTTTTCTATCACTGCAGTCTTCATTAGTTCCTCTATCTTAGTTTCATTTATTTGGTGAAGGATTGGGATATATTCCTCCCAAACCAACAACTCTTCATCAATGCTTAACTCAATTTATTGAGCATTACTATCCTCATTCACTTATATAGTGATGTGACTTTATTAACTCTTTCAAAAATTGATCTACCAATTCCAAAAAGTTCTCTTTTCACTGTTGAGTAGTGAGAATCCATCTGTATGGGTTAGAATGTCTGACCTCACCCTTAAACATAGCTTGAAATGTAGACTTCAGATCTTGAGAATCAATAGGTCTAATGAGATTGTTTATGCATGCAAGCAATTGTGTAACTTGTGTTTTCAATTCTTCCTTTGTATTCTCATCTTTTTGCATTCTCTTCATAATTGTAGAGATATATATTTGAAGGGATTGTTGTTCTCCTTCCCTAGTTTGCACACCCAAATCCACTTTCCTAATCTATTAATCATCAACAACCATTTCTAATTCCAATTTATCTGCCAAAGGGAGATATTTCCACTATCTGATTTCCTTCTTCATAAATGTAAATTTTAGATATCCTTCATGCTCCTTTCCTTCTTCTCCCTAGGGATTGGAAATCTTATGATTGAACACTTAAAATTTTCTCAATAGTCTCTACAAAATTCCACTTCCTCTTTTGAATTGTTTGATTTAACCATACAGGTATGGTCACATACGTTTCTCTCAGAGGGGAAGAGATGACATAAATATCATAGAATTTCTTAGTATTATCCTTAGGTCCCTTCTAACCAAACTCTTGGGGAACCTTTTCTTCTTCATGATCTATTTCTTAATGTGCCTCTTCTTCTATATGAGGCAGCTCCTCTTGATCAATTTCTTGATCAACCTCTTGTTCTCCAATGACATTCTCTTGAGCAATATGCTCCTCACCATGAACTTCTTTATTTAATTCTTCTCCAAGAAATTATTAAACATGTACCTCCACATGAACATTTTCAGTGAACAAATCCTCCATTTCTCTTTGCAGTTCCTCTTCTCTTGGAAGATCCTTCTCTATCTCTCCTTCCTCGAGTTTTGTTTCAATAGGAATTTACTCTTCACAAGGTAGTTCATCTTTTGGTGCAGGAGTAGATGGAGGTGACTAAGATGGTGGAGTAGGCACTTTATCCTTGGGTGATGGAGAAGGATATGGAAAAGGTGACTCATGAGGGGGAGTTGAGGAGTATATATCTTGGGCTTCTCATTGAGCTTCCCTCTCTTTGATGGCTTCCCTAGTTCTTTTCTTTCAAACCAATCCACTTTCATCTATGGGTTCCTCCTCATCGTCACCTAAGGCAATATCAATGGGACTTATTTCCTTTCTTTTTCATCCTACTTCATTAGCAGGTTCTCCTTTTTCCTTCTTCTTAGATGGGGAAACACTTGAAGATGGTTTCTCTTTAGTAGCATATGATTTCTCTTCCTTGGTGGGTACTTCAATTATACCCTCTCCTTTCTTCTTATTCTCAAATCCTTTTGTAGTCTCTAGCAATTTTTCCATTGGGAAAGGTATTTTAAACCACCAGAGAGATCAATCCACCACACCTTGTGTTTTGACCTTGATGTCATCATTTTCTTGATTTGAATAGTCCACATTGAAAATTCGTTAATCAAAAATTATTTGACTTGAATAAGTAGGATCAAGAACCTTTCCATATTCCTTTTGTTCTTTAGGGATTTAGGCCTTTGTACAATGCCTTTTCAAAAGGATTGTTAACCGATAGTAATATTTCATTCTAACTTCAAATTCATCCTCACAATTGGCCCAATGATCTTCAATTTTGGGCTCATGAATGAACTACGCACCCATAACTTTGCTAATATTACCTATGGGATCAAATCTCCCACAGGCATCATGGTATAGAGAATTTTTTATCTAGTAATCTCAATCTCTACACCTTTAGCATTTTTGTGTTGGCATATGAGCATTCTCCTATTTTGATGGAAAATTCACACCCATGTTTATTCTTTCCAACAATGAGTTGTTGTACTTCTATTACTTGTCTAAAAACCTCCAACAAAAGCATCTTATTAGAAGGATATTTAGGGAGTTTATATGGCATTTTATGAAAACTTGTTACTCTGATGTAAGTAGTTTTTTATACTGGATATACCAGTATCCCATTTCTTGCATCACTTCCATTGCTTCATTGGAGATTCTCTTGGATAAATCTCCCTCAAACCCTCTAATCATTGAATAGATGAAATTATCATTAACAACATAGAAATTGCAAACAATTGCCTCCAATTCTAGTTGAGGATAGTGTTGATATATTGTTACTTCTCCAAGCTCAAAGGAACAAAATCTAGTAAGCCTCAAAAATGAAGCTTGTGAAGGAAACAAGTAGACAAAGTATGATGTCATATAGAACTTGTGAATTATGAGGACATTGATCAACTACTTGTGAATGGTATCACTTATAAGAAAATCCCAATCAACTGCTTGTGAATTGATAATCTTAATGAACCTCATCATCCATGGGTAGAAGTCCCTTGCATGTTGGTTCCCAAGCACCCAACTCAACAACACAATTAGGTCCTTGACATATTATTTAAATTAAATTCCATGTTGCACCTTTTCTAGTTTGGCAACCACCTTTCTTGGTTTCTCTAACAAATTTTTATTTATGTAGTTCAAGTTATGAGTCAAATGATCATCAAAATTCTTGACTTCCTTCTTCATGTCCACTACCCCATACTTAGAGTGAGCGAGAATTTTGAAAATATCCTCTATCATCTTTGGGGTTACATCTAACACAATTTCCCCATTTTCTCCCTTAACCTTCCAAGATTTATGGGTGTAGTGATGAGCACAAGTTAGCACTAACTTTGGGGATGGAACTATAACTGGGAAAGTAATAGCTTCCACTAACCCTAATTTTGCAAGATCCCTAACCATTGGAGTCCTAGCCCCACTATCATTGATTATTTTCTTGAATTCCCCCATGTTGGCATGGCCCAAGTTTGTATCTCCAATCTTAGTGTAGGGAGAGAAAATATTCATGGGTGGATGATAACCTTTGTATTAGTATTTCATCTCTTATGATTCCTTTGGTGGCATATCTCCTACAAGCACCAATGCTATATATTAACATTTGCATGTTTCGAGAAGAGAAGCCTTGCAAAACAAGCCATGTTAGGTAGTATAAATCCTTCATTTCAAAGTCATAAATTTTTAGAAATAAGTTATAAAATTTTCATGGATTGGGCTTCGAGCCTACCCCTTATCATATACCACTTACATTTGTACCTAAGAGTTCATTTTTTTCACTTTACATGGTTCTTTGGGCATTGGAGATTGGATACCCCTCATACCTTTTTCTTGTAATGTGAATCCCTTAGGTCATAGCTATGCTTGATCAGGTATCAAGGATTGAGGATCCCTTATACTTTCTACTTATAGTGTGAACTCCCTTTGTTAAGAAATCATTCAATCAGGCATTGGCAATCAGGGTTCCCCTTTATTTCTTACACCAACAATGTTATTTTCTTAAGTAGTATCCCTAAATTGCCAAATTCGAAAGGTGTTTTAGGGTTCAAGGTTCGGGTCTTCATTTTACCTCTTTCTTGAGATGTTATTAAGACTTAAGAGGTAAGCCTGATCTGTAAAGTCTGAGGTATGTTTTGGGGATTGAAGTTCTGAGGTACCTTTTATGAATTGATAAAACTATAAGTATTGGCTAAATCATACCTCCACAACTCGACACTTGATTGACTTGAATTTTTAGAAAAGTTTTGTTAAATGAATGCTTACCAAACTTATTACTTGGCTGAAAGGAAATTAATCTCATCATTTTGGACATTAAAGATTGGGGTTTAATCTTACTTCCTACCTCAATAAGGAAGTGCACAAAGGGTAAATTTGACACCTGAAGTCCGAAAAATGGCTTTATGAAGATAGTTTTTTGCTAATTGTATATGTCGTCAGGGGTTAGAGATTGGGGATACCCTTTACCTTTTTCACTTCTATAAGAAAGGTGATAAATAGTATCTCCAATGACTGAAACCTAAAAGTGACCAAATTTTAGTAAGTCATGGAGGATGAATCATGAGTCAGGGGTTAGGGTTTCACTCTACATTATGCAAATTATTTCATGTATGGGGTAAGGGAAACTCATGAAATCAAAATCTCAACATGTTCCAAGTTTAAAATGCTAAGGCAATAACAAGGCATAGCTCAGAATTTTGAGGCTCGAGGCTTGATGATGATTTCACAAACATCCTCAAATGGTGCATTGGAAAAACACACAATCTTGCAAGGCAATAGAGCCAAAAATAACAAGAACAAAAAAGGAAAAATGAATAAGATAATATCTAAGGCTAGACCAAGAAAAAAAAAAATTAAAAAGAGAAAAGACCAAAACAACACGACCCAGACAAACTCTCATGCATTTGAACAAGGAAAAAATTGAGAATGATTGAAATAAAGGCATGAATTTAAACTAACTTGTTACAAATGCGTGAAGTGATTGAGAGGGAAAATGAACAAAATGCACCACAAGCAAAGAAATAATAGATTCCCATGAATGCAACATGAGAAACCAATGAGTGAATGAACATAGAACCAAACTCACACCCAAAGGATACAACTGCACACTTATTCACCCTCAAAAACTCACATACCCGTAACTCCCACACACACCAAGAAAACAATAAAAAAGGCTCCAACACAAGTTGAAAAGGTGTGAAATACAAGGGAGTGATATAAATTTTTAGAGGTGAAAATTCCAATGAGATTAAAACCAAGTTTTTAGAGCTTAGATGCACAAGAATTTATAAAATGAATAATAAAAATTAGCAATAAAAACCCTTTTAACAATCACCCCAATGACCTCCCACCTTGCATTAAATTTTGAGTTTCAAAGCAATTAAATTTATTATAGGTGCATGGAATTGAAAGGACATGACAAGATGTTCATGCAAAATGAGGCATTTCCATCAACGATTGAGGGTAAGGTATGCATTAAGGAGAAAATTTGACCCGAGAAGCTTGAAAAAAGACAAAACAAAAAGAAATGAAGGTTGGAGGAAAGGGATTGGGATCGGGCCCAACAAGGAAGGTATACCCTTCCTCATAAGTCTGTAATATTGAAGCCAAAAAGAAAATAGAGGAAAGAAGAAAACAAAGGAAAGGAAGGGGAAGGAGAAGGTAAAAGGAAAGAAGGGAAATTAAGGCACACAAAATGAAAACAGGGGGGTCCCCATTTTGCCAAGGGAAAAAAGGGGGATGAGTGCCAAGGTACAACAACGACTCTATAGATTTCCTTTCAACTTGATGAGATCTATGTATTTTTCTTTGTCTTGTATAGTGAGGTGGTCCATGATGCTCTTCATTGTGGAGAGCTCTTTCTCTTTCTTCTCTAGTTGGTGGTTGGATTTCAAAAAGTCTATGGTAATAGAATTTTGGGTTTCTTTAATAAGATCAATCTTATCTTGCAGCCTGGCCTGATGGAGATTTAAGCCAATAACATGAATCAAGTAATCCCCCGATTGCACTTTTTCTTGGGTCTTGATTATTTTAGGCATCATATGAGTAATCATCAAGGATTATTGTGCATGATCATATAAAGACCTCATATGAGCCACTATCATTATTTTTCCTACTTTGCCCTTGTGCTTTTTCAAGCAAGCCTCACAAGCCTTCTTGGTTATCTCTATTTTTTGATTGAATTACTCTAGGGACTAAATCATCTCCCACAAAGGGAGATCCTTGTGGCAGCTTGAAGTGAATTTTTTTCGACCCTGAATGACACCATTTTTGTGTCGTATGCCTCTACATAGGAAACAATGAGTTCTGGGCATGGGTCCACTAGAGGTACCATATACTAGGCCAGGGAGGAACTCCACAACCTGAAGACAAAGGACTCATAGTCATTATTTCACACCTTGCTCAACATGTGAGCATGAGCTCCTTCTCTCAAATTATTTGTGTTCTTTGCCAATTTAGTGCTCTTGAAAACTTGAGTGTTTAAAATGTATTGCTTTTTCTATAGGAGGGTATTTATCACAAATAATTATAATGTAAAATATTGTGCATTTTTTTTTAGTTTAGCACCCATAAATGGAAAGGATGATACACATGCATGGGGTTTCATTCACCAAATATTTGGAATATTTTCCATGAGGCTCATGCATTTGGTATTCTTGAGTATTAATTATAGAGGAGTGGGGTAGCTCACTATCTTTCAGAGGGTTTTAAAAGGGGTGCCAAGGTGCAGACACTTGGCGAAAGCTGAGGAGTGAAAACTTGCGCCAACATCACTTATTGAAAATCATAAAGAAAATATAAGAAAAAACTAACTATATACATGGGGAAAAGTTTATTAGTCAATTGAATTGCTTCAAATAGACCCCATTTACTCGAATCTCGAGGGCATTTCCTTTTTTGTCTTCTACCTCAAACGAGTTACTCTACTTATAACTAATGATGAGGAAATGAACTCTTCAAAAGGAATCAAAATTTACATGTTGGCCTCACCTTGTGGCCCTTTATTTATACTTTAAGCCCAAATCCCCTTCTTTAAAACCATAGTTAGAGGAATTTTTATCAAACCATCTTTTCACCAACTAATAGAAATTTCTCATGGAATCACTGGCATCTTCTCATGATTTTTACAAGTTGATAAATTATTCTAACATAACTTCCATGGCTCCATTTTCTTCAATTTCTATGACCTTTAATAGCTGAAAGGCTAGGATTTCCATGAAAATTGGCAAAACAACTTCTTTTCCATATACCAGCTCATATGGAGATGCCTTGAGAATTTTCTTCAGCTCTATTTGATCAGCCCAAAGAGATGTGCTTAAATGTTTGTGCCACTCTCTTCAATGGTCTAAACCAACTCACTTGATCAACATTATTAAATTCTTATTGGTGAACTTGGCTAGTTCGTTTCCCTGGGGATAATATTTGGATGAAGCTTTAAGGAAGATGCCATTGTTCAATGCGAACTCTGATAATTTACAACCCAAGAAATCTCTCCCATTGTTTGATAGTATGGTTTTTCGAGGGCCAAATATAGTAATCAATTCTTCTAGAAAATTGAGTATTACATTATCCATTGCTTCTTTCAAAGGAATGGCATTATGCAATCTTGTGAAGTAATTTGTGGCTATGAGTATCCATTTATGAACAAAGCTTGAAAAAGGATTAATCATCTTGATGAAGTCCATAACCCACTATGTAAAGGGTTTGTCTGCTACAATTGAGTTCAGGGGAATGACAAAATTATTATGTTTGCCAACAAAAAAATTGGCACTATTGACACCTCCTCACGAGGTGGTGGCAATCTAAAAATAAGGCTAACTAGTAATACCTATTGATGGTTTTTTTGCACCTTCTCTACAAAAACAGCACACAAGTATGCTATCTATCTTGAAAGGTAATTTATGAAAAGTTTCAGAAATCAATCGAAGGTCTCTCGGGTGTCGGGTCATGAAAATGTTTGGAATAGTTCAATTGGTTGATTTTATTTGCAAGTAATCAGAAAGGGAATTTATGATTCACTAAGCATGGAGGGAATTGGATCCATTAAAGGAGTTTTGTGGAATTTTAGAAATGAAGGAAAACTATTGCAAGTTCAGGACCACAATCTAAAACTCATTTTTACTCATCAAGTATGGCTTTGTGATGATGTTCAAACTTTGTTGTAACTTTAGTTTTCAAATAAAAGTCAAAAGGGGAAAAGGGATAAGAAGTTTCCTAAATCTACAACTAATGTTGAACACTAATAATGGAGGATGCTACAGTGGAAAACCTTCCCAAAACTGAGTTCCACTTAACCAAGGATAGCCTACAGTCTCATAAAACTAGTGCAATATTTTGGGGTCTACATATTTTCAAACCATTAATTCACCATTAAATCATGAATAAATATTGAACTCGAATGCAACAATATAAACAATGATCAGGCTAGCTTTACACTGTTATTCATCATCAATAAACAACCAAAAGTATGAGCAAGGAAGAAATCAACACCATAGAATTCTTCACCATTAAAGTACAACATGAACTAACTACTGAAAGAAATTTAAAACTATAACAACAAAGATAAAATATAAGATTGAGAAGATGAATCATGCACACATGTGAAGAAAACACAAGAATCCACAAAAACAATGATATTCTCATTAAATCTTTGTAGCATGTATTTACACAACAACTCCACTCTCTTTGAAAATGAGAGTGCCTGAAGCTTGTCCCATAAATCCTGCATGAAAATATGTAGTAAGTGAATTTATGTATATAAATCAGGGAAAGTGTTAGCCAAATCTTGCAAAACAAGGGTTAGATCCAGTAATACATCATTAAGAGACCATAAAATTTATCAATATCCATCATTTAAGGCTCTTTTCGATCATATATAGAGATGTGGGTCTAGGGATGCAGGTTTCCCTAGGTCAAAAGCCGTTAGGATGGACTAGGAGCGGGATGGCACCAAGGCCATAGAGACTCATAGGAGGCCACCTGTAGCAAAAGTTCTGCATTGTGAGCTTGAAAATCAAAGTTTCCATGAGGCATTTTGGCATGTGCAGAAATTGGTGTAGGAGATTTGAGTTCACTTGATTGAGTTTTATGCCTTTGCGGGTATGAGGCATGCGGGTGAAGGAAGCTTGAAGGACACTTGGAATCTCTACTCTTAAGCAATGAAATTCAAGGGATGATGACCTGTAGGAAGAAGTCTGCACTGTAGGACCCGCAAGCACCTTAGATGTTGAGTGTTATGTGTGAAGGCTTGACCAATTGGTTGATGTAGAAGAGAGCTATTGGACTGTTGTCGTATGTTTCTTGTTAGGAGCAGCATTGGAGGGACAACAATCCACTGATAGTAGTCCACATAAATGAACCCACAGAGAGCTCATGGACTTGGCATATGCATTGGAGACTTTCAAATTTTGGTAAGGGAAAAGTTCTTTGTAGAACCCATCGTGTAGAAGTACGCAAGTACAGGGATGTTATGAAATGATGGTAGGGAAGTAGCCACCTGCATGAACCAATCCGCACATCACTTTAACTTAGTCATTTTTTTGGGAAAACTAGGAGTGGCGATGAGATAGTCAGAGTCTGTGTTGTGGATGGATGGAACAACTTCACTGCTAAGATGTAACAATCAGGAAACAACAAGCCACACAAAGTGGCCCGTAAGCAATGACCCACAAGTATTTTAGACTTAGTGAAATTTTTGGCGATCAACAACAAAGGTGACAATAGGAATCGTGATGTGAAAGGTGGCTAGGAGGATACTTTTAACTAATGGTGAAGGGGAGGCGGTGGTCCGCAAGTGGACATTTGCATGGCCACTCCTGCATGGGGTAAAAACTCAACCATTTTTCGATGGTTTCCTTTGTTTGACCAGGGTTTCGAGCCACAAAGGTGTTCTTACCGCATGAAGAACAACAAATAAATTGTTTGATTATGCATGCCTATAAGGGCACAGTTTGAGCAATTTTAATGGCATTTAAAGTGTTGGGAGTGAATATTTTTATGTGGAATTGACTATTGTGACAACCGTCGAGAGATTTAAGGTTTACTTCTAGATATTTTTATCATTTATTTTCAAACCCTAACATTGGAAAAGACCCATTTTAAGATTTTGAAGGTTGGCATACTTGAAAAAGGTGTAAGAAATTGGTGACAACCTTGATCTCGATCAAACATGAGCTTATGTAGGCACAAAGCCTTCCTTCTTCGTTTCTCCTATTTTAAATTTTGAAATGCACTGGTGAAAATGATAGGTCTAGACACATAGTTATAAGAAAACTTGCATTTATGACCTATAACTAATGTTGGGTACAATAGTAGGTGAGGTAGTTGGAGCTGCGAAGACCTGATATGGTGCGAAAGTCTGACGATAGGGAGAAATGCAGACCTCACAATACAAAAGGATCGTTGGTCTTTGTCGCAAGCTAGCAACTATGGGATGATGGCGGTCCACAACAGGAAACCTTCAAATGTAGGTCTACAGAGCTCCACGAGTGCCAAGGAAAAGGACTAAGGGAAGTCTGCATGAGAACCTCTGCAAAAGCTAAAGACTTAGGGAATTTTGGGGAGGTGAATTTTGATCAATGAGGAATTAGTGATTTTAAAGCATGTTACCAATCTGAGCTCAGAATTAGGGGCATGCAAAATGAGGCAAAGTAAAAATGACCCAACGAAGGCCAAAAGGAAAGAGGGGGGATCCTTGGTCTAAATGGGGCGTTTGTGCTATAGGCACAACAAATGGTGACTCTGTTGGGAGAACACTCCCGTGCATTCTAAAGGTAAGGATTCATCCAGAACCTAAAATCTCTGGTTTTGAAGACTAGAAGCCAATTTCCATAAATGGACTAGAACATAAAGGAGGATGGGATCCTTGGTTGAATTTGATCACATAGATATCTTAGGAGTGTGTGCGGTGTGTTCATTTCCTATCTTTAGAGACCATAATGAATAGCAATCAATCAACTGAGGCAAGCTACGTAAGTTGTCTAACCCCAAAAGTAACCTGGACATTGATCCACTGCTAATCAGGCATCCATAGCCCCAATGGAGTTGTCATTGTGACCCCACAGACATTTCTCTATTTCCAACTGGGCATTCATAGCCCCAATAGATATTTTCGCACACCCACATAATTTCTTATTTTAACATTTTCTTTTCTTTTAAGATATTTTCTTTTGATACATTTTTTATTTTTGCTCAATTGTATAAGCATCGAAGCTTATAGTGGGTTTGGAATCACAGTGGTCACTAGAGCAAACCTAAGATTTTTCTTTTGTTGAAACCTCATAACAACTATCTTATAGCTCGTCAGAAATATTTAAGGTGTATTCCATGTATAATCTAAGATAAGCATGATGGGATTCAAATAAGGGTTTTGTCTTAGATCAAGTTGGAGTTCAAGTAAGGAAACCCATTATATGGAAGTGATTAGAAATTGATAGTAATAGATGAAGACTTATCTAGAGAACAAATGGGAACATGCAGCAAAGTGGGCCCTCTGATAGGACAAGAACGACCGCCGCATTAAGATCAAACAACACACCCAACAAAATAAAGTTGAGAAAGCGAGCAAAAGAAAGGCAACAAAACAAAAGAACCTACACTAACTATTTACAATTATATACAAAGAGGATGAGCTTGGTCAGCGCAAGCAAGGAAATAATTCTTGAGATAATGCTTGAGGTATTACCCATTGATAAGCAATGGGACATCCTCTCTAGTTAGTGTTTTGAGGCGAAAGGCATTATCTCCTAGAATCTCATAAATCTAAAAGGGACCAAGCGAGAGATTGTCAAATTTTTCATGTCCCCCTTTCTTCTTATGGGCCTTGTCCCAACAAAGAACTAAGTCAGCAATCCTAAAGTCCTTTACTTTGGCTTGATGATTGAACCATCTTTTAAATACACCCTAGTGTTTGGTAAAAAAATTCTATTGCTTATTTGCGGACTTCCTCTAGATGCAACAATTCAGCAAGGTGGGCCTCTCAACATTCTCCCTCTTCATAGTACATGTTAAAAAATTGAATATTAGGGATTTTGAGGTGGATTAGGAAAATGAGCTCTAAGCCATAGACTAAGTGAAATGGGGAATTCCCCAAGGCAGCCTTATGATGAGTACGATCTACCCACAAAGAAAAACACAATTGGGTATGCCAATCTTTCAAATTTCTATCAAGTAGCTTTTAGATAACAATCAATAGGTTTTTGTTGGTGGATTTAGCTAAGCCATTCCCTTGGGGATAGTAGTTGGATGAAAATTTAAGTGTGATTCCATAGTCAAAGGCCCAACTAGAGAACTTGAGGGATGAAAAGGTGGGGCCATTATCACAGATGAGGGAAAATGGAAAACCAAAGCAATTTAAAATGAAACTCTCTAAGAAATTAGTTACTACTTTAGTTGTACATTTCCTACATGCTATTGCTTTAGTCCATCTAGTGCAATAATCATAAGTTTTCCAAATGTACCCGTGGTCTGCAGAGGATGGGGGCTTACTAGACCTATGAAGTCGAGTTCCCATTGAGCAAAAGGCCTTACCTCCACAACTGGTTGTAGTGGGATAGCAACATTTATTTCCCTGGTGGCAGTTGTCTACTATACATGATAACAACGTTGACCAATAGTACCCAGATCGTAGGATCTGATGAGTTGTTGAAGGACTAGATCCATGGCCTGTACCAAATTTATCATGAAAATGCTTCAACACATCGATTGTTCATCTTTTCCAAGGTACCTAAGATAGATCCCTTTGTGATTTCTTTTGTATAATATGGATCCTTGTAACATGTAGCTATCACTTTTCAGTCTCAAAGCACGTTTTTGTACTCCTTGCAGTCATGATGGGCACTTTTTGTTTCAACAGATAGTAAAAAATTTCATCATACCACTCTCCTAGAGAGACGTCCTCCAATTGGTATTGTTGCACCGTGAACTCGGGTTCAATTTTCACTATTGTACAAGTGAGGGCTTGTCCCCAGACCAGCTTCATTGGTTGAATCTCTACGTCATATTCTTGTAATAGGGTGACCCATTTTTCTCTTCTTTCTCCTAACTTGTTTTGCATTAACTGGGTCTTGACTTCTAGATCCGAGATAATTGCGAACACCTTGCTCCTCAAGATATAGTGTCTAATTTTTTTAACATCTCTGACCAAGGTATATGCCTATTTTTCAACATTTTGATTTCATAATTCGACATCTTTTGGCAAAGCACTCATGAATGCAATAGGGTGCTTGTTTCCTTTGTCATCCTTCTAGGTTAACATGCTAGCACAAGAATGAGTTGAATAAAAATATTAGATGTAGAATGGATTTAAATAATATAGAATAACCAGCACTAGTACATCAGCAATATCCTACTTAATTTCTTCAAAAGCTTGCTTGTCTTTAGGTGTCCACTCCACTTTAGCATCTTGCTTAATCATAGCATTCAGTGGCTTGACAATTTTAGCAAAGCCTGTGATGAACTTCTTGACAATGTTAATCTTTCCAAAGAAAGAATTCATTTCTTTCTTGCTTCCTGGGAGCTAAATCTTCAATATCACTTGTATGTGTTCCTGATCTAAAGAGATCCCCTTCTCTGAAATCACATGTCCTAATAATTTTCCTTCTGCCACTTCAAAGATGCATTTCTTCGGGTTCAGTGAGATGTCAAACTCTCTACACTTTTGAAATACCTTGCACAAATCAGAGATGTGGTCGCTTCTTTTCTTTAAGAAGACAGTGAGATCATCCATATATATAATGATTCACTTGTTGATAATGTCCTTGAAGGCAATTTCCATTGCACACTGAAAAGTGGCACCGACATTGATTAATCCAAATAGAATTCTTTTGTATGGAAATGTTCCCCACTTTGTGGTGAATGTCATTTTAAGCCTATCTTCATATTGCACCATTACCTAATTGTATCTTGAGTAGTGATCAAGAAATGACATCATCTGAGATCCATTGACTATCTACAAAACTTCATCCAGTGACAGCACAAGGTAATTGTCCTTCTTAGATGCCTTATTTAAATTTTGAAAATCCACGCATAATCTGATCTCCCCATTTTTCTTTCTGAGTGAAACCAAATATTCCACCCATGTGGAGTGCCTAACAGGAAATATAATTCAAGCTGACAACAACTTCTATACTTCTTTGTAAATAATCGGCTCCAACAATGCATTCATCGGGTGTTGACACTGTTGAAAAGGCTTCTTATCCAGCTTGAGGGGAATGGTGTGAGTGATGATTGAGGTGTCATTTGTTTTCAATTTCTTTTATCTCCAATAAATCATGATAGGTATGTAGGGAATCTACAATCTCTTTCTTCTCTTCCGGTGTGCACACTTTGTCAATGAACACATTTATGATTTCTTTAGTTGTGCCTATGTTCTTAGCATCACATTGATTGTCTATTGACTCCTTGGTGTGTTGATCTTAGTCTTTGATCTGATACAAATCAAATATCCTCTCTAGTTGAACCATACCTCATAGTATTATGTTACTCTTCAAGTTGACCACTCCATCTATATCAAGTTCCACCTGTTCTAGTTCCACCTCATCAATAATTTGAATTATGAATACGTTGAAACTTGTTATGAAATCAAGGATATGCTTATCAGCATTTAAAAACCTAGAAATTGGTGACATTATCAAGCACTAATAGGCCAAAGATGAGCTATACAATGAACTTCTTTAGACTAGTTAAGGAGAGAGGTTGGAGGGTGCTCCCTGCTTGAGCTAAGACATTAACTATTTGATTCTTACTACACGAGATCCATTGAATATTGAATGCATCTAAGCCCTCTAGAAGATCCCACACCCTGTGTCTATAGTTTTCTATCCTTCTATCATGACAAGAGTATAGTTTCCTAACTTGTTTCACTACCAACTCATAATCACCAAATACTTGCAACATTTTAACATTCTTTCTTATTAAAAGTCCATGAACTAACACCTCATATTTTGCTACATTATTTGTGCAATAAAATTAAAGTCTATGGGAAACAAAATAACTCTTACCCATGGGACTAATGAGTTCAAATTCGGTTCCCACTCCTTGCTTGGACTTAGATCCATTGAAACACAATGTCCAAAACTTAGGAGAGCTCTTGATCTTGGAGTTGGTCGAGCATGCCTGCTTCCTTAGTTCTACATCTGGTTTTGTACCATTGGATGGTTGGGTAAGCTCAGGTTGCCTTTGAATCTATTGTTCTCCTATTTATTGATTAGAGGTAACTTGCCCTTTAATATGCTCAAATAATGTATGGCATAAGAAACATTGAAATTCAGAGTGAGATGCATTGTGGACCCTGCACTAGCTTGGTAATAACAACTCCTGAAAGTCCATTCTTGCTCCTAAATTGAGCTAATCCTAGATGCATTTCTGCATAAATTCTTGGAATTCATCCAACAACCCAAGATGGCCATCTTCATAGAATCCTTCACCATCATAATCAATCAACACTTTTATACTACTTGGGAGGAAAGATAAATTTACAAGAATATTACATAACACGAGGAACTCCTCCAGGTTTTCTTCCTCTTGGGACTCTTCATCATCGTGGTAGGCCATGGGACAATAATTACCCTATCTATTTCTGCAAACAATACCTCATTCATGTTGTTATATGCAGTAATGATGAACTTCATCCTAGGCTCCCTCTCAATGTCAATCTTGTTTGGTAGCCCTTTCCATCGTAGCCACATATGAGAATAATATATTGCAGCATATTTGTTCAAGTCACAAGGGAAGTCCCTTCCTATTATGATACCATATGTGTCGATAATGTTCATGACTTGAATGTCAATTACTTATTGCACCCTAGGATCAACAACAATCTTCATGGGTATCCTATTCATTTCCCTTACTATGTTTACCTCAATCTTGTCTAGCTAAGTCACTTTTTGTCTAGAGGGGGTTGGAGTTATTCCTAGTGCTTTGCATACTATTAGAAACCTTAGATTAGACATGCAAACCTAAACACCTTCCACAAAAGAGAAAACATAAAAAAGCAGAGCTTTGCATGCGAATGTGCAAAATGATATATTCAAGAATTCAATATTACAATGAGATGATTTTCTTTATAAAAGGAAAGTATGCAACCCTAATGTTGACCTAAAAATAGCTCAACTAAATAAAGCTTACTTATTAAATAAGTAAACTAATTATTACCTAAGCAAAACCTAAGTAAAGTTATGCAAGTGTAATTAAATATTAATTACACTAACACCCCCCCATAAGTGCAACTTAGGGAGACTAAATAAGCATGCACCTAAAACTAAGATGAATGCAAGAAAGCATGAATGGGTCTTGACAACAAGGCCTGATCAGGTACCCATGTACAAATGCACTAATGAGGTAGAGAAGGAAAACCCAGTGGGACAACCCCCCCTACAATGAGATGACTGTTGCAAAGAAGCACTGGAAGAACACTGTGGAGTAACACTGGAACCGCAATTCGGAAAGCAAGGAAATATACTTCTGTCTACAATAAACCATATAAGAATCCTAATAATGTGACAGCAGACCTGATGCCATGGAACACTCAAAAACACCAAACTGGAACAACCCTGGAATCCATAGAGCAATAGTAGATGAAACGATGATAGAATCTAGAAACTGTGAATCTTGATGCCGATGCCAAACTAAGACTGAAACTCTTCCATGGGAAAAAGTACCATATAGACTGAGGAACAATAACCACAAATTTAGTGGCCCTCAAACTGAGATGGATCTGATGCGGATCACTAACCATAGGCTCTCAATCTAAAGTGTGAACCAAAATGAATTTGGTATGTGTCAAGCTAAGAAAAAATATGGCCAATAAGAAACTAAGAAATCAGATTACAACCCATGCGAGTTGCCATCAAAACATGATGAAGATTATTATGCAAGAAACCCCCAAGATGGAACTTTATATCAGTTCATTTATTACAATCCCCAATGACTGAAAAAGGAGAGAATGCCTAACATACATAAATATAAAATTAAAATAGACCTCAGATCTATGTAGAGGACTGAACCAGCTTTCCAATGCCGCAAGAATGGCAAAAAAAGGATCACCGATTCAAAAGATATGCCCTCCGGAGTGAAAAACAAAATTTCTGAGTTCAAAGACCTACAAAATAAATTTGGAGCATAATCAAATAAAATAACCTACACCAGCAGAATGGGCTCGGAACCATCTTTCCAACAATATCTTGTTTGTGAAAAACTGACTCTGTATGCAAAAGTTATGCCCGATTTCGTGAAAGTGCTCCAGAATGGCCAATAAGGCCTTTAGGCAGCCCAGGGGGCTAAAAACATTTCGGCCCCTGGTCCTGCATGCGACTAGGGGCTAGCGGACAGGGGGTTGGGGCGGAGCCCCTGGTCACCCATGTGACCTATGCTGGGGCTGAGGGGTCGGCCAGGGGCTGGGGTGGAGCCCCTGGTTCTCCATGTGACCACGCGGGTGCAAAGGCAGGTGCCAGGAGGCTGGGGCATAGCCCCCGGTCGTCCATACGACCACAGCTTGCCAGAAAAGGCCCACTGGGGCAGAAGGGCTAGCGGTCGGATTGGTTGAGTTCCGCTCGGCAGTGGTGGACTGGCGGCGGAGCGGTGGCTACCTGGTGGCAGGCTTCTTCAAATCTGGGAGCAGTGGCGTGGATCCCCAAAAACACTTTTTTTGCATTTTTTTATTTACGTGCCTCGGAACGCATGTTGGGGAGGCCATACGGCTTCTCTGGCAAAAAAATTTTGCCCTCCGAATCAATTTCGCCAAAATTGACAAAACGAAAGGCAATCTTAGGGTTTTTGGCCACTACGAACGCAATGGTGACCTCCGTTTCTGCTCAAAATGCTTCAAAAAAATGACTACCTCCAGAGCTTCCAAAAAATCACCAAAACTAAAACCCTCACAGATCTGGCAAATCATGACCAAAATCTGCAAAATGAAAGCCAAACTTGACTTTTTCCAGTACTCTGAATCCAATGGTGAGGCCCGATCTGATCCAAGACGCTGCATAAATGAAGTCAAGGCATAAAATCCTTGAGGAACCCCAAACAAACTCTGCAATGAATTTCTCCAGAATTTGAGAAGGGGTTGCATGTCAAGGCTCTGATACCATGTTAGAAACCCTAGATCAGACATGCAAACCTAAACACCTTCCATAGAAGAGAAAACATAAAAAAGCAGAGCTTTGCATGTGAATGTGCAAAATGATATATTCAGGAATTCAATTTTACAATGAGATGATTTGCTTTATAAAAGCAAAGTATGCAACCCTAATGTTGACCTAAAAATAGCTCAACTAAATAAAGCTTACTTATTAAATAAGTAAACTAATTATTACCTAAGCAAAACCTAAGTAAAGTTATGCAAGTGTAATTAAATATTAATTACACTAACACATACAACCAGTAGCATGACATTGGTTGAGGCTCCTAAATTGAGCAAACAATTCTACAAATTCTTGCCAAATATTTTGATGGTTTTCAAGAAAGGAAGCATTTCTAATTTCCCTTGAAATAACCCCACTAACACATCATCCTGAGCCATTTGAGCCTTATCCTTATCACTATTCTTATCCTTGGTTTGTGCTTTGTTTTTCCCCTTGGAAGTAATTCTATCTGATGACCGATTTTTATTAGCTTTCTAGTTTGGAGGTTGATCAGGTTTCTTCCCCAAGATTTCCGTAATCATGGGCTCATTGTTGGAGGTATTAAAGGAAACCCTTTTTGCGGGTACCTCTTAGGCTAGCATGGATGGGGAAGTTCCATTTAGTGACCTAAAGAGGGAATTCATAACAAGTGACACTCTTAACAGTCAAAGGCCGACAAGATCATCATGACTCTTTTCAATTCATTTGCTACATATACCCCCATTTGTTCAACTTCTGCTTCATAAAATTTATCTTGGGAAGAACTAGTGAGCTGATCTTGAGCTTGACCTAGTTTCCTATTTCTATTAAATTACTGGGTAGGCATGTGAGGGTAGTTTGTATTGTTGTTGGCATTAGGGTTAGGTGGTGTATTGAATTTGTTAGGTAGGGTAGAATTTGTGAAAGGACCACCAACTCATCTATTTCTTAAGTCATAGGAGGTTTCCCTTTGATGGAACATGTGGAATTCATCCTCAAAGGGTTCCTCCTCATCTACAAGACCATTATCTACTTAATCGAAGAGTTGGGACAAGGGGCTCTCATTACTTACCTCCTTTGCTTTCTTGTCCTTTGGCGCAACCTCATTCTTGGGCATGTTACTTTCACCTTGCAGGAACTGAGCTTGATTGAACGCCAAAACTAAGGAATCATAAGACTCTGAAGGAACTATGTCTCTATAACTTGAGCCATCAACAACATTCTAGACCTCCACTTGGAAGATCTCTGTGATGGTCTAGAATTTTGGGCAATCCAATTTGAAATTCTAGGTCATCTTATGGATCCAACACCACCCAGACAAGGTGGCCTCATCCAAATATACTATGCTTGTCGACTTTTCATTACTGTGTGGATGGTCAAGAGGTGTGGGAATTCCTCCATTGTTTGGCCTTGTGTTCCATGTCCTATTTTTCCTCTGGGAAGGCCTTCTTTTGAAGTTCTTCCCTGAACTCTACCCCATTTCATAATTCTGGCATAGATGTGCCAATGTCACAGTTGTCTCTATTGAGGTTGGCCTAGATGCTCCTTTGAGAGGCTTGTAGTTGGTTATTATAGTTCCTCAGATGTGTCATCTTGGTGGAAATATTCTTTACTAGCTCTATTAACTCATCAATCTGATCCTTTTCTATGTTACTCTGCTACGGTGTTGAGTTCTGAAGGAATACTAGTTGTGTCACGGGTTGGTTCTACCAAGCAAGTGGAAATTCTGAATTTTGCAAGTATGTGGGAACCTAGGGCTGCTATGAATAGGCTTATTGTGGTGGAGGCTATAGGTAGTTGGGTATTGGGGGCACTTGACTCAAGGGCTGCATTAGATGTGGCACTATTGGCAATTGTGGAATCTGGTTCATCATGGGCATTTGATGGGCCAAGGATTGGGTAAGCCCTTGGATTTTATTTGGATGAATAACTGGTCTTAATGAGGGTAATGGTCCTGTAATGTGTTGTTCCAAGTTTGTGCTTGTCATGACTTCCTCTACATAGGTGTCCACCAACCTAGTAGGTGGTGGGTGCATCCTTTTAACCAATGTGGATGTGAGGTTGTCCAAGGAGGCATAATACACCAATCGAGTAGAAGGATCATCCACTACATAAGGCGGTTGTAATTTCATATAGGCTTTGTGGAACCAATCATTGAATAAGCTAATAGGCTCATTGAATTCCCTCCTAATAGACATGATTTGCGGGTATAACTCTGAGGGGTTAACAAGAAGCTTGAACTTCTACAAGAAGGTGTTCTTCAATTGATCCCAAGTGGTGATGATCTTCGTCGGCAAGTGGATGTACCAATAAAAGGCCTCATCCCCCAATGAGTAAGGGAAGAGTCTGCAAGCTACATATTCATGTTCAATCTACATATCTTTTAAAGCCATTTGAAATATTTTGATATGTTCTTCTGTTGTCCTTTGTAGATCTCATGGATGGAACTTGGTGCAAAATCCTTCTAGATTCTTAGGTATTTCATGATAGTTGTTGAAGGAAAATGTAGAAGGGTTGTTACCCAACCAAGCCATTGCAGGATATGGAGGTGGCACTTGTTGTGCCCCAGTAGCTTGAGGCTAAAAGGGGACTATAGCTAGGACAACACCTTGGGAGTGAATTGAAATAGTAGGGGCAATGCCTTGGCTATGGTAGGTGAAGGGCGAAAAGGAAGTTTGGAGCAGAGGGGAGAATGGACGCGTTGTTGGGAGTCAAGGGGAGGAATGGGATGGAGGCCAAGTGGGTGGGGCTGAAGTAGATGCTTCCCCTTTCTTGGATCTCTTGGCCCTTGTAGTGGTTTTTAGCTCTTGGAATTCTCCCCTTTCTGGTGTGGATCTAAGCATTCTATGGAACCTTTGAGGGGAGAAAGAACCAAGATGATCTAGCTTAACTAAAAGAATCTCCTTCTAGCACCAGTTCCATTGATGGGTGTTTTGGTACCTTCTCAACATAGACAACACACAATTATGCTATCTTTCTTGAAAGGTAATTTCTGCAACTAAGTTTCAAAAATCACCCCAAGGTCTCTTGAGTGTCAGGTCATGAAAATGCTTGGAATAGTTCAATTGGTTTATGTGATTTTCTGGTAATCACCAAGGGCATTTATGATTCGCTAGGCATGGATGGAATTGGATCTACTACAGGAGTTTTGTGGAATTCTAGAAATGAAGGACAACTACTGCAAGTTTAGGACAACAGTCTAAAACTCTTTTTTACTCATCAAGTATAGCTTTTTGATGATGCTAGAAATTTTTTCGAACTTCAGTTTTCAAAGAAAAGTCAAAAGGGAAGAGGGATAAGAAGTTTCCTAAATATGAAACTAATGTTGAACAATAACTATGGAGGATGCTATAGTGGATAGCCTTCCCAAAACTAAGTTCCACTTAACCAAGGACAGCCTACAGTCTCATAAAATTAGTGCAATCTTCTGGGGTTTGCAGATTTTCAAATCATTCATTCACCATTAAAGCATGAATAAAGATTGAACTTGAATGAAGCAATATAAACAATGCTCAGACTAGCTTTACACTACTATTCATCATCAACAAACAACAAAAAGTATGAGCAAGGAATAAATTAGCATCATAGCATTCTTCACCATTAAAGTACAACATGAACTAACTATTGAAAGAAATTTAAAACTAGAACAACAAAGCTAAAATATAAGATTGAGAAGATGAATCATGCATGTGAAGAAAACACAAGAATCCACCAAAATAATGATATTCTCATTAAATTTCTACATCATGCCTTTACACAACTCAAGTCTCTCTTTAAAAATGAGAGGAGACCCCCTATTTATAGTTTTCCAAAAGAAAAATGAATGGCCAGGATTAAGTGTCATTGTGTTGCTCAGATTCATTTTACATTAGCGTTTTACCTACCCCCAAATATATGAAAATATAAAATACATCTTTGTCTTTTCTTTATTTTGTCATCTAGTGGCCTTGGCACTATAGCAATTTTGTCCTCTAGTGGTTGCTATCCTTTTAACTATGTTTTCTAATATTCATCATCTATGATTGGTTTTCCTTCATTCTTCTAGAGAGTAGAATATTCCATGAACTTCCCAATTAGACCCTTAATATTATCCCATAAATCCTGCATGCAAAGATGTAGTAAGTGCATTTATATATAAATAAGGGAAATTTTTATTCAAATCTTGCAAAATGAGGGTTAGATCCAGTAATACATCATCAGGAGATCATAAAATTTATCAATATCCATCATTGAAGACTCTTTTGGATCATATTGTGTTGCCAAAAAGTGTAACCTTGACACTTTTCACTCATTTGGGCCTTTTTCCTTGGATTTTGGTCTTGTTTCGCTTTGATCTAATGTTGTGATGTGACCAACACATTCACATTAGGCCTTGAATTCTTGCAAATCAACTAAAACCTAACAAAGTCTTACAAGGGTGTTGTGAAGTGTTGTAACACATTTCCTCACTTTTCTAAGACTTTTCTACAATAAATCACTTAAATAACCCTTTTCCAAGCCTTAGTCTAAAGTGTTGTAAGGTGTTGTAATTGACCCTCACACTTTTCTTAGCTTTTCATCACTAATTCAACCCTTTCTTATGATAGATTTTCCCCTTAATGTACTTTTAGGCCTGACTTAAGTGTGTTTCGGGGGACAAGCCCATTAAACATCATTAAATGTCACTTAATTCTTGACCACCACTTGAATTTTTCCAAGTGGACTAGGTCGCCACCTTGGGTGACCTATTCCCTTTTGGTATAAAATTCAAAATTAAAGAAAAATTCTAATGGGAATTTTCCTCCAAAACCCTAAGGTCGGCCTATCATGTGTTATTTTGGGGGAATTAGGGCATAACATGTATAAATAAGGGTTTTTATCCTCATTTCCCCCTTAACATCATTTTCATCTTCACAAGCACTCAAGCAAGCATTCAAGAACTTAGAATTTTCAAACATCATCCATTGGAGTTGGTTCTTGCATGTCTTCAAACATCTTCAACAAGGGTTTGGTGAGTGTTTACATTTGCTTGTCATTCAATCATCTTTCCCTTTCATTCTATTTCATTTGGGTTTGATTACCAATATGGGGTTTGACTAAGGTAAAACCCTATTATTTAACCCAAACCTTTTCCTTATCTTTGCATGTGTGCTTTGTAGAGGTGTCATCATTCCATCCACAACATTCCAAGTCAACAAACCCTAGAAGGAGCTAAAAGACAACTTGCAGGTCATTTTCAAAAGATTCAGGCACGAGTCTCTGTCAAAAACAAAAGTACAAGTGGGTACCTATAGATTCCAACTTCAAAACTCCTAAAAGCTCTAAGAAGACTAGGTCACCATCATTGGTGACCTAGTCCCTGTACTAGGCTTGAAAAGTGGTTTCTATGTTTTTGGGTACCCATTTACTAGAAACCTGTTTTGGCAAAGTTTCTCGGGAAGAGGACTAGGTCGCCCATTGTGGTGTAATTGTCCCAATTAGAATTTCTAGCAGATTCTAGAAAATTCTAGGGCTCCTCTTATTTAGCCTTTAGTTCCTAGGTGCACCATTTCTTTCTCTTCCAGTTTCTTTCCAATTTGCATGCATTTAGGTCATTTAGTTTACTTTGCATACAATTTACATTTATATTTAGTTTACATTTCATAGCTAGTTTGTTTCATTACATTGTAGCACTTAGGTACACCCTATCACACACAACAAAACCCCTATCTTTGAATGAAATCACCAAGAATATATCATTAGTTCAAAAGAGAGTCATTCTTCCAACTTTGTCCCCAGATGAAAAACCCTAGGGACATAATTGGTGAATCCTCTTTCCCTTCTTATATATTATTTTGGTGGTTCACATATAAAGAGATGTAGATCCAGGGATGCAGGTTTCCTTGGGTCGAAAGCTATTAGGAGGGACTGGGAGCAGGATGGCCCCGAGGCCACAAAGACCCACAAGCAACCACTCACAACAATAGTTCCACATTGTGAGCTTGACAATCAAAGTTGTCATGAGGCATTTTGGCACATGCAAAAATTGGTGTTAGAGATTTTAATTCACTTGATTTATTTTTATGCCTTTGTAGATCCAAGGCATGTGGGTGTAGGAAGCTCGAAGGATGCTTGAAATCTCTGCCATTAAGTAATGAAATTCAAGGGACGATGACCTGCAGGTGGAAGTCCGCATTGCAGGACTCGTGGGCACCTTGGACGTTGGGCGTCATGTGTGAACGATTGACCAATTGGATGATGTGGAAGAAAGCTATCAGACTGCCATCGTATGTTTTCCATTAGGAGTAGCATTGGAGGTACAAAGGTCCGTTGGCGGTGGTCCAAATAAGCGAACCCAGAATGAGCTCATGGATTGGGCATATGCATTGGATACTTTCAAATTTCAATAAGGGAAAATTTCATTGCAGAACCCACCGTGTGAAAGGACACAAGTGCAAGGACATTAGGAAACAACGACAAGGAACCAGCCACTCGCATGCGGCCACCGTCATGAACTAGTTAACACATCACTTTAACTTAGTCATTTTGTTGGGAAACCGAGAACGATGATGAAAGGGTCAGAGTCCATGTTGTAGATAGATAGAATGGATTCATTGTTAAGTGATGGAGCTCAGGCAACAACAAGTCACACACAGCAGCCCACAAGCAATGACCCACAAGTATTTTTGACTTGGTGAAATTTTGGGTGATTGACAACAAAGGTGATGATGAGACCCACGATGTGGAAGGCGGCCATGAGGATGTTGTTAACTAATGGTGAAGGGAAGGTGGTAGTCCGCAAGCGGACATCCGCATGGGGTAAAAACTCAACCATTTTTTGAGGGTTTCCTTTGTTTGACCAAGGCGGTGGTGGTAAGGGTGCGGGTTGCAAAGGTGTTCATGCCACACAAAGATTGGTGAAGAAACTGTCCAATTTTGCATGCCTATTAGGGCACAATTTGAGCAATTTTAATGGATTTTAAAGTATCTGGAGTGATTTTTTTATGTGGAACCGACTTTTGTGATAGTCGTTGGGAGATTTAAGGTTTACTTTGAGATATTTTTATCATTTATTTGCAAACCCCAATGTCAAAAAAGACTCATTTTAAGATTTTGAAGGTTGGCGTACCTGGAAAAGGCACAAGAAATTAGTGACAACCTTGATCTCGATCAGATGTGAGATTATGTGGGTGCAGGGTCTTTGTTTTTCATTTATCCTCTTTGAAATTTTAAAATGCACCAGTGAAAATAATAGGTCTAGATGCATATTTATAGGTGAAGATGCATTTATGACCCACAATTAATGTTGGGTATGATAGTAGGTGAAGTATCTGGAGCTACGGAGACTCGATATGGCACGGCAGGTAGATGATAGGGAGAAATATAGACCCCACAATGCGGGAGGACCCTTGGTCTTCACCACAAGCTAGTGGCTATGAGATGATGGTAGTCCACAATAAGAAACCCACAAATGTGGGTCTGTAGAGATCCATAGATGTTGGGGCAAAGGACTAAGGGAAGTCTGCATGAGAACCTCTACAAAAGCCAAAGACTTAGGGAATTTTGGGGAGGTGAATTTTGGTCAATGAGGAATTAGTGATTTTAAGGCATGTGACCAATTTGAGCTCAGAATTAGGGGCATGTAAAATGAGGCAAAGGTGAAATGACCTAGAAAAGGGAAAAAGGAAAGAGGGGGGCTCCCCAATCCGAACGGGGTGTGTGTGCTATAGGCACAACAATACCCTATGCACATGATCTTAATTGTGGTTTTTTTTGTTGAGAAATGACCACTCGAGAGGCTAAAATGTATCTCATGTAAAATATTGCTAGATTGGTAATTATCAACACATCTAAGTAGCACACCATCAAATTTTCTCTTAAAAAGAATGCCTTGAACTATTGTATAACTAGCTCCCTACAACCTATACAATCTCCTCTTATGTAGGGGAAGATCATCTACATATTGGTCAGCCTCCATAAAGCGGGTAGATATCAACAATTCAAGACTCAAAGTCTCGTGTTGATTCACCAATATTATATCTTACACGTCATCTTCTTCTGCTAGGACTTATGCAACTTGGGCTAAATAATCACAAAGCCCCTTTCCTTGGATCACCTTGGTCGGTCTAGCTTTGAAATCATATTCAAGGAATTTAGTGATCCAATTAGCCCACTTTTTAGTGATCTCACCTTTCATGATATATTCTTTGATACTAGAATGTGCCGCGTAGATCATTATTTTATTTTCAGCCACCAAGTGTTTGAATTTCTTGCTCTCTTTTATGATGATGAGATATTTCTTCTCAACAATATTATACTTGGTCTCATATCCCTATAGATTCTTTGAATTGAATGTGATAGGGTTTTCACATTTTCCTTCACCCTCTTTTTGTGTTAGCACAACCGCTAAGCTATGTTCACTCCCATAAACATACATAATAACATCTTTAGAGAAGTCATGTTTGACTAACATAGGAGTATTAGATATCACATGAAAACTTGATCTTTCTTCAGCATTGATGCCATTGGTCTAACCAACCCCACAAAGTTAGATATAAATCTAATGATGAAGTTGATCTTTCCTAGGAAAGATTGAACTCCCTTCTTTTTAATTGGTAAGGCCAAGCCTTTGATGGATTTTAATTTCTTAGGATCAATAGAATTTCCTTCGTTAGATACGCCATATCACAAAATATTTCCTTGTAGGACTTTGAAGACACATTTCTTGGGGTTTAAAGATACCCCAAATTCTTAGCACTTCTGAAGAACTTTCTCTAAATGATCAAACTAATCTTCCTTACACTTCAAAAAAAAAAAAGGTCATCCAAACATATAAGGATGATCTTTTTGATCAAACCTTGAAAAGATACATCCATTGCCTATTGGAAATGGTTCCTGCATTAGAGAGGCTGAAATGAATTTTTGCATATGCAAAGGTCCCCCACTTTGTGGTAAATATGGTTTTCTGTTGATATTCTTCCTTAAGTCACACCTGATTATAGCTTGAGAATCTATTGAGTAGAGAGAACATTTTTTCTCCCACAACTATTTGAACAATCTATTCCATAGAAAGGAGAGGATAATTATTTTTCAAGGATTCTTTGTTCAAATCCTTGAAATCTACACAAAGTCTAGTTTTCCCATTCTTTTTCCTGATAGGAACCAAATTGGATACTCATGTTGAGTGTTTAATTGGGTAAATAATCTTTAAATTAATTAGTTTCTTTAGCTCTTGGACCATGATAGATTCAATATTTGGATTTAGTATCCTTTTCTTTTGATGGATTGGCTTGGATCCTTCCACTAATTCTATGGCGTGTTAGATTATATCACGGTTATATACCTTTAGGTCATCATAGGTCTAGGCCATGGCTCCATCATATTATCTACAAAAAGATATTAGTCACTCTTTATCCTTTGAGGAAATGTCTTTCCCTACTTTTAACTTCCTTTCATCTCCTACATCAATTTCAAAGTAGTCACTTTTATTTGCAACAAATTTTCTCTTTTTATTCCTTACATAGTCAAAAAAGAGATTCTCTAGAGTGCTCAATGATTTCAAAATCTTATTATTATTTAACTAGATAATTTGATCCTCATAAGTCTCCTCAATATTTGGTTGTAGTTGTTCCAAAAAATCACTTGACTTCTAAATAAACTTAGTGATTTGATCATCACTCTCAAAAACCTACCAATTTTGTTCATTATCTGGGATAGTAGGTCTAATGACTACCTGTATTGTTAGGATTTTGGTGGATTGGAGCAATAAACATTAACAATTATATGCAAATTAAATAACCCAAAAATAACAATGAAGAATAATACAAAAGAGATCAACACATAATTTTAACATGGTTCACCCAATATGAGATACATTCACAGAAACTTAGCCACCCAATAATTTTATTATCTAGTGTAAAATAGATTACAATCTCATGAATCACATATACCACAAGATACATCCCAACCGCTTATAAGAAGCTTTTTGGAAGCTTCTAGAATTAGGGTTTTACAGACTTATTTTTCATTTGACATGTTAATGGGAAAACCTTGACATGTTACGAGTGTATAGTATTTGCATGATCAGTCTCCACATACCAACAATATCCCACTTGGAGACTAATCGGGCTCCACACCAAACAATCTCCCACTTGGAGACTAATCCTAGATGACACTGCTGCACTTGCAACTCCCACTGGATTATAGGTTTAGTTAGTTTCTTATGTCCACCATTATTAATTAGTCATGAAGGCCAATGAAAAATGATGAGGAAATCAGTTTCTCGCATGTAACTTCCTTTGTGAATATATCTGTAGGATTCTCACTTGTGTGAATTTTCTCCAACTTCAACTGTCCACCCTCCAAAACTAACCGGATGAAGTGGTATATAAACTTTATATGCTTAGTTTTTGAATGTGGAGCCTAATTCTTAGCAAGATGAATGGAACTCTAGCTTTCAGTGTACAAAGGGATATCTTCTTGCCGGTGTCCCGATTCCTCCAAAACATTTTGTCACCAAATCATCTCCTTGCTAGCTTCCATAGCAACAACATACTCAACTTCAGTGGTGGAAAGCACAACAACCTTTTGTAGCCTTCAAATCCAACTGACTATAGTACGTCCTACAGTAAAAACATACCCTATAGTACTCCTCCTTCTATCAATATCACCTGCCATATTAGAGTCAACATATCCTTTTAGAGAAGAATTTGTTCCTCCAAAATATAGTTTCATTAAAGTAGTATTTCTTAAATATCAGAGAACCCATTTTACTGCATTTCAATGTTTCATTCTCAGATTTGTCATACACCCTTTCACAATTCCTGCTGCATGTACAATATCTATCCTTTTGCATACCATTGCATACATCAAGCTACCAAATACTGATGCATATGGTATTTTAGACATTTTTTCCTCCTCCTCTTGCATCTTTGGAAACATCTCCTTAGACAACTTAAAATGACTAGGCAAATGTGTACTAACTGCTTTTGCATTCTACATGTTAAACCTTTTCAACACCTTCTCTACATACTCACTTTGAGACAAAATAAATAAATTAAAAAAATTCATATCCCATGTGATCCTCATACCAAGTATTTTTTTTGTTGCACCCAAATCCTTCATAGCAAATGAATTTCCTAATTTCTTCTTAAGTTCATTAATATGTTGCATGTTAGACCTGGTAACAAGCATGCCAACAACATAAAGCAACATGATAATATAGTTGTCATTATCCAAATTCTTAAAATAAACACAATAATCATAATGACATCTTTGTAACCTTGTTCAGCCATAAACTATCAAATTTCAAATACCATTATCAAAGTGCTTGCTTCAGGCCATACAAACTCTTCTTTAACCTACACACAAATTCCTGCTTACCCTTGACCTTATATCCCTATGGTTGTTGCATGTATATTTCCTCTTTCAAATCCCCATGGAGAAATGTTGTTTTCACATCTAGATATTCAAGATGCAAGTCTTCCATAGCCAAAAGACTTAGAATAGTTCTAATAGAAGTCATCTTTACAACCGGAGAAAATATTTCATCAAAATATATAACTTTTTTATGTGCAAAATGTTTTACCACGAGTCTAGCCTTATATATTTTCTTGCCTCCATCTTCTTCCTTTACCCTATAAACCCATTTATTTGGCAATTATCTTTTACCTATAGGCAATTGGACTAAGTGTCAAGTATAATTCTGCAGTAAGGAATCCATTTCCTCTTTCATGCCTACCTCCCACTGTATTTTGGTATCTACATGCATTGCTTCTTCATAACCTTTAGGTTCACCAAAATCAATTAATAATATAGAATATAATGATGGAGATAATATTTTTGGAGGACTAGTTATCCTTGTAGAATGTCTAACACTTGCAAGAGTCTGTGGGATAACTTGTTGTTGCTGAGTATCAGGTACCACTAGCATTTTTTTTTTTGGAATCTCATCCAACACCACATATTCCTTTTTGGCATGTTCATTCTTCTTTTCCTACAGTTGATCATTATGCATTACCTTCTCATTGAATATAACATCTCTACTCCTAATGATTTTATGATTTTCATATTCGCATAACTGATAACCAAATCCATCTACAACATATCCAATGAAGGTACATTTTTTAGACTTATCCTCAAGCTTGGTTATCTTTTCAATATCAACATGGACAAAATTTTCACAACCAAAGGTTTTCAAAAATTAATAGTTTACCTTTTTACCCATCCATGCCTCCTCTAGAATGCCACCATCCAAAGGATTTGAAGGTCCCCTTTTTATTAAATAAATAGTGGTATGTACAACATTTTCCCAAAAGTGTAAGGGTAGTCTATCATGCAATCTCATGCTTCTTGCACACTCTATAATAGTTCCATTCATCCTCTCAAACACACCATTTTATGCCTACATATTCTATTATATGAACAGTAATTTTCAAATTCTCTACTGCAATACTCACCTCCATTATCAGATCTGAGACACTTTAAATTATTCATGTCTCATTTTTAACCAAAGCTTTACACTTTAAAAAGTATCAAATAATTTTGATTTTTTCATTTTAGGAAATACACTCATGTTTTCCTAGTTGCATCATCAATAAAAGTAACATAATAACAAGAGCTACTAAGAGAAGATACCTGAGCTAGTCCCCATACATCTGAATGCACAAGCTCTAATTTCTCATTCTTCTCTTTCCCAATTTTGAGAAATCGGACTCTTTTTTGTTTTTCATAAACACAATTTTCACAAAACTCCAAGTCAATCTACTTTAGACTTGATAGAAACTTTCTAGAGTGATGGATCTTCATCCCTTTCTTACTCATGTGCCCAATTCTATGGTGCCGCAATTCTGTTTCTATCCCTATAGCAAGTGGTATAACTATCTCAATAGTAATTATTTCTAAAGAAGCTAAGGTAGAGTAAGTATTACCAATACACAAATATAATGTGCCTACCTTTTCACCTTTAGCTACTACTAATGCACCTTTAGTGACCTTCCATATTTTTTCTGAAAAGGTAACCATACAACCTTCACTACCCATTTGTCCTATTGAAATCAAATTTCTTCTCAAATTTGGAACATGCCTTACCTCCTGTAGCAACCATTCATTTTCATTCTACAAATTTATTTTTATCTTTCCTTTTCCAACAATACAATAGGGTTTATCATTACCCAAATATACCTATCCAAAATCACCTTGAACATAGTCTACAAAATATTTCCTATGGGGTGTGGCATGAAATGAAGCCCCTGAATCTATTACCTAGGAATCATTAGCATTATCTAAACATATAATTAAAGCATCCTACAATTTATTACTTGCAACATTAGCTTCCTTATTGTCATCATGTTGTTCATCTCCTTGTTTTCCCTTTCGAGACCAACAACCCTTCTTCAAGTGTCTTGGCTTTCCATAGTGTCAGCAATCCATTTTTCCTCTTGATTTACATATTCCTTTCTTTGACTTCCCTTGTGACTTCCCATGATTTTTGTGGCTTTTTCTCTCTCCTTTGTTACTCCCATATTCTCTACAATCAAATAATTATCTGATGTTCAAATCTCACTTATGCTTTTTCGCCGCATTTCCTCACTAAGGATAACACCAACAAAATCATCAAATTTCAATTTATTTGAACCAGAGATAGACTTACTTATAGCCATTACCAAGCTATTCCAGCTTTCTAGCAAAGAACATAAAATCAAGAGAGCCCTCACCTCTTCATCAAAATTCACTTTTACAGAAGCTAACTGATTGATAGTTGTAAAATTTCATTTAAATGATTTGTCACAGATCCACCTTCAATCATTTTCAAATTAAACAAATGCTTCATGAGAAATACCTTATTTGAGGTTGAGGGTTTTCATACAATTTAACCAAAGTTTCTATTATATCCTCTATTGTCTTTTCTTTTGCTATATTGAACATCACAAATGGTGCCAGGAAAAATTGAATGGTTCCTAGTGCCTTTCTATCCAAAATATCCTAGTCTTCATCAGACATTGTAGCATATTTCTTTGATTTTCCTTGGAATGGCTTCCATAGATCCTTTTGATACAAATAATCTTCCATCTACATCTTTTATAATTGATAATTCTAGTTGTTGAACTTATCAACCTTGAATTTTCCTTCTTTCGTTTCCCCCACTCAAATCTAGAGGTTTCCTTCCAATCGATCGAAATACATGTGGCTTTGATATTAGTTGTTAGGATTCCAATAGATTGGAGCAATAAACATTAACAATTATATGTATATTAAATAACCCAAAAATAACAATGAAGAATAACACAAAAGAGATCAACACAAAATTTTAATGTGGTTCACCCAATATGTGCTACATCTATAGAAACTCAGCTACCCAATGATTTTTTTATCCAGTGCAAAATCGATTACAATATCGCGAACTACACATACTGCAAAATACATCCCAACCACTTATAACAAGTTTTTTGGAAGCTTCTAGAATTAGGGTTTTACAAAGTCATTTGACATGTTAATGGGAAAACCTTCACATGTTATGAGTGTACAGTATTTGCATGATCAGTCACCACATACCAACAATCTCCCTCTTGGAGACAGATCAAGCTCCACACCAAACATGTACTACATGTTCATTGGCTATAAAATTAGTTACTAGGTCAAATTGGGAACAAATCATCACCATCCTATTTGTTTCTGCATTCTATAACCTTAGAATTATTTGAATGTTAAAGGATTCAAATGTTTTGATTAAGTCTCACACTCTATTGCAATAGGACCTCATTTGGATATTATTTTTAGCCATTGTTCCTCTTACTTGCTTTACCACTAGTTCAGAATCTCTGAACACCTTTAACTGCTTCACTCCCATGCACTCAACAAGGCTAACAAATCAACCATTGTTGGCTAGTATGTATTATCATTATCTGGGATAGTAGGTTTGATGACTACCAAAACTACATGTTTGTTGGCTAATAAAATAGTTACTAGATCAAATTGGGAACAAATCATCATCATCCTATTTTCTTATGCATTTTATGACCTTGGAATTATTTCAATCTTAAAGGATTCAATTTTTTTTATTAAGTTCCATATTCTATGGCAATAGGACCTCATCTAGTTATTTTTTTCAGCCATTGTTCCTCTTACTTTCTTTACCACCGGTTAAGAATCTTTGAACACCTTTAATTTCTTCACTCCCATATGCTCAACAAGGCTTAGGCCACGAATTAGAGATTCATACTTAGCCTCATTATTTGTGTAAGAAAATTGAAAGTAGAATGAATTAAGAGTCTCTTTTTTAAAGAGAGACACCAAACATATTCTAGCTCTAGATCTAGTTCTTCATTTTGTGCCATCGAAATGCAAAGTCTAAAAACTAGACCCATCTTTAGGCTCTTGGTTTTGATATTTTGTTTTCTTCATGACCTTAGGGATGATTTGATCTTTATTATAAATCACATAAGTCCAAATGCCAGTGGCATCATATTTTTTGAAAGGGTCATTCCTCATGAACTCATTAATGAAGACTTCTTCTTTCGAGCTTCTATCACCAACTACTACTTCATCTTCAACCATTTCTACATAATACATTTTTTCTTTCAAAAAATATGTATATACATAACTTCAAAATTCATCATAGAATCATCAACTATGTGTTCTTTATGTAACATCTCAAAGAGGCCTTTCATTTTTTAGTTGTATTTGGTCAGGTTAGAATCAAATGGGACCAATCCAAAGATAAATGTCCCTCTATCTTAGCTATAAAATATCTTAACAGACATAGCCCAAAAATGGGTGGAATATCTATCACAAAAATGTTTTGGCATATGTTAATACTAGGGAAAGAACACAAAGTCAAGGGGAGGGCCTTAATAATACCCTCTATTTAGACCTTTCCCTGTTTAATACATCAGTTCATTGTCTAAAGGCTCATATTCAAGTTGCAACAAGTTTGTAATTTGTTTGGGAGTCACTATGGTACTAGCACAATAATCAGACATAGAATTATGTAATAATTTTTTTTCCACAATGAGAAATAAATGGGGTAATTTTTTATTTTTTCACCCGTTCTTTTGAGTTGGTGAACAAGTATGGCATATGGGGTTGCACACTCCTACTAGCTTCCCTTTCCTTTACTTGCATAGGCTCCATGGCTGAATTAGTTGGTATGGGTTTCTCTTGATCCTCCAACACTTCTTTCAGTAGTGAATTTTGTTTAGGAATTGATAAGACATCCCATAGGGAACCATTAGTTGGGGCCTTCTTCATCTGCTCAACCACATTCAATGATCCTTGAGGTCAAAATTTAGGTTCCTTTGTTCTATTCGACACTACCTCACTCTGCTTTTGATATATCGAGGGTGATGGTTGAGGTCCTAAATTTCTCCCCAAAGTTACTTTGGACCTTTTGATAGGTTGTTGATTTTTGATCAGCCTCTTCTTAGAGTGGGTATAGTAGTTTGATTGGATTTGTGAGGCTTTTAATATCAGAGTTCTTCATTTTGGTAAACTATTTCTTCACCTTCCACCAAAGAGAAGAGTGCATGGTTTGAATCTATTTTTTTTTCTTGTTCTAAGGATATACCTTGAACTTGAGCCATCAGGACAACATTCTCAACACTAGGGGATCATTATCCATAAAGAGTTGTATCAAGTGTAACTCCTTATACTTCCTACTCTACTAAATTTTTTTTTAGGTTACTCCTAGGATAATTTTGGTATTTTTGCATCATTACATAGGAAACACCATGAATTTGAATAATCTTCCAAGTTATTTTGGTCCACAACCAATTCTCTAAGTGAATTTTGTGGGATTGTTTATAAAGGAACTTAAAAACTAGGAAAATTTGATTTGTGGGTTGCACCTGATGGTTTGACCTCTATCCTCCTTTGTATTGGTTATGCTAATATGGAGGCCTTCCACCTTGATGATTTTGGTAAGGGGGATTTGGGGAATATCTTGTTACCTCTTTGTATTAATGATCTCATTTGAGAATATTTTCAAGATGCTCTTCATATCATTCATTTCTATGAATAGTGATGATGAGGTAAACACATTCTTCTTGGTGGTAGGAGGGTACACATACATGGAAGGATTATCTTGTGAAGTACTTGAGGCCTCCTCATATGGAGGTATAGACAACTCTGAGAACACGAGCATAGGTGGTCAAGGTGGTAGCATCTATTAAATTATTCTTTGCTTTGATGAATAACTCATACATGTTCGGTAGTGTTTGGCCTCCAAGGGATTAAATCATTACAACGATATCTGAGTTGAAAGCCTTAAGATAGAAGAAAATGACTATACCTACTAAAAATTGAGATGCTATTAGAATCCTTTGCCAAGTCTTGTGGAATCTGGTATTAAAGTCAATAATAACCTCTTCTAGGGCTCTCTTAATAGTGATTAATTGTTGCAAGAGAGATGACTAATCCCCCTTTTTGTTGAATAAGTCAAAGAATCTATTACCATTGACTTGTATGGATGTTTCTTAAACTTAGGTCTCAACCTCTCAAGCACATCAATAACTTATGGATTAAAAATTTTGAGCTTTTCTTGAGCTAGGGTTTATAGGAAATTATAAATACCTCATGAAATTTATAGGTAGTATTTTGTTCAACACTTTAGAATCTCTTCAACTTTGGTTTATATTTCTCTCCTCTTCAAATTCTCAAACATAAATGTCTTTTTGAATGTGAAAAATGAAGTATAAACACTTTTCTATGACCTAAGAGTGTATTAAATGCAATTGTGAAAATTTAGATCAAATACTACTAAGCATTCACTATATCATCACAAGGACTCCTAAACTTTCCACAAATATCAGTACTAAGATATTTCTCACTAAATATTTAATCAATGGGTCAAGAAAACCAACCTATACATGCACCAGTATGTTCAATACATATACATCTCATCTTTGGGATGTGTTTATAAAGCTTTCTTATAAAGATCCCCCTGAGCCAAAGCTTTCTATCTAGTTTTTGGAGGAAACATCTACACCAGAGTTTGGCACGGACTCATTCTTCACACCATTTTCTTCATTTTTCTTGCAGATCTTGTTCATCTCCTTATTTACCTCAACCAGATCAATCTTCTTTTGTGTAACAAAAGGTTTCACATTATTTCCTCTACAAAACTTAGCTATGTATCCTAGTTTATTGCATATATAGCATGAGACACTGTGTTGTGAAGAAAAATTACTTGCTATTTTAGATCTACATTCAAAAGCCTTATTCCCAAACCCATTACATGTGTAAAAATAACCAAGGAATGATTGAGGCATCATATTATTATTGTAACCATTCATCATTTGTCTTTTGTATTCACTAGCCTTATGACCAAGTATATTGCATGCATAAAATTGACCAAAAGATGATTGAAAATTTTGAGTCATTTTTCTTTTACACTCTACAGCTCTATGTCAAAATCTATTACAAAAATAGTTGTGACCTTTAAAAGATTAATACCTTTTTGCAGCTAGTTTCCTGATAGTAGGTCTCTTGAAATCTTTCTTCTGGTTCCAAACATGTTTGATATTTCTCTTCTTATCTCAAGTCTTCCTTTGTTCATTATTTTTATTTTCAACATGGTTTAGAGTCTTATTTTCCTTTGAGATTTCTCCTTTTTCAAACCCTAATCCTTCTTTTTCCTTAGAATATTTTTAACTAGCAAGCATATCATCAAGAAAAGTGGAGCTCTTCTTGAATTTTTCCTCTTGACTCTTTGCTTTCTCTAGATCTTTCCTTAGAGATACAATATATACTTCAAGCTTTGAGAATTCTATAGACTTTTCTTTCAACTTGGCATTTAGGCAGTCTTCAACTATTTTTCCTTCTTCAACCTGCACTTTCAGATTAGTGATTGTCTCATTTGATTACTTAAGTTGCTCATTTGTTTCCTTGATTTTCTCATCAACTTTCTTGACTTGATTCCTTAGCTTCTTGATGCACTCATCTACTTAAGATTTTCTTTTAAATCTTTATTCTCACCTTTTGCTTTATCTAGGTCATCAAGAGCAAATGAGAGCTCTCCTTCCATATCAACTTCATAGTCTTCTTCAGTAAACCCTTCCATAATAATTTATTCTAGATGGATAGAATACCTTCTAGTTGTCATGTGTTCAACCTCCAAGATCTACTTCAGCGTTTAAGCCAATTGAAGGAACCTTGCTTTGATACCAATTGTTGAAGACCCAAAATACTGAGAGGGAGGTGATTCAGAATTCCCTAAAATTTATTAACTTAAAAGTAAATTCAAAGAATCTCATTAAACATGTAGATGTGTAAATAAAAAATTGAAGAATGCAACACAAAAAATAACATAGAAGCACTAGATTTATGTGGAAAACCCTTGGAATGGAAAAACCATTTTGAGGATTAGCTCACAATATATCATAACTGGTTAGAATACATTATAGGAGGCTCACTACTCAGAGGACTTACTATCAATAAAATAGGAGGGATCACTGTCCAATGAAGATCACTTATTCTAGAGTTATAAAAGATACAAAAAAGAATGGCTCACTACCAGATTTTGAACTGATAACAATGCATCTACAATATGTTGAAGATACAACTCCAATTAGGCTCAGTAAATTGACTTTACACACTTCATTCTTCATCACTCACATTTCACAATTCTCACTCTCACTCATCATCAAATACATCATCTTAGCATCAACAAATTTACCTTCTATATATGCATATATTCCAAAAATAATCATATCATTAATTAGGTTGGCCTAATTAGATGAAACGTGTGACACCACAACTTGTCAGTTCAAAAATCCATCCTACATACATTCTGAAGTAAATGAAGCATGTTCCTCACCAAAATATATCAAGATGACCTATAATCACTCATATGAATCTGGTTCATACTCAACTTAATACCACATGACCCCAAAACCCTTAGGACAACACTGCACAACAAAACTGGTGAAGCAACAACTAAATGTACTAACTGTTCATTCACAACTTAACATGTAGACCACCAAAACACTTGAAACTTAGAGTGCACAAACATTTGACATCTTTAAACACTTACTAAAATCCACAAAGCATAATGATCATCCATAGTGGAATGCAAAGCATTCCAACATGAACTCTTCAACTATAACTATGTCTCTACTCAGTCTGATACTCTATCATCAACATCTTCTATTGTGCAAGACATACATCCTTTAAAATTTGGATATAGACTCCTTCAATACATCCCATTATCATCTTAAAACTTCATTACATAATATTGCAATGCAGAGCAATGCGAACCACAAAACTAATGCTCTGTTACATCACTATCTCAATCAAACACAACCAATTTCCCAAAAACACTCGATCTTCTTCAGACTATATACATAATAATGAACCATCACTTCTATAATGGTTTCACATAAATGAAAACACCATACATCATCATGCTCATGTTTCTAACACATTTCTGGTTTCTTCCATTGTGATGTGGGATAAGGTGTGATTTATATCCCATATCCCATTTTTCTCCATCACAAAAATATATCAAATAATGACCTAAGGAGTGGGAAAGAAGATGTAATATTCATGATAAAATATTCCACAAGATATTTTGATCAACAATAAGAAAAAATTTCATAAAGATATGGAGGAAGCCATCCTAGTATGGAGATCATATCTATACACAATGTCAAAACTATCTTAGATGTGGAAATCTCATTAGGAATTATCTTAATAAAGAAAATCATATAAATCAAGACATAAAAAAATGTCATAAGATGCATTAGGATAACCTAGAATTAACAAGAGTTACTCCTTGTTTAAGATAGTTTCCATCCTACCAAGAGAGTTATAGTATTAACCATTCTTAAGAGATCATTATGATTAATATCATATAAATCACAAAAAACTTATGAAGGTTGAATTCAAGATTCTATAGTGAAGGTAATAATAAAGTACTATTATAACATGTAATACCCCTCCATTTTGCTTCTTGTTCAAGTTTCTTTATGCTATGTTTGGTTGCAGTTACTTTGATACTGGATACATTTTGTTATGATGTTTTGATCGCTACTATTGAGTGACCTTGGGATGTGGTTTCATCTTGTTGCCTCCTGTGAAAGGAGTGGACTATGTGTTGTTGCCTCCAAGATATTTCGAGTGAGATCTTTTGTACCTCCTGTGAAAGGAGTGGACTATGTGATTGTTGCCTCCAAGATGTTTGGAGTGAGTTTCTATTATTTGTATCCTCCTTGTGTTGGAGTGGATTATGATGCCTAGTTGGTATGCACTTGTGGTTCCCTTGGTGGATTGTTTGGGTGTGTGTTGTTGAATAGAAGAGTGGCTTTTGTTAGGTGCTAGAGCCCAAAGAGGTAAACTGGATAACCTTCAAGAGTGATTTAAACAAGTGATAATTAAAAAAATGTACTTAGAAGATTAGGACTAACTTCTCACATTAATCAAGATAATTTAATCCTCACTCATAGACACAAGGGCTCGTTTAGACTTGGGATGAGTGAGAAGGCTTGGAATGGCAAGATGAACTATCTTATCCGTACGAGAGATAGTTGATTCCGCTTGAGTGAGTATGAGTGTCGGGATTCGGTTGAGGCCACCAGGATTACTTGTGCTGGAGCCTATGAAGAATGCCCAGAGGAGATCTCATGACAAACCTTGCAATGACACTCTATCTAGGACAACTATTGTTAATTGTTTTATATGTATGGTTCTGTGAACTTACTTGATCTATTTTATGTCTGGAAGCAATGTGACCTATGTCAGTGATGTTGGAGTTGTACTTGATTTGTACTTGTATTATACTTGTATTGTACTTGAGTTGTACTTGATTTATACTTGTATGGTGAATGAGTTGTACTTGTTAATTCATTTGGTTGGTTATAACAGTATGAGTCAGTATGAGTCTGCATTTAGTTAGTGGTTTTAGATCTTAGTCCATGTTACTTTGTTACTATCTCCTAGCATGGGGGGTGGGCCTTCGGGTACCACATTGGTTGGGTGGAACATGCACCAAAACCGTTGGGTCCCCATCAATCTTCAGTACTTGGTGGCGAGACATCCAGATGGACAACTCGCGGTTCTTATTGTAATTTCCTGCATTGTAATATTTCAGCTTGTATAAGTTATTTTATCCCTCTTATGTTTATGAGGTGGAAGTTTGTAATTGTAACCTTGAGTACTATTGCCTCATTCTGGGAATGAGTGATGTAACTATTGGATTAAGTTAATGTTTATGAGATTGTATCTTGGTTGATTTTCTTATTATGTTATGTGGTATTCTTATGATGTATGATGTTTATTTCATAAAGTTCATAAGGCTATGGTTATATGTAATATGTATGTGTGGGTTTAAGTAATCCTAACCTTGTAGCTTTAGAGGTTGTTGTTAATTAGTAAGTGAATGTGTATGTTAAATGCACTTTATAAAAAAAAAATTTGGTTCGCTTAAGATGTTAATTGCAACTTCCTTTAAGGTTACTTGGCAGGGCATTACATAACATGTTTATCAATATCATAGCTCATCCATGAAATTTTTTCCTACACTCCATTGGTATAAGGAAGAAAAGGTGGTTTCTACAATCATTGTAAAAAAAATTCATTCATTTCCAAGATACTATCAAATAGAGTTATATATGTTACAATATAAGGCCAACAACATTCCTAGGTAGGGTTTTGATTTCCATGACTTTAAGATTCATAATTTTAACTTATCCTAGCCCTATTATTGGGAATGGAGATGGATGACCATTGGATTCAAACTAATTACTTGACAAGGTTTCAAAATAAAGGAATGAGTCATATATAAATCATAGGGTGACTAGTTCAAGTGTCAAAATCAATGATTATGTGATTGAGGATAATCATGTATCAATGAACCAATCCATCATTAAAAATAATAATCCTATCAATCCATCATTACAAAGGGTAATGTCACAATAATTCCATATAATGTATACATAATTTCATGATTACAATTATTGTATAACCAAATCCATATAGACATACAATGTTATATGTTGGTATAAAATAAATATTTACACAACATAGCCACATAAGCATACAACAAAGCCATATAGGAAAATACCAAAATTTAGAAACATTGATAATTCTATGAAATTTCATGGAAGAGTCAACAAATATTTTTATATTAGGAATATGGAGAGGTGATTGATGGTTTTTTCTTTCTAGCTTGATGAATGAACCAGCTCTCTAATGTTTTTTGTATCTCCACCTATTCATACAATCAAATAATATGCATACTAATATAGAAATTTTGAAATATATAATGACACTTGTGAATAGTCACTAACCACAAGACAATAATTTGTGGCATTCATATGTTTCTTTTCTTCATCCATTTGAGGGGTTGGTGCATGAACTAGATTTTTGACCCATATGATAATAATGAAGACACAAATTGGACTAAATATGAATATCATTTAAATTTACATTAAATGATGGGGGATAAAACAAGAAATACACAATGAAATTTGTATTACTAGCTCATACCTCTATCAAAGGCATTGACTATAAAATATTTGTAGTAATACTAGACACCATTATGCCATGAATATTAGGAGTCTAAAATAATGTCAATGATTAAAATATAAAAAATTTATTTACATACATCATGATTAAAAATAGTAAAACTTACCTAAGTGAAGTTGACATATGACCACTACCACCAATGGGTTCAATGTTGAAGCTCCAACACACTTATTGACATCAAAATTGAATTTGATCATTGCCATATATATAAGGAAAAAATATTTACACACAATATTTACTATTTTGCTACAAATTACATACCAATTGAATCGACATAGTTGTATAATCTGGAGTTAAACAACTAGTAGTTGAAGGATGAGTACTTTGACCTTAGAATTTCATTACATCCAACTTTACATTAATTTTGATTCACATTGGATTAATACAGTGAGGCATTCAAAGACCAAGACCACAAATTGAGGTGTTCTTCTTCGCAGCCACCACACCAATATCTCATCTACCCAAAACAATAAAAATGATTCTCATAGGGAAATAAACAAACCCATAAAGTTTTGAAATATAAGTCATCAATCATGCACATAAGTGCACTGAAAAAAATTTCTAGACACCTAAATTTGGACACTTGCATTTGTCCAAATTTATCCCTTTTCATCTAAACATAATTTTTATTGCATTAATTAGGTAATATCACTATTATCTAATTAATACCCTTAATTATGCCAAATCCCTAAGGTATTTAGTTAATAATTAAATACCTTATCTCTTTAATCCCCCTTTTCATCAAATGAATTAAATAAATATGACATTTATTTAATTCCTCACATGTCACATCATTTTCTTAATCTTAATCAACCTCTTAATCTCTTCATTAGGGATGTGCACATGCCTAATCCTTGATTAGGATGTGTCACATCCTCCAATTTTTGCAAGTTGGCTTCTAATCCTTATTAATCACTAATTATCTTCTAATTACTGATCAGTTAAGCCTAATCAGTACCTTGATCAAATCTCCCCATCTCCCAAGGAATTTTTAATTCATTTTTATTCATTCAAGGCTCCTCTCTTCCCCATGTGAATTTTTAATTCACTTTTATTCCTCCAAGGAATTTTCTCTTCCCCATGAAAATTCTAGAACTTTTGACTTGTCACATCACATGTGCTAAAGTCTTATAGAATCTTTGACTTGTCACATCAAGTCACATGTGGGTAAGTACTTACCTTTTTAATGACCTTGTTTTATCCAAGGTACTTTCCACCTCTCCTTTTGGAACCTTGTCTTATCCACAAGATTCCCCAATCATGTGAATTTTTAATTCATTTTTATTCACCTAATATTCTCCTCTTCCCTATGTGATCATTGAGAGGTCACATCATCCCTTTTCCAAGGTACTTGTCCTTCCTCCACATCATGTACCTTCCTTCCACCTCATTTCCATATTATCTCATCCTAGGCCATCTCACATTCCACATGTCAAAATGTGAGGGATTGTGAGTCCTCAACTCACCATAGCCCTCCATCTTGGCTTTGTTGGTTTAATCTCAACCCTTAAATTCTCTAGAGAATTCAAATTCATCTATAAATACCCCCTATTTTCTCTCATTTATAAACACCATGCATTTGATACCAAACTCTTGCCATTTTGTCAATTACAACACTTAGCCATTTGCACCCTTATGCTACCAAATTGCTCACTCAATTTGAAAATCATCATGTTAGCCATTTAACCAATCTATTTAGCCATTAGCACTTGCATTTATCACATTTCTCATCTTTCATACACCATTTCCATAGCCATCCAAGGAGCACACAAGCTTTTAAACATCAAGGGCCAACCAAGGGATTCAACAACAAAGAAGGTATAATTGTTTATTATCTTCATTTCATATTTTGTCTTTGTTTTATCATTCCTTAGGCTAATCTTGAGGTGTATCTTTTGTGTTCTTTCATTAGTGCATTATTAGTTGTTTTGCATCTTTAGAATAGGATAGACATTTAAGGGATCACATTTATGACATGCCTGGTGGGACCCACAAATGGGTCCCTTTATTTCACGTTTGTTGTTGTTGATTTTGTTTGTAGGTCCAGGTCATAGAGGGCAGATTTTCCCTAAACAACACATTTTGGAAGGTAAAAATGGGCATTTTAGCTTCGTTTTTGTCTTACTTTTTTGTTGTTTTGAGGTTCTAACCCCCTAACCTTGTTTGTTTGAGGGTATAGCTGGATTTATTGCTAATATTTTCCCTATTCTTCACATTTTTTTCTAAAATTTTACTGCAGAGGGGCGGATTTTCCCTAAACAACACATTTTGGAAGGTAAAAATAGGAATTTTAGCTTCGTTTTTGTCTCATTTTTTTGTTTTTTTGAGGTTCTAATCCTCTAACCTTGTCTGCTTGTGGGTATAGTTGGATTTATAGCTAATATTTTGCAGCATACTTTCATAATTAACAAAGAACAAAGGATAAAACAACTAACATTTGCTTGCAAATCCATCCGTTTGTTCAAATTTTAAAACTTTTCCTTGTTGTTCTCATCTAGGCACATATCTTAATTAGGGGGAAGTAAAATTTATTACTTGGTGTGTCTTTTTTTGTGTCACCCAAGGGGGAACTAGTTTTTTTTTCTCTTTCCCCTTGCACTTCGTATGATCTTGGGGAGTAGTTGGAAACGGTTAGTGCTTTCTTTTTAGAGGGACCTTCTTGGGGATTTCATCACCCCAAGGGATGATCCCAACCATGCATACCAATGAGGTATAAAAAGGGGGGAGAGCCAAAGTTGTACCCCAATCTAATCATGTTGTGTCTAGTGGAGCGTCAAAGCTAGGGTGATACCTAGATAAACATGAAGAGTTGGTCTGATCCCTTTAGTATCTTGTTGGGGTTCCTGAGTCACGCTTGTGACTAGCTGGTGTTCATAGTATCAGCCTCGTGTATCGAGAGTATATCGAGGACTCCCTAGAAACCTTGTGCATCCTAGATTAAGACCTTTGTTGGCCATACCCTTAACACTAATCATAGGATTGTGCTTGTTTAAAATGTCTTCTTGTGAGAAACTAATAAATTTTTGACAAGTCATCCTCATTGTTGTCATTTCAAGTCCTTTCCATAGTCATTCTCATCCAAACCAAGTCCCTATTTTCTGCAGAAGGGTGGATACACCCCCCTAAACAGTCAATTTTTCCCCATTTGACCTTTCCAAGCCTTTGTTTGACCATTCCAAGCCTCTGTTCGATTGTTTAACCATTCCAAACATCCATTTAACCTTTCTAAACATCTGTTTGACCATTTCAAGCCTCCATTTAACCTTTCTAAACTTCTATTTCTCATTCACATTGTTCATTTCACAATTTGGGGAACCCGTTCTACCATCTTACTATGTAACCTAAACATTTGCACTTTCCAAAAATATCACTTCAACAACACCCTTGTCATATAAAAAAACCATCAACACATATTTAGTTTGAATTCATCATCATCTTTCAATACAATTTCCCTTAAAACCTTATTTTAGGAGTCATTACCCGAATTGACCAAGGTGTTAGGTTTGATCGTTATCCTACATATTAATCATTGTCTTCAACCTAATCAATTAGCTTCTATCTTGAGGTGGATTTGTGTTGAAATTCAGCTCCATTGGCCCAAATCAATCCCCTTCCATCTCAAGGTGGATTTGACATCGTGATCATTGGTTCAATCCTTTAATCTAATCAACCAACGTATTAAGTCACCTAGGGTGATTTCTGAATTGGGTTTAGGATCCTTTCCATCAACCAGTCCTAATTCATCATCCAATCCAAAACAAACTTATCCTATCATATCCTCTAATCCAATCCCAATATAAGCTCCAATCTAGTTCTAATCTAAGTGTTAATCACATCATCCTAATCTGAGCTTTTTTTCAATCCTAATATGAGCTTTCATCTAATCCCCATATGAGCTTCCAATCCATCCTAGTTCTCTATCCATCATCTATTCTTTCCTACTAATTTGTATCCACCATGAATCCTTATTCCCCTCTCCCATGACCAATAATAGTAGTCAAGGGAAATCCTAATTACGTCAATGACGATAATGAAATTATTGTTGCTCACGAAGAGTGTTATATAGATCCCCTTGATGCTATCATTGCTAGAAATCTCTCTCCAATCGCCTCCCAAAATTCAACTACTCCTCTGAACTATCCCAGCATGCCTTCATCCGCATCTACTAGCAGTCCTTATGCTATCCTTGACAAGGGATATCCAACATCCTCACCACCGACATATTCATCATGTCCTTCCTCTCCACCTCTATCCTATCCAACATCCACAACCCCCTATATCAATCCACCATCTCCATACTCCTATCCTTATCATCATCGACCATCACAATATCCCTATCTAAAAATTCCAACATCCACATATTGCTATCCTAACCCTTCATCTATGTCCTCCTACGTAAATCCACCCACATCCTTTTATGCTAGTCTACCATCCCAATCTCCCCATCCTAATCTAACCTTCACATCCCCCTATCCTAATCCCACATCCACATCCTCCCATGTCAATCAAATTTTCACATCCTCCTGTCCTAATTTATCATCCCAATCATCTCATTCTAATCCAACATCCACACCTTCCTATCACAATCCCCCATCCCAATATCCTTACATTAATCCCACATCTCCCCATCCTAATCCTTCATCCACATCTTCCTACTATTACTCACCATCCCAATATTCCCAACCTAATCCAACATCTACACCCTCCTACATCACTCCCCCTTTCACCGCATTATATCTTAATCCCCCATATAATCATAACCCACCTAGTCCTCCAACCAGTGCTAGTCCTCCATCTAGTCCCATTCATTCCTCTAATCCTAATCCTAATCCACCCATTCACTCACCTAATTCTCCAATCCCTAACCCTAGTCCTTCAATCACTCTTAGTCCTCCATCTAATCAAATTCATTCCTCTAATCCTAATCCTAATCCACTCATTCAGTCACCTAATTCTCCAATCCCTAACCCTAATCCTCCATCTCCTCATAGTCCTCCATCCAATCCCATACACTAATCTAATAATAATCCTCCATGTCCTCCTAGTTCTATATCTAATCCTCCAATCCCTAACCCTAATCCTCCATCTCATCCTAGTCCTCCATCCATTCCCATCCCCTCATCTAACCCTAATCCACCAATTCCTAATCCTAATCCTCCATCTCCTCGTATTCCTCCATCCAATCCCATCCCCTTGTCTAATCCTAATCCACCAATCCCTAATCGTAACCCTCCATCCATTCCCATCACCTTACCTAATCCTACATCCCTTCCAAATGTCGCCCAAGGATTCATGATAGAAGAGACACCTTGCCCTCCCACTCTATCATGTACCATCACTAGTGATGATGCCCTCCTCCATCCTACACCTATCCCTCCCATTACCATTCCTGACACTGTCCAAACGGTTGAGCCCATCAAACCCATCGAATCCATTGAATCCCCATATTCTACTACTAGATCCACCCAATCCATTGAAGACATCCAATCCTCTCCTCCCAGTCCTAATATCCATAAACTTCAATCCCATGACCTTCATGAATACTCCATCCTCCTATCTCCCCCAATTTAGGAGTCCCTCCAACACTCCTCTCTGGTCATGCCTCCCACACAAGATGAGCCTTGCCAAGGGCTTGATCCAAAGCATACAAGCATATCCCCTCCTCCAAATACAGATCCTGCCATCTCATCTACTCCATCTCAAAAACATAGTCCTACATCCATTCCATCTCATAGTCCCTCTCCTCATCTGAATCTTGATCCTACCATCCTATCTACTCCATCTCAAGATAAAACTAGCTTATCCACTCCATCCCATGATCCCCTTTACACTCAAGATCCAATCGCTCCATCTCATGAGCCCTTATCACCCACTGCCATAAATCTAGATCTTGTCATACCACCTAACCCCTCTCCCAATCCCTTATCACCTATTCCTCCTGATCAAGATGCTACTATCCCCTTGTCTCTATCTCATGATCCTTCATTTCCATCTAGTCCTACCTGTATACACCTAAAATTGGTTTGGAGAATCTGATTAATTGAATACGACTTATTTGATTAAATTATCCTAAATTCCTCTACTATTAAATAAATAGAAATATTTATTTATATAGTTCACACTTAAATTCACCTTTAAATTCTTCTAAATTGTTCTATTATTTCTTCTTAATTAAATAAATAAAAATAAATACTTTGTTTTATTTAATTATCAATCTCCCCTATTTTATTCTATCACATCATTTAAATAAATTAAACAAGGGTTAAACACTTTATTTGTTTAATTATCATTTTCTTACATTCTAATTTAATAAACAACTTCTATAGTTTCTTTTATTAAACTATTTATTTCCCTTTTTCAAATTTAAATAAATTAAAATATTTAAATAAAGGCATAAATCAAATTCCTCTATTTTCTCAAAACTAAATTAGATATCATATGTCTAATTTATGTCTAATTTAATTGATTCAATCTTCACGGGAAGATTTAGAGACAAATTGGAGAAAAATTTGAATCAATCTCTCAATCCTCTTCCATAAATTCTTCCTATCCTCTTGCCTGGTGTTTTCATGGGTGGGAACTAGTCCCAAAATACTCTCCAACTTCTTCATCTCTCACCATTCAATCCTCCAGATTGAATCCAGACCTCTGTTTGCTGCCCCTGTGTAAATCTATTGCCTGGAAATCTATAAATAGAGCCCTGTACAACAAAGAAAGGATCCCAACTTTATGAAAACTTGCTCTACAACAATAGCATCAAGAAATCACCAACCAATCATAGCATCATAGCATTTTAGAATCATAATCATGGCTGCATACTGTAGCTTTCATCCATCTGTTTCATGTCAAGCATAGATTAAATTAGCTTCCTTTTATCATTTAGATATTATCATATAGGATTAGATCATTGTATCAACATCATTCCATTCTTTAAATTGTCATTTTAATAGTCATAGTGTCTTATTAAATCTGAGAGCTTCTTGACTTGATAAATCTTTGGAGATAGGAGACAATGGGATGCTTTCAAGTTTCTTGTTTTAAATTAGTTTAATTATAGATTCTCTTGATATAATGTTTCATTAAAAAGTGTTATTTACTTATTTCACATTTACAATTTGGCACCCACCATGGGGCATAACCCCATATTTTACAAAACAATTCTGAAAAGTGTCGCATAGGTTTTTGGTGTGTTCAGTTTAGCGCGAGCGAGAGCTTTTTCAGCACTTTCGACGAAAACTATAGCGCTTACAAGGAAAACTATAGCGCTTCCAAGCTCTGTTTCAGTGCTTCCACAAACACTATAGTGCTTATGTAACCTATTTTAGCACTTCTAGGGAGGAAACTATAGCGCTTCCATGATCTGTTTCAACGCATCGACCACCCGTTTCTAGTACATCTAATATAACGCTTCTGGGAAATTATATGGCACTTCAGTAAACTGTTGTAATGCTTTTGACTATAGCGCATATGATATAAATTGTAGCGCTTCTATTCTATGTTTCAGTGATTTTGTAGCCACTTATTTGGATTTGACACAACCGTGGCCAAATTTTTTTATTTTGATGCATTTGCACTAAAAAGAATCAATCCTAGGGTAGTCACTTGATTTAAAATTTATCAATCCTAGGATAGACATCACACATTTTTGCTATATCAATTAAAATTGACACCATGACTTTTGTGAAGCAAAATATTCACATAGAAAAGAAAATTTTGTCTTTAGGGTTTTGAAAATTGAACATTAATTACTGTGCTTGTGTGGTGAATAGGCTTATGCTCTTCCCTTTTACTAGGTGATCAAAATTCCTGACTCATCCTTTATTTCCATGCAATTTACACTTTTTAAATCCTTTCAAAGGCCTGTCGTAGTGGGAAAAATTACTCACCCTACGAGAATGACCTAAGTGGGAACAACCAAAGCCAGGTTTTCCACCCCACTATAAAATTAAAAGCAAATCTTGGGAAACCCATTTTTTGCTGAAGTTGTGCAAAGATAACCATCCCCAAAATCTTTGTTTTAAAAATTGGGAGGTCTCTTGAGGGAGTTTATCTATTGCCTCTCTGAACGGAAACCCTATCTAAGAATCATAGTGTAGTATCTAGCTAAGTCAGTAACCATACATTGTAATACTCACAGTGCAAGGGGAGGGAAGAATCTGCCCCCAAGACACTCACCATATCATTTCCAAGGACCGTTTGCTCAAGGGAAGATAAATCCAACTTTGAGTACATGCCTAGAAAAGACAAAAACACAGGTGCCCTCTAGGGGGTGACACGGCTATGTGAGTCAATGCAATTTTAAGATGTGGGTTGTTGAGTATAACGATGACCTTTTTTACCTTAAGAGTGAGTCTGTCTGAAGTGTATTTTTGTTAAAAAAAAACCAGTGGAAATCAATAAGGACCATTCATGGTTCTTGGACATACACTATCTTTTTAGATTCTAGGATTAAAAATAAATATTCTACAATTGCTTGTCATCTTCTCAAAATAATTTAACTCGGATAAAGATCATCCAGAAAAACATCAAAAAGAGTCAAACAAAATCACCTAGAAAAATTCATGATTAGAAATTGGAAATCCAAAAAGTTTGTCAAGAAATCCATCAAAATCAAGAAACCGAAGAGACCACTGGGTTACCAAAATATTTTGAGAAGAGGATGTTTCTTGTATCAGAGTAGAAAAATCTTGCTTCATCATACAACTTTCATCCATAGGTATCACAATTTCGCTAGGGGTTTTACTGGTGATTATGCCTTAGAGCCTCTTTATTCACAATATTTTTTTCAAAGAAGAGCTCTTACACAACATCATAATCGTAGTCAACCCATACGTTAGTCCTCCATCCCACAACCAATGATAGAATATTCCACCAAGCCAAATCAAATTTTGCAATAAATAAATCCAAAGTAGCATTTCCAAGGTATGTTTTAGTGCTTATGAGGTTTGTTTTAGCGCTTCTAAATCAAAATTAGTGCTTAAACACTCTGTTTCAGTGCTTTTGAACACTATTTTAGCACTTTAATCAAATATTGCAGCGCTTCTAAAAAAATTTTTAGCACTTTCTGCCAAATAGTGCTTTGAAGTAATGTCATAGCACTTTCACACTCTATTTTAGCACTTCCTGAAATAAGCGCTTTAACGCTTTGTTTTAGCGCTTCTAAACTCTATTTTAGCGCTTCCAAAAACTAGAAAAAAATAGAGAGCTTACAAACATATCAGTCAGATTAGTTAACAGCTATAACATATACTTTTTTCAACCAGAACTATCTTCTCAGTCCAGACATTTTCTTAGACCTGAAACAAAATAGGTTCTTACAAGTCGAAGTTCTTTCAACTAAAACCCAAATCTTGTAAACTACAAAGTATCAAATTATCAAAACAAAAATTTGGATTATTGAGTTAAGTTTCCTCATCAATATTTTGACATCCTACAATCATGAAATGAAACGCAATAGAATATATCATTCTATTTGACTTTGTTAAAATCCAATCGACACTAATCCAAACATAGAAGATCAAATTTTAGTGAAAGTAACAAACACTCACATGCCAATTTTGATGAGATCACAAAGACATAAATTTAAGGAAAAATAAACTGAAACATCAAACATTATGGCTGAAGAAAATCCTTGGAGCAGACTTCATCAAAATGACACAAACTAAATAACAGTAGAGGACATACAAGCAGTGCAACAGGACCCAAAATTATGGAAAATATCTTAGAGAAAGACATGGAGAAATATCTCCTAATACTAGTTAAATCAGGTGCCAAACTTCCCAAAACATTTGATGTCAATCGCTTAAAAGAAGCAGCTATAACAAATGAAACCAAAATACCACAAAACACACCAAATGTAGATCCAGTTGTTGCCTTAACAAGTCAAATGCAGAACTTACAACAACAACTACAAGACATAACAAAGGGAAACATGAAGAGGTATGCATTATAGGACATTTTTCCTTAACCTTTTGACTTAACAGTAGACATGATACCTTTCCCTAGACACTGCGAGTTCTTGAGATATGACAAATACAATGGTAAGATAGATCCGATTGACCATATAAGGGAATTCAAGACCATGAGCTTACAATTTGCACAGGAAGAAATCTACCTAATGAGGTTATTCCCAAGAAGCCTAGGAGGGAAATGTATGGAATGGTTTTCCAAACTACAACCACAAATATGCACTTTTGAAGAGCTCGTCAATAGGTTCATATCACAATATTCTTCTAACATCCAACATGACATCATGATAAAGGACCTCTATAACATGAAACAAAACAAAGGTGAGACATTCATGTCCTTTTTACAACGATGGTGAAGAATATTTGCTAGGTATCCTCGCTCCATACCTGAGGAAGAAAAAATGGAGTTATTCATTGATAACCTGACTAATGAAATGAGCTATAGGCTCAAATTACAATGCCCTCCAAAATTTGAAAAGGTAATTAAAAATGGCCTTAAAATCAAAGAATCTTTAGTCAAATGAGGAGTGATCAAACACTACAATGAAAAATCAAATAACACCAACTCCTCAAATCAATACACCAACAATGACAAACCTAAATTTTGGAAAAAGAACAAAAATACTGGGATCAACGAAACTGCAAATGACTTACAAAATTCAAAGCCAGTTTTTAATTTGACAGCCTCTACTACAAAAAAAAAACCAAAACAGTGATCAAAACATCAAGTCAAATATCAATCAAAACAATAATCTGAACAAAGGAGAATCAAAACCATAAACATATTAAAAATCATCAAACCGATGTCGATTCACACCATTAGGAAAAACATTAGAATCGATAATGAAGGAACTTGTTGCAAGTGATCTTATCACTACACGAGAAACATGATTTTGGGATCATAAAGTCAAACCACCATGGTGGAATGATGCAAATTATTGTAACTTCCATAAAAACAAGGGACACAAGACAAATGATTGCATGGAATTAAAACATATAGTCCAAGATCTGATTGACAACAAAAAGGTAAGCATAGAGGGACATCAAAACAACAATGATCATACAGCCTTTTAAGACCCTTTACCAAATCATGACAAGGGAGAGTCATCTTCTACAAACAGTATAGGAAAAAATGTCAATCACATTTATGATAACATGATGTTTTGTTTATCTGAAGTAGAAAGTGATACTGCAACCAGTGATCAAATGGACAACAACAAAACTAGTGACATTATCCCCCTAGATCTAATCCCCAACATACAAATATGTGATAATCAGATAAATGCTTTAAAAATCAGGGAAAGACAAAACTATCAATCAGTTGATGTAATGACAAGGGGGCAATCCAAGGTAATTTTAAAGGGAGTTGCACCTAAAAATACAACTCCACCTCCAAGTCAATAAAACATTGTCAACCAGCTTCATAAAATACCAGTGCAAATATCAATACTTGAACTCCCTAAACTATCACCATCACATAAGGAAGTGTTAGAACAAGCACTTGTTGCCACCACAGTACCCAACAACCTAGATTTTTGTCAATTCCAGGCTATGGTGGGACATTTGACCACGCCACACTGTCTATCATTCTCTGAATAGGATGATGTGTCCCTTAATCATCCATATAACACCACCCTCCATATTGAAGTATTGATCCACAAGCATTGTGTTAAAAGAGTCCTAATAGATGGGGGAGCTGGTTTGAACTTTTGTACTTTAAAGTTAATTTGTGCACTAGGGTATTCAGAGAATGCTATTGATTCCTGAAGGAAAATGATAATAAAATCTTATGATGAGGAAGAAATATCTTCTAAAGGACTGATTATGTTGCCCATTCAAGTGGGACCAATGATGAAAAATATAGCATGCCAAGTACTGGAAAAAGAGTTGACCTACAATATACTCTTAGAACGTTTGTGGATTCACGAAATGTAGGCAGTACCTTCGACCTATCACCAATGTTTGAAATTTCTAGTAAATGGAAAAGAGGTGACTATATCAGTAGATTGTAACAATCCTCAACATTGTAACACACTCAGAACTTCTCAAGACACTTTTGTGCCTCACAATAGGGAAGCATGAACTTCAAATTCATCAAATGGTGAAAAATCTCCAAACATTATATCCAAGTGGGTGGAGAAAAAGGATAAATCACAAGATACAAGTGTTGTTGAAACTACATTAACAGACAAAAAGGATCCTCTAAATTCTCTATCACAAAAATTCCAAGAATAGGTCCAACTAACAGACAAAGGCATGGGACACTATTCTATAGAGCAGTCTCTTAATCTTTCACAATTGATGCCATCTCCAAAGACGTATGGACAACCATCAATGATAAAACAAAAAACATCACAACCTACCATGGTTCTAGAGGAAATATTTGTGAGAGATGGTACTATAGAGGATGAATCAGAAAACAAAGCTATCCTCGATTGGGTCTACAAAGATGAAGAAACATCGACATCAACAAACATCAAAATCAAGATAGATAAGTATGGCAAAGGAAATACTATTTTAGGAAAAATGGGTTATGAAGGACAAGGACCTATTGGAAAAAGGAAAGAAGGCATTGTGGAACCTATTCAACCTCTTACTCTTCATTCAAAAGATAAGATAGGATTGGGTTACTCAAAAGAAGAAAAAAAAGAAATGAAAAAGAAGGCAGTTGAAAGAATCTTGCAGGTAAGAGATAGCTCTAAAATAGATTCTAATGAATATGAATGGGATCTATATTTTGATATATCTTACACAGATGTCCAAATTGATGTCATAAAAAAATATGCACCTACATGTGAGGAGGGATAGAGCTCAGGGTCTAGATCATCTGTATTAGGATCACAAAATATCAATGACTCAAGTGAGGATGAACAGACATCAAGTGAACTAGATAATCTTGAGGAGAGTAACATCATTGACCTTGACATCCCTAGTAACAACTTTGATGACATAACTATCTAAACCCTTATCGCCATCAACCCAAGTTAATCCGATGACTTTTTGCCCTTCGTCCATCCCAAACTTATCGACTGGGAACCCATTGAACCTCTTAATGTACCCATCTATGCAAATGATGATTCTATCATAAATTTACTTTGTTATGACAAAATTGAAACAAGTTCTACCCATAAATCTCATAACAATGTGGATCAAATGGAGGGTGCCAAATCTTCCTGTTGAAAAAATAAAAATAGGATTAATGGATCTAATGGTGAAAACCATTCTATGACAGTATTAGATCTTGAAAAGAAAAAAATAATGAACGCATGGGATGGTGAAAACCTCTTTGAGGTACTGAAAGATGGGAGATTTGACACCCTTCCAGAGCATTATCATGAAAGGTCATCAGTTCTGGTAGATCCTACACAGTCTGTAAACATTGGCATAGAAGAAAGAGAAAAGATTTTACGTCTGGCAAAATCTATGACAGAACAAGAAAGACCTGAATTTATCAAATTCTTTGAAGAAAGAAGCATTAACTTTGCTTGGTCTACTTCGATATGCCGGGTTTGGACCCAAATCTTTTAATGCATCATTTGTCCTTACCTACTAGGATCAAACCTATAAAACAAAAATTGAGAAAGATGCATCCACACATCGCACTAATGGTAAAGGTTGAGCTGAAGAAATTATTGGATGCCGAATTCATTAGGTATATTGATTATTTCGAATGGATATCAAATATTGTACCTGTATCAAAGCCAGATAATATTATCAGGATATGTATAGATTTTAGGGATCTAAATAAGGCATGCCCTAAGGATGATTTCCCCTTGCCTAATATAGACATCATCGTAGACTTAACAGCAGGGCATGTCATGTTTTCAATAATGGATGGTTTCTCCGGATACAACCAAATCAAGATAGAACCAGAAGATCAAGAGAAAACTGCATTCACATGTCCATGGGGAACCTTTTTTTGGAATGTCATGCCCTTCGGATTGAAAAATGCAAGGGAAACCTATCAAAGAGAAATGACCACTATCTTCCATGATATGATGCATACCTTTATGGAGGACTACGTGGATGATATTCTAGCTAAATCTTATTCCAAAGAAGGACATCTGGATATCCTAGGAAAATTTTTCACAAGGCTAGAAAAGTTCAATGTCAGACTAAACCCTAAGAAATATGTCTTTGGGGTTACATCAGCAAAACTCTTAGGATACATAGTCTCAGAAAAAGGTATTGAAGTAGATCTAGCAAAGGTAAGGGAAATAATGGAAATGCCACCACCCAAAAACATTAGTCAACTAAGGTCACTACAAGGAAGGCTACAATCAATCAAGAGATTTATCTCCCAGTTGGCAGACAAAAGTCACCCTTTTAATCATCTATTACATAAGAATGTTGTGTTCAAATGGGATCAAGGGTGTGAAACAACTTTTAACTAAATAAAGTAATATCTGATGTCACCACCTATTCTCATGCCACCTATAGAAGGAAGACCTTTAATACAATACATTGCAACAACAAATATTTTTTTAGGAGCACTATTGGCACAAGAAGATCATGAAGGGAACAATCCATTTACTACATCAACAAAACTTTGAATGGCTATGAAATAAATTATAACTTCATTGAGAAATCTTGTTTGGCGATGGTATTTTCTACCCAACAGTTGCAGCATTACATGTTGACTCACACAATTAGGCTCATAGCAAAAACCGATCCATTAAAATATTTACTCAATAAGGATGCTTTAATAGGTAGATTGGCCAAATGGGTCATTCTTTTAAGTGAGTTTGATATTCAGTATGTGGAAAGGAGAGCCATCAAAGGTCAAGTGATCACTGAACAATTAGTCGAATCTTCTTTAACAAATGATCGGCCTATGACAATGGAGCTTCCTGATGCAGATATTCTAGAAGTAACACCACAACAATGGATACTTTACTTTGATGGATCATATACACAAAGAGGATCTAGTGCAGGAATTTTGTTCATTACACCCCAAGGAAACACTATCCAAAAATCTTATAGACTAATGTTTCAATTTACCAATAATGTGGCAGAGTATGAGGCATTAATCATTGGAGTCAAAGTGGCAACTGAATGGAAAATCACAGAGTTACAAGTATATGGGGATTCTCAACTAGTCATTTATCAAGTAAATGATGAGTATCAGATGAAAGATGAGAAGTTGATGCCCTATAAGCAGTTGATAGGTGATCTCAAACAATACTTTGTCAATATCAAATTTGAACAAATTCCAAGGGTAGAAAACAAAGTGGTGGATGCTATGGCGACAATTGCTTCTCTTTTATAATTATCGGAGAAACGTGGTCTTAATGAGTTTATGGTAGAACAACTATCTAATCCTTCTTATAATAGTTCAAAAACCCAAACCATATACCATTTAGATACCGTTGAATCCTACACATATGAAAAAACCTATGCGTACCTAGAAAAGAAAACATCCTCCAACATGATGTTTCCAGAAACCAAAAATGTAACTTCATCCGCCAATTTGCTCGACATATTTTAATTGCTAACATACTTTATCATCGAGGTCTAGATGGCACTCTTCTCCAATGTTTAAAACATAATGAATCTGAGACAACCTTACATGAGTTTCATGAAGGTATTTGTGGAACTCATTCAAGTGGTATAACTCTAGTAAAGAAACTCCTTCATTTAGGGTATTAATGGCCAAGTATGGAGGAGTCTTGTCAGTTTGTCAAGAAGTGCCAAAAGTGTCAAATTCATAGTAATCTGATCCACGCACCAGCTCAAGAATTACATCCATTCACATCAACATGGCACTTTTATCAATGGGGACTGGACTTGGTAGGAAAGATAAATACGTCTTCATCCAATGAACATAAATTCATAATCACAACAACATAATACTTTACAAAATGGATAGAAGTAGTTCCTCTCACAACTATCACTGGAAAATAGATCTCATCATTCATATTGAACTACATAATCTATCGATACGACATACCTTAGTCCATTATCACTGATAATGGATGACCATTTAAAAATAAGGATGTCTAGGAATTGTGTGACAAATTTCATATCCAACATTGTTTCTCAACACCGTATTATCCTCAGGGAAATGGTCAGGCAGAGGCCTCAAATAAGACAATTCTGAAAATACTCAAGAAAATGGTTAACGATGTTGGATGAGATTGGCATGTTCAGCTCAATCTCGCATTATGGGCCTATAGAACCAGCATCAAAACACCAACAAGAGCTACACCATATGCCTTGGTATATGGATCAGAGGCCATACTACGCATTGAAGTAGAGATTCCATCACTCCATGTATCACTAAAGGGAATCATCTCAGAGGAGAATTATAGAGTATCTAGGCTCAAGAACTGGAACTGTTGGATGAGTGTTGTCAACAAGTTGTCAATCATCTAACTACATATCAACAGAGAATTTCCCGGAGCTACAACCACAAGGTAAAACCTAGAATCTTTTAGGTTGGGGATTTGTTCCTAAAAGAAAACCCTAGTAATCAGCAAGACAGAGAAAAGAAAGGGAAGTTTGAAGTTAACTGGCTAGGTCCCTTTGTCATCATATCAGTCTATGGATCAGGAGCCTATCAACTATCAACATCAGAAGGGGATTTTTTTGATCAACCTATCAACAGTATCCATCTTAGAAAGTTCTATACCATAATCACCTAGTGCGTAGTTGAAAATCCTAAAAAATGATTGCCTTGATGAAAACCTGGCAAACAGGTGTGTTGATAACAGAAAATACAAAATACAAAAAAAAAAAAATGAGAAAAGAGAAAATACAAAACAAAAGTGCATTTAAAACATATGGTGAAAACCTGTAAATAGGCACTATATGTGATTTTAACCAGCTTTTCCATCTATTTAGATACATATCATGGTCATTAATCTCACCATCATTTTTCATCCATTATCATTTCAAATGATCATGTCTCACTCTGGCTTGGGGGCAACATCAAAATCTCACTGGGGGCAATAAAACATCAAGGCTTAACAAAATGGACAAACAATAGTATGAAAAACGCAACAAAAATGATGATTGAAACAAAATGCAACATGGAAAATCAATCACCATCGGAAACATTTTAGCCATCCATTTCATATCGAAAAATCCAAAAAAAAAACCAAATAGTCGATCTCACAAAGCCAAAAAAAAAAACATGAGTTGGTGTCATTCAAACTACGTAGTCTCTATGTGTATAACATAGGCAAGGCTAATCTTTGTTCAGACCCCAAGGCCCCTAAGATAGGTCAGTAGGTTAGGTTTGGTCCAGAATCCTAGTAATCAAAAAAACATCACAAAATCAGGATGGATGATCTAATCTGAATAATGATTGAAACACTGTAAGTAAGGTTGGATATGTTGTATTTTTTATTATTTACAATTTCTTTGGAGCAACTCGATGATTAATTGAACTAGAGAAGCTAGGAAGAAGAATGATATTTTCATTTGTCTGTTATTTGGGAGTTAATTATTTAATGTGTGAATTGTTGTGGGACGTGCTCTACAATTGTATCATTGATGACATTCAGAATACACACACTAAAATTATTGATCCTTGTCTGTTTATGCAAGAAATGCTTAGGTCATCTTGGTTTAATTATACCCCAATGCTTGTGTTTATTTGCAATATAAAAAATCATGGAAGTCGTACTTAGGTCATCATGGTCCAAATTATACCATTGATGCTTGTACTCACTTTCAACATTAAAAAAGAAAAAAATCTCTATGATGATACAAAGCACAAAAGTACTATTAAAATACCAATAGTTTGCATATAGTTTTTGCATGATAAAATTAGATTGCATTCATAAATGATTTCTACATGTGCAGAGTGTTTGTTATAAAAAGGATTCAAATCGATGATTATCTTTTCTATTAATAAGACTGAGTATACTTGACATAAAATAGAAACATCATCATAACCATGTAGTTGCATCAACATTTTTCACATTAGAAGGCATTTTCTATTCATCATTCATACATTTTAAATCAAATCATGTTGCATCCATATCATATAAAATTTCTAAGAGAAAATTTCAAAACTAAATCATATCATTGCATATTTCATCCATCCACTAATTATTAGTGTCATACATCAAATACATCATACATCCATACATCATTCATTAATTAGAACATCATACATCATAAGCATATCATCATCATATAAATTGCATTTATAATATCATAATTAGAATCATCACATGGCATATATAACATTGAAAGCAAATGCATCCATCATAGAATCATAATAGAACCATCATAGATCGATAAAAATCAACTACATGTCATAAAAAATGTATAAATCATAAATGCCAAGTATACAATGAAGTCTGAAATAAAAGAGATACATCATCAAAATTGGCTAAATCAAAGTATACATCATGTCTCAAAAGAATATCATAGAATCATATAGGGGCAGCTAGGATCTGCTACTACTAGATGGTGCAGGCATCTCAAGACTAGTACCTCCCCCACCAGAAGCACCTAGATCTCTCGGATCTCTCGGATCTCTCCGTGGAGGCTACATCACACCCTCGCTAACCGTCCTAGTATGTGTCCTGCCAGATCTGGATGGCGCATAACTCACTCTCCACTCAGAAGGAATGACATCATGGTAATGGTCTCTATAGAACTCTGCCTCTCGGCCAACACAGAGAACCTCCCTCATATAATCGCCAATGGTGGTACCATCAGCTATCCGTTGTAAGGTCTCAGCAGTCCCCTGTGCCCACTCGGCGATCTGCTTGGCACTATCTCTCTCTGCAGTCAGTGTGGCAATCTGTGTTTGTGCAGCTGCCAATTGTCCATGTACCTGAGCTAAGACCTGTGCATGAGCCTATGCCTAGGTCTATAACTGTGTCTATGTCTACACAAGTAAACCTTGTGCCTGAACAAGTTGACCCTACAAAGTCTGTATTTGCACTTGTAAGCTGACAATTTGTGATTGTTTATTTGTTGAAGAAATCTCCACTACTCACCTCTTATGAGGCCTACTAGTGGGTGGACCTGCGCTACTTTCCACAACCCCTCTGCCACTGTCATCACCATCATATCAATCGTAACTTCTCCTCTCATCACTACAACTCGCACTATCATCCCCACTATCCTCCTCTGCACCGATATCCTCCTCTACCTCAACAACTATGGTTGGATCCTCCATAATATCCTCCTCTACGGGAAGGGGCATTGGCTCATTAGGAATGGTAATCCAAGGGCATTGATGTAATGACAGATACTGTGCATACTCTATAGTCACTAGTGCCTCTACAATATCAAGATGCATGTCCCAAGCTAAAGGCTGTAGAGCATGGTATCCCTATACTATAGTATCATAAGATAGTGATGGCCCCCAATCTGTGGTATCACTCCAACATCAAGCATAATGTGCAATGCCCTGGGCCATGCACAAAACAATCTCATACTGACTATAGACCCTCCACAATAAGAATCTCTCCAAAGCGGGTCCTTCTAATCAAGTACATGGAATCACACAAATAACCATGAACTACATCATCCTCCTCCCAATGCTCACAATCCAAATATGGGTGCCATGTGACAACCTCTAAATCATCCAATACGTGCCTCCATTGCTCCAACTTACCCATCCTAAATTGGGTAAGTCAACCTCTGAATCTAAAAACATAAGGCCTAGTAGCAAGTCTATCTTTTACTGGCAGTGGCCACATGATAGCAATATGCTCCCATGCCCAAACCTAAAGTAAAGTAGCTCCCGCTAATAGGCTACGCCCTCCCAAATATACAACTGAATGTAAATCATGATAAAGATGTGCCAGCATGTACATCCCCCAAGCATATCTAGTCCCATGCATGACCATGCTCTCAAGTACACAACCCCAACTAATAGAGAATCCCTTTGACCTGAGATCAGGACAAAGGAAATCTCTAATGAATCCAACAAGCACTACCGGTAAAGTAGCATAAGAATCGACCATCATACACCACCAAACCCACAATCCTGCAATGTGATTATCCTAAAAAACTCTACGGAGAGCATCTATCCCACCAGCCTCCTATGAATCATATGCTACAATCTCCCCAACAAACAATATATGTAATATCTGCCATACGTCCTTTGGAGTGACTGTCATCTCACAAATAGGTAGGTGGAAGGTATTGTGGTCACTATGCCACCGCTCGGCTAATGTTGTGAGGAGACCCCGATTAATCCTAATTTGGGGCATGTCAAGAAGAGAACCAAGACCACATCAAATAATAATATGTGTCTCATTTGGTGTCAACTACGGAATCAAATCAAATGTCCAAGGGAAACGCTCTCGAATCTAGAGGTTACCCAAACACTCCTATCATCATGAAATTTTTTAAATCAGTACACTATGTCAAATATCACATGTCATTATCCTATCAAATCTAATCAAACCTCATTTATCATGAGGTCATCATTATCAATCTAAATTGTACTTCACCTACATGAGGTCAATTTATTTAAAATCAACCTCACCTATCATGAGGTTCATCAAAATTGATTTTATTCCTCACCTATCATGAGGATAATCAAAGTCTTATCTATCATTAGAATCAATCACTAGGGTTATTTAGATAATCAATTCATATCAAATCAAAGAGAAGCCATTATCAAAATCGACAAAATCAAGTTTAAAATTTGACAAATTTTGCAAATCTGACTTGGATGTGCTAGAACAGGCATTCAAAGCGCTAAAAAATCAGAAGTGCTATTTCATCACTTGAATGCACTAGAACAAGCATTCAAAGCGCTAATTCTCAAAACCACTAAAACAGGTCCTAGGAGTGCTACACCGGAGTGTGAAGTGCTAAAGCGCGTACTTGAAGTGCTAAAACTATCAAAAAAAAATGTGAAAAAAAAGGCACAAAAATCAAAATTGCACAAAATACGAGGATTATGGGTACATACCGGAGGTCCGTAAGCGGTCAGGTGCTGGTGACATAGCACATGCTCAAAATGGTGGTTGTGGTAAGAAATCAACATCCTACTCCAAGTGGCTCAAATATGTCTCTCTCACAAAGATTTCAAAAGTCAAAAGTCAAATGCACAAATGAGTATGAAAATGACCTTTTGACCTTTTATTAATCTCTTAAAGATGGAATTTTGTGGGATTTTTAACTTTTTAATTAATTTTATTGGGAGATTAATTAAAATTCATCCAAGGGGCAAACTTTCTTCATCATTATTGGGAGATAAATTATTTTACCACCAAAACTTCATCAAATCATTGAAAAAATCATTAGAAAATTGAAAATTTCTAAAAAATCCAAAAAAATCAACGAATCATGAATTTATCTCCCAAGGGGGAATATTATCATCAATCACCTAAAAATCAATGTTTGGGGCATGTCTCGGGCATACTGAAAAAAATTCGTCAATATTAGCAGCAGCAACAAAATTTTCTTTGAAGCAATGTGTAAACACATCACTTCAAAGAGGGGCAAAATGTATACACCTAAATTGGTTTGGAGAATCTGATTAATTGAATATGACTTATTTGATTAAATTATCCTAAATTCCTCTACTATTAAATAAATAGAAATATTTATTTATATAGTTCACCTTTAAATTCTTCAAAATTCTTCTATTATTTCATCTTAATTAAATAAACAAAAATAAATACTTTGTTTTATTTAATTATCAATTTCCCCTATTTTATGCCATCACATAATTTAAATAAATTAAACAAGGGTTAAACACTTTATTTTTTTAATTATCATTTTCTTCCATTCTAATTTAATAAACAACTTCTATAGTTTGTTTTATTAAATTATTTATTTCCCTTTTGCTAATTTAAATAAATCAAAATATTTAAATAAAGGCATAAATCAAATTCCTCTATTTTCTCAAAACTAAATTAGATATCATATGTCTAATTTATGTCAAATTAATTGATTCAATCTTCAGAGGAAGATTTAGAGACAAATTGGAGACAAATTTGAATCAATCTCTCAATCCTCTTCCATCAATTCTTCCTATCCTCTTGCCTGGTGTTTTCATGGGTGGGAACCAGTCCCAAAATCTTCTCCAACTTCTTCATCTCTCACCATTCAATCCTCCAGATTGAATCCAGACCTTTTTTTGTTGCCCCTGTGCAAATCTACTGCCTAGAAATCTATAAATGCAGCCCTGTACAACAAAGAAAGGATCCCAACTTTATGTAAACTTACTCTGCAGCAATAGCATCAATCAATCACCAAGCAATCATAGCATCATAGCATTTTAGAATCATAATCATGGATGCATACCGTAGATTTCATCCATCAGTTTCATATCAAGCATAGATTAAATTAGCTTCCTTTTATCATTTAGATATTATCATACAGGATTATATCATTGTATCAGCATCATTTTGTTCTTTAAATTTTCATTTTAATAGTCATAGTGTCTTATTATATCTGATAGCTTCTTGACTTGATAAATCTTTAGAGATAGGAGACAATGAGACGCTTTCAAGTTTCTTGTTTTAAATCAGTTTAATTATAGAATATCTTAATATAATGTTTCATTAAGAAGTTTTATTCACTCATTTACTTATTTCACACTTACACTACCATCCCAACACCACTTTTGTATCACCTTGGTAACATTACCCTCTTCCATGGTGGTCTTCTTATAGAAGAAAAACAAATTGTATGCACCACCCTTCCTCCTTCACCTACTAATGCACTCGCATGATGCTTCCAAAAGAATAAGCATCCCACCATAGATCACATGCTCAAGAAAATGAACTATCAAGGCAAAGGTTTAGGCCTTCATGAGCAAGGTATGTTAGAGACCATTCAGGTCAAAGAACATCTAGGTGTGCACGGTCTTGGATATATCTCCCAAGAATCACAATCCAAAAATGTCGATACAACCTCCATGCATCGTAAAAGATCCTCTTCTAAGGGAATGAGAGGAAATTCCCATCGTTGCACCAAATCATTTGTCGGCATTCCCCCTCCTTCATCATATTCCCTCAAAAAAACCATCCATCTTCCTCCTTCATCCTCTAAATAGATTTTGGGTCCTTATGTCCCTCCACCAAGCTTCATAAATCCTCCATATACACAATCTATTTTGGGTCCTTATATCCCAAATTCACCTTCTTCGTCTCATCCTTTCATCCATCCAACACCTATCCCTAGTGCACAACATAAAAATCTTAACCACACCTCCTAATCAGGATCAACAAAGGCACCCCTCCATGCATGCTATCTTGCATCCTTCATCCGTACACCATCGTCAATATCCTACCTCTATCACTCCATCCACATCTTCTCCACATCATCTATCTTCCCATACCCATCCCATTGCTACTAAAAGCACTTTGGATGCCAAAGAAAAAATGTATAAATCCAAACATCCACATGAATCTAAAGCACCTCGTGTCCCCTTCAAAAGAAATGTTGAAGAAAAGAAAAATAAAATCCAAAAATCCCAAAGGCCACAAAGGCCCACTAAAGCAAAAATCAAAACTGTGTGGATTCCCAAGAAAAAAGGTGTCATGCCTTCAAATGAAAAATCCCTAATAACATCCAAAGTTTCTGATCCCAAACTAATCATTCACATCCTCCATATCCTAAATCTGTTTTGGGTCCTTATTTCCCAAAATTCACTATCCCAATGCCTCCATTATCGCCACATTCTCCATCCATAAACCCTCCTATCATTTCACATCCACCACATGTGCCAATGTTGGTCCTGAACACCTTCCCCTATCACACATCCACTCCATCATTACATCCATACACTTTCCAACACCCCATCCTCTATCCCCCATATCTCCCCCATCCAATCCCTTTGATCCATTCCCTTGCATAATCCATCTGTTCTAATAAGGTTGTACCAACATCCAATAGTCGCTTTACACATGGGCTCTTTTTACCTCATATGGAACTTGATGCTTGAGTCCTTCATCCATACGCTATATCATATGTCTTCTGAATCCATTTATCCATTCATCCCTATCCTTATTCATCCCCATTCATCTTTTTGTCCGAAAAGTCCCAAAAATCAAAAAAAGAGAACAAAAGATAAAAAAGAGGAAAAACAAAGAAAAAGAATAGTAAGAGAAAATAATTCATCCAATGGTGAAAACTTGGAAAATAAGAAACTTGGATAAGTACCATGATGAAAACCTAGCAAACAAGCATCATGCGTAAATCCCCCATCCAATCTACTTCCACGATTAGGGGTAGCTTCCACTTACACACCCCATTCCTCTATCTGCTTATCTTCCATATCCTATCCATCATATCCCATCTACCCCAATCCCTCCATCTTCCTTGTGATCTTGACCTAGATAAGGGCAAACATCTATACATGCTTTGGACACCTCTTGGCATATATTCCCCTCATCCATACACTACTGATCCAAGACTATTATCTACATCCATCTACCTTCATCATCCATCCATCATGCCAACATCCATCTCCCTTCCTTATCTATATCTCATATCCATGATCATCTCACTTCCTTATCCACCCATCCTACTATCCCTCTTGCCTCGTCACGCATGACACATCTAGAGTGGGGGCATCTCCTTATTTACGATAGATTCCTTGGATACATCGGCCATCCATCCCTCCCATCTCCCCATCCTTCCCATCCTTATCTCCCCATCCATTTATTCATCCAGTCATCCCTTCCATCTACGAAATCCTTATCTTCATGTACTCTCATCCACTATTCCCTTTTTTCCTTTCATCCTTATCTACCCATCCCTCTATCTACATCCCACCCATCTCCCTATCCTTATAATCCATTCCATCCTTCCAAATCCTTATCCCTCTATCCTCATATCCTATCATATTTCTATCTCCCCATCTTTATCCATCCATCCATTTACCTCTATTTTCCTCCTCTCCTAATCCCTTGTCATTGGTATATAGCTATAGGCTAACCCTCATGAAATGCAATTCCATTCATCTCACTATCATCCATACTATCTATTCCTCACATCTGTCCCATATCCTATAACTCTTCATCATTCATCTATCCATTGTTTTCTCCTCACAATTCATCTTTTTGATGATTTGGATAACTATCCCATCCTTGAGCTTCACATAATACATATCTTACACATATCAACAATCCCATCTGCATGGGCTATCCTGGCTCATATTATCGGCTCCATCCTTTTATCTATTTATCATGGTCATCTCATCCTCCCTTATCTGTCATCTGTCTTTGGCCTTGTGTCAAACCACGTTGCCCCTGCGCTTTCACGTAGGCAAGGTCGATCATTTGATCCACCCCCGATGCTTTATATTTTGTATGTATGTCTTCTTCCATCATCTGTCTTTGGCCTTGTATAGAACTACGTCACCCTGATGCTCTCATGTGGGCAAGGCTAAATAATTTCATCCGCCCCTAGGGCATTTCTTTGTCTAATTTGCACCATCCATCAAGGTTTCCACTATCCTCTTTCCAATTTAATCCATGGTATTTTATTGAACTACGAGGGCTCTGCACTTTCACATAGGCAAGGTTGATCTTTGATCAACCCTCGAGCCTCTAGGTCTTTCGAGTGTGTTAGTCTTGTTGTCTTGTCGTCCTATTGTCCTATCATCATGTCATCTTGTCATGTCGTCAAGTATGTCCCTATCCTAGTTGGTGCTTACAAACAAAGATCCACGTGTATCATCAGATCCAATTGGTTTTGAATATCCTACATCATATCAATCTTTTAGTTTAGTATCCATCATCGGTCTCAACAAGATGCATCATTCCTAACAGACCTCATCAACCCCATCCATCCTCTTGATCCTATGGCAAAGGAAATTTGAAATTGATTCTGATCTTTTGATGCTTTTGGATTTTTTTTATCATTTGAGCTCCCTATCATCACTTGTCATGGTCACCTTAATCCATCCTATCATGGTGTGCTTTGACTAGTAAACATAGGGGCATATCTTGATCTTTTCTTTGTTGTCTTCTTGGTTGTCCCACATAGTACCCACGAAGACTCATGTGGTCTTGTGTTATGTTGGGGCATCCTTTTGTGCTTATGGTTATTCCAATACCTAGCCTGACCAAGGTCTTCATGACTTTGGGGTGTTGGAATAGCCTTCTTGTCTGGTGTGTTTTTTTTACGCATTAGACACTAATCTATCTTGGTTTACATACCCTGACGCTCGGTGTCTTATTTTATAGCAAAAATCATTGCTCTAAAGATGGAAAAATGAATTAGGATTTCATTTCATTTTCCATTCCATCATCTTGCATGTATCCCTCGTCCTCTCATCCATCAAAATCCCCCACCAATCCATAATCCTTCATCAATCTCCCTCCCCTATCCATCCAATATCTTATCATCATCTCTTATATCATCTTCTATGCATATTTTCATCCATCTCATATCCCAATCCAATTCTCATCCTTTAAAGCTAGCACAAATCATCTAATCACATCCTTGGTCTTGTTCCTAGCCTTGCTACAAGCCTTGATCCAATCATCACCATCGTCATCAACATTGGGATGTATCCTTCCCTATCCTTTGGTGTTGTTTCAGGATGTATCCTTCCCTCATCGACAACCCCTTCGTCAGGATGTATTCTTGCCTATCCTCATGTTGTTTTGGGAGGTATCCTTCCCTCATCAACAACACTTTCATCATCATCATCATCAAGATGTATCCTTCCCTCTTCTGATGTTGTTTTGGGATGTATCCTTCCCTCATCAACAACACTCCATCCATCATCAACCCATTTTGGCTTGTAGCTTGACTGGGGACATCATATTTGTCCTGGAATCCATTTGTGTTTCTCATCATCTCCCATCGCTTATCATCCTCTCTTTTTCATCACTTTGCATCATCTTCCTCATCTCCCCTTTCATCATCTCATTTATTTCGAGAGAACACTCATGTTCTCTTGAACCTGCATGTCCCCTCGAGGGGGCATCCTCAATCCCTAATCTTCATCTTCACCCCTATCATCTTTCTTCCTAGTCGCTACTTTCAATGACTGGGGCATCTTTCCCAATCTAATCATTTTCTTCTAGGTTCTATGTTTTAATATTCTTTGAAATGATGCTACTTTGTAACACCATCTCAAAGAGGGGAAAAATTTAGACACCTAAATTTGGACACTTTCTTTTGTCCAAATTTATCCTTTTCCTTCTAAACATCCTTTTGATTGCATTAATTAGGTAATATCACTATTATCTAATTAATACCCTTAATTCTACCAAATCCCTAAGGTATTTAGTTAATAATTAAATACCTTATCTCTTTAATCCCCATTTTCATCAAATGAATTAAATGAATGACATTTATTTAATTCCTCACATGTCACATCATTTTCTAATCTTAATCAACCTCTTAATCTCTTCATTAGGGATGTACACATGCCTAATCCTTGATTAGCATGTGTCACATCCTCCAACTTTTTCAAGTTGGCTTCTAATCCTTATTAACCACTAATTATCTTCTAATTACTAATCAGTTAAGCCTAATCAATACTTTGATCAACTCTCCCCATCTCCCAAAGAATTTTTAATTCCTTTTTATTCATCCAAGGCTCCTCTCTTCCCCATGTGAATTTTTAATTCACTTTTATTCCTCCAAGGAATTTTCTCTTCCCCATGCAAATTTTAGAACTTTTGACTTGTCACATCACATGTGATAAAGTCTTCTAGAATATTTGACTTGTCACATCAATTCACATGTGGGTAAGTACTTACCTTTTTAAGGACCTTTTTTTATCCAAGGTACTTTCCACCTCTCCTTTTGGAACCTTGTCTTATCCACAAGATTCCCCAATCATGTGAATTTTTAATTCATTTTTATTCACCCAAGATTCTCCTCTTCCCTATGTTATCATTGAGAGGTCACATCATCTCTTTTCCAAGGTACTTTTCCTTCCTCCACATCATGTACCTTCCTTCCACCTCACTTCCACATCATCTCATCCTAGGCCATCTCACATTCCACATGTCAAAATGTGAGGGCTCGTGAGTCCTCAACTCACCATAGCCCTCCATCTTGGCCTTGTTGGTTTAATCTCAACCTTTGAATTCTCTAGAGAATTCAAATTCCTTTATAAATACCCCCTATTTTCTCTCATTTAGAAAAACAATACATTTGATACCAAACCCTTGTCATATTGTCATTTACAACACTTAGCCATTTGCACCCTTATGCTACCAAATTTCTCACTCAATTTTCAAAGCATCATATTATCCATTTAACCATTATCACTTTCATTTATCACATTGCTCATCTTGCATACACCATTTCCATAGCCATCCAAGGAGAACACAAGCTTTCAAACATCAAGGGCCAACCAAGGGATTCAATAACAAAGAAGGTATAATTGTTTATTGTCTTCATTTCATCTTTTGCCTTTGTGTTATCATTTCTTAGGCTAATTTTGAGGTTTATCTTTTGTGTTTTTCCATTAGTGCATTATTAGTTATTTTTCATCTTTAGAATAGGATAGAAATTTAAGGGATCACACTTTTAATAAGCCACATTTCAGAAAAAAAATTAATGTTCAAACAACTTTCATTTCCTCTGAAAACTATGGTAGTGGAATCTCCCACCTTCATCTACAAGAAAACAAGTGATTCATAATTTTTCTACCAAGACAACCATGCTAAAAACTAGGCTGAAAACCCAAAAAAACCCATTTCTAAACAATGGTGCTTGATCCCTTCCAACAACTTTTAAAATTTCATAAATTTCTAGATTTTTGAATACATAATATGAACCACAACAAATAGGGAATTTGAAAACTTTATTACAATTGATATTTCCTGCAACAACTTGGAGTACAAATATTTCACCAATTACAAGACTGTGTCATTCCTACAAAATCTATCTATAGGCAATCAAAGCAAACTTCAAACATTTTGAAAATCAACTACTTGCAAGCCAAAATCATATTACATCACTTTCAAATCACCTCCAAAATCCTTTGCAACACTCTGGATGTTGTTGGTATTTTCGTTCTCAACTTATTTTTGTAACTTCCTATTGCAACCCTTCAACCATATTTTTTCACTCAGCTCTTGGGCATAGGATTTCTCCTTGCAATAACAACAATAAAATCTTTTCCATAACCCCCCCCCCCAAATGAGGTGTTGGAAATCCTCCCACTTACACAACTGAAAAATGCATTGAATTTCATCTTTTCTTGACATTGTTGCTCATAACTCCCCCTTTAACCTCCCATCACAAACATGGAACTTTGATTTCCTCCTTGTTGTGCATGGGCCTCTAGATTCTATTCTAAATCATTTTAAAACATTCCAAAATACAAATTCCCCAACTTGGGCATTAGTTTTTCCAAAAAAAAAAATAGATTTTAAGTACATTAAATGTGCAGCTAACAAAATCACCAAACTATATATTTTGAGCAAATAAATAAAATATTGGCTACAAAAATTTGGCTCCATTTTTTGTCCAAATATAATATTTAAACATTCATATACCAAACCAATTTTAAAAAAAAATAAAATCATACTTCGAGAGTGCCCAAACCAGGTGCTAAAAAGTTGCTTGCAACAAGAAACCACACAACACAAAGCAGAATTAAAATAATATTTTTTTGTGGATCCAGGATTGCTTGGTACCCATGGATGCTCCTGCATCATATAGTTAATATTATATTTTTAAATGAAATATAATAAATTGTAGAATCTTATTAAAAATTACCTATCGATCCATGGTAAAGGTGTTGTCAAGAAACTCAATCATCAACACCATATTATCTAATATAGATGTATCCTACTCCTAGTCAGGTGTACCATAATACTAAAACTATGGAGAATTTTCTATAATATTTTTTATTTGAGTATTCTTGGACTCATAATCATAGAAATTTCCATGTGTATGATAAAGGTGAGGTGACCATTGACACCTAGGAGCCTCACCCTCATCATCTTGTGCAAAGCACCTTCTATGCTCTAATAAGGCTTGTGTGAGGGGATTGATATATTATCATTTCTCCATATTGAAACTCTTCTTTATAGTGGAAGGGATTGTCACATTTTAAATTTCCAACCTTGCTAAGGGTATTAATGCTTAGTCTTGGGCACAATGTTCCCCCTCCCTATCCTATGTAGAACCTTTTCCTCTGCCCTAGAAATCAAACATATCAAAATAATTTGGAATCTTATTAAGGATGAAATCACAATATATTTTCCTCCAAAAATATTATGGGACATCATTAATATTGTTCACGGGATGATAAAAAATCATCTATCATGTATCCTAAAAATTATCTATTATTCTTTGGTGTTGGCATCAATGAATTGGAATCTCTTGCAGCTTCAATATAGGGATGCATTGGTTCCCAAATCAACAATTAATGCACTCAAATCATATTTCAAAGGTTTTTCTCTTTAACTTGTTTGTATGATAATTTTATAGAATAAAATTATTTTGCATTATCCCTATGATAGGACCATATGTTTATTTGGCCACTAACAAAATAAATATGAGAAATAATAGATTCCAAATGTTTGAAAAGGGATCTTCAATGTGAACTAGTTGCATTTGGACTTTTTTGTTAGGACTAGGGTGTCATCCACCTTGTAAATACTATATCATATTGCATGGTTCAAACATCCATGGAAAGTGTCCCTAGGCTAGTAGGGCATATTGGGAAAATATTTTGTAATATTTATTCTCACCATTTTTTGTAATACATTTATAAGGGATGATTGGTTCCAATAGCCGCAATAAAGGTGACTTGTGTACATAAATATTTAAAAGATAAGGGGATAAATGAGTGACTATTGGGATTCTCTAATTGGATTCTTGGAAAGAGGTAACAATTTTCAATTGGTATTTCATCTATTGTTGCATTTAATGTAGTTTTTAATTTCCAAGTTTGGGTGCCCAAGTTGAAAGAAAAATATTGGAGCCAAAATCAGTGTCCTTTCACATTCCAAGAAGGTAATCCAAGGGTTTAAAAGTTTATAATGAATATTCATATTTGGGTGTCATGTTTGGTGCTTAATACCTCTCCACAAATCTATAAAATCGACTCCTTGGATGCATAAATTATGAGGAACAATTGAATGTAGAGTTACTCTACAAAAACAAGGACAAGTTGAGGCATAAAGAGGTTGTTCATAGGTACACAATTTCTTCTATGTTGGAGTGAAAGAGGATAATGGAAGTGGATATATTGTAATATCATTTATTTTAAGATAATGCATACTTGGCCTCTCTTCTTGGAGTTTTTTCTTGCAAGGGTTTCTCCATGTTGTGAACACCAAACTTGAAATTTGCTAACACAAGACCAACAAACACTAGTTAATCATGTTAGAAACACAAATCAATAATTCCCTAAGAAATTCTTAGCTAAATCAAGAAGAAAAGATGAAAATGAGAGCATAACAAACCAACGATAGCATGCAATCAACTAAAAATAGCTAAACCTTCATTCCATAGGTGGATTGGTGCTCCTTTGATGTGGAAAGAAGCACTTTCCCAATCCCTTTGATAATTTTTTGATGATTTTGATGATCCAAAATGTTATATTTGGTGCAAAATGATAACATAAACTAGATAAAATGATGAAAATGGTGAAAATGGTGAAATTTTATGGAGTAGAAATTCCTATAGTAAGAATGCTTCAACTTCTCGATCCATATTGTGTAGAGGAAGCCTCTATTTATAAAACTCAAGGGTTGAGGAATGAGATAAATTGGTGAATGTGGGATAAAATGGGAGCCAATAATAATTTGACACTTTTCATAATTCCATTGGATGAGAGTGGAGCACATTTTGGTGAATGTGTTGAGTAAAGGAGATGTAAGATGAATAAATGAAAATGGTTGAGGATTTGAAAGGATGTAAGAAGAAGTAAATTAATGTGGTTGGAATGTAAGAGAATGTGGGTGAGGATGTAAGAAGAGTGAATGCCCTTGTAAGATAAAGATGGCATGTAAGAGAAATTAAATGCCTTTGTAAGAGGTATTTAAAACCTTTTTGGGGGGAAATTGAATAAAGGGTGGTTGAGAGGAATATTCCCTAGAATTTTCCATTGTGAGGATAAATAGAGGAATTAGATATTAGAATAAATGAACCGCATGTGCAACCCGGTTAGCTCACCATGGGATTACTCAACCAAGGTGAGTTAAAAGATATATAATTTGTTAATGATGATTAACAAGTAGCTTAGGGTTAATTAATTCAGAATTAATTAACTTGGATAGGTTAGGGGATTGTGACATTTGATTTAAATATTTTGATTTATTTAATCAAATAAGAAGAGTTTATGAGGATTTAATTCAATGATTGATTTAATTAAATATGATGAACATTAGTCAGAAGAAAGGTGAATTAATCTAATAAATTTAATTATTTGATTAATAGTAGAAATTGATGAATTTAATTAAATAATGCTGATTATTTAATTGATTGGTTAGTCCGAAGTGATTTAGGAGGAAATGGTGTTAGTTAATCAGAATCATATGCATAATATCAATCAGGATTATTTAAATGTCTACACATGCAAATCTTGTGTTATGTGATACCTTTTATGTTGTTAATTTGTTCCTCTTTTCTACTATCTTATGGTGATGTTATTCTATTAAAAAAAATTATAATTTCACATAAGGTAGTGTTATTAAGAGTGATATGTTGGCTTATTTTTAGAATCATAAAGAAGATGTATATAATCATGGTAATTCAACATTAAGGTCACTTAATTTTATATTTATATATATTTTTTTTTTCAGATTTTCATATTGTATTAGTCTAAGCCTTGTATCTCATCCATTAAAGTCATAACTTGATTATTTGGATAGAGATTGAAATTTCCTAACATTTGGTATCATAGCCTATATATTTCTCAACATTTTTGACATATTAGCAATATTTGGAGTTATTTTTTGTTGGTTTCAATTTAACCAAATTTTTTTTCTTATGTTTCATAAGGATGGTAAGGAATGTATGGAGAATTCTCATAAGGGTTACATTGTGCTTATTCTTTAGCAAGAATTCACTTGTGCACATAGTTTGGTGAATTAGGGATTGAGTATGTTAAAGGTTTTTCAATTCCTAAAAATTAATAAATGTTAAATTAAAATAAATTACAAACAAAATTTTATTTTGATGTAAACTAGTAGAACCATATAAATATTTCCTCCTCAACCGTGTATACATTGTGAAAATATTATGTTAGGTTGAATCCACTTGAATAGTTTGAATACGTTCTTGTGCTATTCATATACAATATTTGGGTATTGGATAGAAATGGGGTAGGGATGAAATAAGATAAGCCTCTTATTTTTCACAACACTACTTTCCCAAGGTAATAGAATTTTGTATCATCTTGTTATTTGGTTCCTCAAACCCTCAACATAGGATTTCCAAATATCTTACTACTAGTGTGCCAATTGTAAAGCCGCTAAGGAGCATTTTGACTCTTAATTCATTGATCTCTCTTGTCTTTTCACTCTATGACATAAATTATTCTACATAATACCTTATACCTTATGAATAACCTCTACCGATCCTTTAGGTAGACAAATCTTCAGACCCCCACATTTAGGAAAGTAATTCACTAGACCCCTACATCCAGGCATGCCTTTTCATGGACTCTTGTTAGTGTGAAAGGGGTGTTTAACATAGCTAGTTCATCACCTAGGTCCTATTCACACTAGTTACTTAATTTTACCTAGGGTAAACATAGGATACTTATCACTTAATGTCCCAATCATCTTATTAAGATATATGTCATAATATTATTCTATATTAAGTATTACCTTAATCTATATAACCAAGGGTTTACCTATGTAATATCAATCTATTATTATTGTTTAATTTCATCCTTTGATAGAATATAATTATTCTCTCATATTTCTCTTGTGTTTTCATAAAAGTTCCTAGATATTGGGTGGCTACAATCTTCAACCAAATCTTGCATGGTATAGATAATTTTATACCAACTCTTACATGGTATCAAATCTTGTGGGATCAATTCTTATTAGTCTTAATTTATGAGGATTTTTCTTGTCATTTTAATTTTGGTGTTCTTTCATCTACTGAGGTTTTAGAGACGTGCTGAAATTACATCTCCTTCATCTATTGTTGCTTTTGATGAGACTTGTGTTACTATATCCATGACTTCTTGTGATTTAGTACAACACATTCATAGTCTTCCAAATACAACTACTTAGGATGAGTACTTGAAAAACATTGTAGGTTTTTGTGAGTCCTATCTCATAGACTTGGAGGACACTATTGAGGACATTGTAGACACCGAATATTGGTCTAGTCCCGCGAGTACCACTTTCAACATAATTTTCTAATGTCCTTGGTCATTATTAAATAATGTTAATTATTTAATTACTTTCTCAACACATCTTTCCTCTATTAATTAAATAACCTTTTAACTATTTAATTAATTCATTATGACCCTTATTCAACTTTGATTAATTAAATAAATCATATTTATTTAATTATGCCGCTAACTAATTAATTCTCTTTCTTAATTAAATATTTTATTTTTTAATTATCCCCTTTTGTTATATTTCAATTATAATTAAATATTCATTATTTAATTATTCAATTAACCTTTTCAACAGTCAATTAAATAAATTATTATTTATTTAATTAAATCATTTTAATTTTGAATATTGAATTTATTTAACATTTAATTCACAATTAATTGTTTCTATCACATTCTTCTATTGCCCAGTTATCTAATTATTCACTCACCATCTGACTCGAGATCTATTTAAATCCATCAGTTATCTCTAGATTCGATATCTGATCGTCTCTATGAATGGACTCTTAGTCACAACCAGTCAATTAACTAGTTCTAACTCATATGCATGAACATATTTACTAATTAAATATCTTTATTTAATTAATTAATTCATGTGTGCATTCGAACAGATTATTCTTCGAGTTCTGACTTTGTCTTTTTCATTCAAAGTCTAATTCTTCTATTTTCGAAGACTCTCAACTGAAGATTAAATTATTTATTTAATCTTGAACTCTTGTTCTTTCTATTTTCGAACAGTCTTAACACTAGATTAAATTATTATTCTAATTTAATCTTTATCTTGCAGAATTTCCCAACTCACGTTCTAACTGACACATAACTCACATCGCATGGGATTCATCAATCTCGATCGTTGATCTCTCTTTCAAATCTAAGCTGATCGTTCAAAAACCCAATTTCTATAAATTGACCTGTCATTGTCATTATTCCTCCTCCTAAAATCAATACTTTTGAGAAGAACCTATTATCTTCCATATTTTGCTGAGACAATACATCCAGGTTATGCTTGCATCAATAATGAAAATCTGAGGGCAAGAATACTGAGACAACAAGATGGAGAAGGACAATCAAGATAATTTGAAGAAGTGGAGGCATATTCGGTGAGACTGTTCTAGTTATCATTTTTATTTTTTTTGTTCATTTTTATTCATTCTTAGTTGTTTGATTTAAATTAATATTTTTTAGATTAGATTTAACCGTCTATCTATGCAGATCCCCATTTATTCTACGTCACATTTGGTGAACCCGACATGAATCACACTTCAAATTTTGTGACATCTTTTCATCTTTCCATTTTTTGTTTTGTAGGATTCGTACGAAAAACTGCAATTGATTGAAGAAATGACGCATTTGTTCTCATGAACCACATATTATACATCCCACGATGCATCCGATAACACAAACCACATCTGCAACATTCTGCACCACATCCGACTGTCAACATTTTGCACCGCATCCGACTGTCAACGTCGCACTGCATCTAATTTTCAACATCGTATTGCATTTGTAAGTTTAAAAGCCACATCTTCCTGGTAAAATTTATTTTCGTTTTTTATTAAATTTCATATTTTTGCGATTTGATTTTTAGTTTTTGTCTTGTTTTGTTTTCATTAAAGTTTTGTTTGCAGCTATGTTTAGGGGGATAACTTAGTTTTTGCAAGACGAAGCATAGAAGACCAAAATAAAAACCAAAAACATCTTCTTTTATGCAGGATGAAAGCTGAAGACACAAAGGAAATTACTAATCAGTTGCATGTAGGACCTTATGAAGACAGTGATTTGTTTATTTTATTTTAAAAGCTTTCGTGTTTCGTAGTTAATAAATTGTCATTTGGGTTTAAAAATTAACCAGTGTTTTTCATGTCTATTCATGCTAGTTTAGAACCCCACGATTTGGTATATCAAAGTATCCTCTCCCCTTGTGCATTCGTACGATCCTGGGTGTAAGAGAAATGGTTACTAACTCTAGAACTTGGGCCTATCTTGGTGGGAAAAATTACTCACCCCAAGATGACTCGGACCAGTAACACACTTTAGCCAGCGACTTCCACCTGATATAAAAGTGGACTTTTGGGGGAAACCCCAGAAATCATGCTCACTATTTGGATGAGAAGGGCAGAAATGGTCTCTCACCATACTTGATGGTGCCCCACAAATAGAATGCCCTTACTAAAATCCATGTTGTAGTTTTTCCAAAATCCTTTCTATTTTTTGGTGGAGCAGGTTTGGACCTGTGAAGCCGTCTTACATATTTATAGTTCATGTGTGGAGATGAGATGTATGCCATGGGATTTTCATGGGTACAGTAGCTTGGCTGCCCCATATAAGTGAGTATCGTGGAGGGGAGCCAGTGGGGTCAAGCTACTAGTCATCCACCTTGAATATGTGTAGCTATATTTATCCAAGTAAGAACTCAGTAAATATTGTCCAACACAGCCTAGGGTGTAATTGTTCTCTAATTTTAACATATCCATCACATCAAATTGAAAACACATTGTATTATGTGATTATTTTTTTTGTATTCGTCAAACAACTTAATCATCAAATGGAGTCAGTTGCAACACCATCTACAGAAAACCGCAACTATCAAATAGAGTTGCAACTATTGTTTTTAGAACCGCATCTGTCTTAAAGAGTCGCAACTAGTAGGTTAAACACTGCATGTGTCTATCAAGAGTTTTTAGTTTTTTACAGTCTAGTTTCAAAGCTACAACTATTTTTTGTGAGTTGCATGTGTATCTGTGGGCCGCAACTGTCAAATGAAAAGCCACAAGTGTCTGTCAATAGTTTTAGATTCACAAAGTCCATATTCTGAGTCGCATCTGATAAACTGAGTCGCATCTACCATACAACAAACCGCATCTTCCATACATTTGAAACTTGTTTTAGTCAAATCACTACATGTGTAACTTAAACCACATCTTGCAAAACTATCAATGCATTTGATAGGTGAACCGCATTTTACTGTCAACAGAAAACTTTGAAAATTGCAAACTGAGTTTGAAAGCATAACTGTCTTTTTTCGCTTCTGTTTCTAAAGATCAACCTTGGACAAAAACTAGAAAAAAATTGCTCAAAAACCTTGCATTATTAGGTTTCATATATGTCCTGGTCATAGTCATCCTAGGTTACAAGCATTTAGACACTTCCTAGGAAATTTCATATCGTAGAATAGAATAAATTTTCTCGTCATTGGATACGTTCATACTCTGATTTTTCACTATCATTGAACCTAGTCACTATTATCCTATTTGTGAATCTTTCCAGCTCAATAGTCTAGTTTGGGAAATTCACCTTGTCAATTGTCTTTGTCCTACAATCAAGTTCCTTGGTCAACTCAAATCATTTCTTGGACTTATTCCATAGGTGGTAGGTTATACCCATCTTAAAATCATTTATCGTCATAGTCTACTCAAAATTTTGTATTTTGATCATCCTAGCATGTGTCATCTCAGTATACGTCATTTTATAAATCTTTGGAAACATCATTTATATTCAAAAAATCTGAAAAAACATAGAAATAGGACATATCAGTTTTTAGACATAGTTTGCATTACCCCATTTTGAACAACTTTTCATGGTTGAAACAAGGTCTCAAAAGAAACATAGAATAATGTCGGACCCTAATGAATTTGTCAATGCTTTCAGAAGTCAACCATCAGGGAAAACAATACCACACAAAACTTTGCTTGAAAAACATGTCACTAGAGATGCACATGGCCAAATTTTTACCGAAGACATAGATGCTACAGTACAAGATACTGAATTTGCATCCTGTATGGATGAATAGTTGGCAAATGATCCCCAATGATATCTAGCAAAGTTACTAGTAGAAGGTACCACACTACCACTAGGATTTGATGTTCATACCTTGAAAATGACATCTACTCAACCAACACAAACTGTGGCGTCAAGTGTTTCTATTCCCCAAATTACCGCAGCAATACCAACTAGCATACCTACCCAAACATCATCAATTGTAAACACAATCCTATTAACATAACACAAGGTTTACAATTTACTGCGGGAACAAATTCATCAAACCCCTTTGGCACAAACACTTCTAGTAAGAGATCCAAATTTGGCGTGAACATTCCTACACCAAACCAGAACATCCCAATAGGAAATATTCCTACATAAAACCAGAACATTCCAACAGGAAATATTCCTACACCAAAATAGAACATTCTGATAGGAAATATTCCTACACCAAACTAGAACATTTTGATAGGAAATATCCCCACACCGAATCAAAACATTCTAACGGGATATATTCCCTCACCAAATCACAACCCGTCAGAGAACACAACATTTCAAAACACCTACATTGATCCAAACAACGCAAACAACATGTCATTGACACAAGTAGATGTTCTCCAAAACCAAATGCAAATTCTTCAACAGTCGATGGACAACATGTCTATGTCAAGAAAATGAACTATCTCAGTGCAAGATCTATGTCCATGTCCTTTTGACAAAGTGCTATACATGACACCCTTCCCACATGGATACATACTAGATTTGCCTAAGTATAATGGGAGAAAGAATCCTTTAGAACACATTAGAGAATTCTCAACAACATGCATGGACATATCATATGACCTCACATACTTGATGAGACTATTTCCGTGAACCCTTATCGGGATAGCATTGGAATGGTTCTCTAAATTACCATATGGCGTACGATCCTAGGGTGAATTGGCTGAAAAGTTTGTCGAACACTTTGCCTTTAACATAGATAATGAAGTAAAAATAGCTACCTTGTGTCACACAACACAAGAAGAAGGCAAAATTTTCTCCACTTTCTTCTAGAGATAGATAAGTCTAGCTAGCAGATGTCCAATTGAAATACCAAAAAAGCAAAAAGTCATGATATTCCTTGAAAATATTAATCCAATACTGAGAGGTGAATTAAGGGTACATTGTTGTACTTCATTCCTAGACTTGGTACAAAAGGGCATCATCCTTGAAAAAGTCCTTATTGACAAAGGATAAATTAAAGTACCAGGCAGAAACCCAGTGGTTCAACATCAAAATGCACCCAACGATAGAAACAAGTTCTGGTCTAGAAACAAAAATGTTACAAATGACGGCATTGTTGATGCTAAGACCATACCTGCGGGACTAGTCATCACACTTAGAAGTTACAACCCCAATCAAGACATGACAAGTAATCCAGATCAAACAAAAATTTTTTTCCAAAATTCACAGCAACAACAACCACAAAGGAGATTTCCTAAATGTGAATTTACCCCTTTAGGCAGCCAATCGAGACAATTTTCAAAGAGTTGATTAAAAATGATCTCATAAAACCATTAGAACCAAGAGAATATGATCTTGGATAGTTTAAACCTTCATGGTGGGATGATAACACCTATTGTGAATACCATCAAATAAAAGGAAACAACCTACAACAATGTCGACAACTGAAGAATATCATACAAGACTTTGTTAAGGATGAAACCATAGAGGTCAATGGGCAGAAACATACCAAGAGCAGTGATCATAAGGTCTTCACAGACCCATTACATGACCACATGAAAGGAAAAGCCTCTAGTTGGGGAACCAAGAATACTCCATCATCCAATTATGCAAATACCAAGTATGACTATGGAAAAGGTATGATCATAAACCACCTCCGAGCTACAAATGAAAATGTCCCTACCATCACCATTAAGAAGCATCCCGAATGTGATGTAAACACACGTAGAACTAAGATAACTCTTCCAGGTCCTTCTTCTGAGCCACCTATACAATCTTCCAAGTCTAAGTACAATCTGCTTGATCAACTGAGCAAGACCCCAGTACAGATATCCATTTTGAAACTGTTGACTTTATCACCTGAGCATCCAGCCATTCTCAACAACTCCTTATAGAGTACGACTATCCCTACCAACTTAGATGTCAATCATTTCGAAGAAATGGTAGGATACTTAACTAACTCCCATCATGCCACATTTTCTCAACAAAATTACTCAATAGAAAAGATCGATCATAATGACCCTTTACATCTTGAAGTCCTAGTCCATCAAACCAAAGCCAGACGAGTCTTGGTAGACAAAGGAGTAGGTTTGAACCTGTGTACCCTAAAATTGGTTAAGGCATTGGTATTCTCAGAAGAATGAGTAGACACCTCTAAGAGTATAGTCATCCAAGCTTACGATGATGAGGAAATATCATCCAAAAGAGTTGTCACACTCCCTATCAGAATTGGCCTAGCAGTTATGAACACCAGCTTCCAAGTCTTGGATCTCACCCTTCCGTATAACATGTTGTTAGGTAGACCTTGGATACACACAATGAAATCCATACCTTCCACATATCACCAATGTCTTAAATTCTTGTATAATGGCACCGAGATCAAGATTGATGGTGATCCAGATCCTTTTCAATATTGTACAAGCCTAAGGGAAATTCCACAATGACAAGTTCCCGTTAATCAAGAAGCTTCATCATCCACTTTATCCCTATACATTGACCCATCACATCTCATCAAGTCTATTTCATTAAAACCACCATCATCCACTCCTAGGGTCAAGATCCAAGACAAGGGTTGTGGAGAATATCACATGAAGGTATCCTATTGTGTTAGTCAGTTGGTTCCACCTAAGGCATATGGCTTACCCATGGAAAATAGAAGACAGACAGTAGTCACATTTCATGTTCCCCCTACAATGACATTGACCAAATGGGGAGAGTTAAGTGAAGAAATTGTGGACCAAGGTGATGTTACCTCTTGGTTGTACCAAAAAGACAATGAATACCCCTCATGGTCTATTCAAATAGCTAAGGATCAATATGGAAAAGGCTTTAAGATAATGCAAACAAAAGGCTATGACGAACATAGTGGGTTAGGACGGAACCAATCATTTTCTTGCCATGACCGAAATACCTAGGGCTAGGGTTTCAACTGCTTAGAATTGGCTTTCCTAGTACTCCGTCACCATTTCAAGAGGAAGTGAGTGCTTATGAAGACATCGAGATATCTCATGAACCACTTCCCATAGTTTACGATGAATCCCCTGACTCAAGTTACTATGAATGGGATTTTCTTTCCTCTACTAGTACCATGAACCCAGATAATATATTCAAAGAATTGGACCAAATGATAAAACCCGTACCAAAGCCATCTAGTCCCTGTAATAAGAAGCCCTTGTCCAAAGAAGAATGGCTTAAGCACTATTATTGGGAAAACCTTGATTATGTATCTTGGGCACCTGATGAACCATCTTCTGATGACCTAGGCATTGCAATAGTCCTACATCAGAGTTTACCTACCCATAGGAAAAAGAACAAGAAGGAGTTATTCCAAAAATTCTATGACCATGTCAACCACTCTATATTCACCTTGTTAGCTTCCACCTTTGATAACTTTGATGATGAAATTCCTCTCATATATCCCCAACTTATCGACTGGGATCAACAAGGTACACCCATCTTAGATGTATTCAAGAATGACAAAGCACTAGCCGAGTTCATGGGAGTTTGAGAAGGCATACCTAGAGGGGATCATAAGGTTGGATTTACCATAGACTTGGATGAAAAAGCATATTTTGGGGAGTCTATTTACACCTTTAGTCACAAAAATGAAAATAAAAAGAAAAACAATGAAAATGAGAAAAATGATGAGTCCCTAGGTGAAAACCGAAAGGCGCCTTTGGATGAAGAAATAGTAAAAATAAAGGACGTATCCGATGGAGAAAACCTCTTTGAGGCACCCAAGGATGGAGGTTTGAATATTCTCCCCGTTGCTCGGGAAAGGTCACTGATGTTAGTAGAGGAGTCTATTGAAGTCAACAAAAACACAGAAGAAAACCCTTGGGTAATATATGTTGCAACCTCTTTGATAGAGACAGAAAAACAAGAGTTTCAAGACTTCTTCATAAAGAGACAAATAAACTTTGCATGGTCATATGCAAACATTCCTGGGCTGGATCCAGATCTAATATTGCACCATCTACCATTATAGCCAGGTATTAAGCCCGTCAAACAGAAGTTAAGGAAAATGCATCCACAGATTGCCCTACTGGTGAAAGCATAACTTAAGAAACTCTTGGATGTCGGATTCATAAGAACCATAGACTATGCAAATTGGATTTCAAATCTTGTGCTAGTGACCAAACCAACTGGGGAAATCCACATTTGCATAGAGTTTAGAGACATCAACAAGGCATGTCCTAAGGATGACTTCCCTTTGTCAAACATAGACATGATAGTAGATCTTACAGCAGGATATGAGATGCTATCCCTCATGGATGGTTTCTTTGGATATAACCAAATCAAAATCACAGCTGAAGACCAACACAAGACAACTTTCATGTGTCCATGGGGAACATACTATTGGAATGTTATGCCTTTTGGGCTTAAGAATGCAGGACCTACCTATCAACGAGCAATGACTACTATTTTCCATGGCTTTGTACATACTCTCATGGAAGATTATGTCGATGATATTATAGCTAAATTAGTAACAAGGGCAGATCATTTGAAAGTTCTAGACAAGATATTTTAGAGGCTAGAGAATTACAACGTCAGACTAAATCCAAAGAAATGTTTCTTTGGGGTGAAATTAGGGGAAATTCTAGGATATGTCATTTCTAGAAGAGGCATTGAAGTAGATCTAAAGAAGGTAAAATCTATCGTAGAAATGCCTCCCCCAGTCAGCATTGGTCAACTAAGAACACTACAAGGAAGATTACAGTCTATCAGGCATTTCATTATACAACTGGCAGTTAAAATACACCCATTTCAACATTTACTCAAGAAAGGAGTACCATTTGTGTGGACACCTAAATTTCAGGAAGCTTTCCAAAAAATCAAGGATTATCTGCTCACTCCACCTGTCTTAATGCCACCTACATATGGAAAACCATTGATACTATACATTTCAGCAACCCAGTTAGCATTAGGATCTCTTCTCACACAAAACGATGATCAAGGTCATGAAAGAGCAGTGTACTACATCAATCATACCTTGGTGGGATATGAATTAAATTACAGCAACATAGAATGTGCCTATCTTGCGGTAGTCTTTGCTACTCAAAAACTTTGACACTATATGCTAAATCGCCAAACAATGTTGGTCACAAAGATTGATCCCCTCAAATATCTCCTAAGTAAAGCAGCATTAACAAGCCGATTGGCTAAATGGGTTATGATACTTAGTGAATTTGACATCCAATATGTGGAGAGGAAGGCTATAAAAGGATAGGTGATTGTAGATTAGTTAGCGGATGCACCCATGAAGGAAAACCATCCTTTAGTGGTGGATTTTCCTGATGAATTTATCTTCACAATTGACACTAGAACTGAATGGAAATTATACTTTGACGGGTCACATACAAATCATGGTTCAAGAGCAGGTATCCTATTTGTTACACCTCAGGGTGATACTATTCCTAAATCATTCATAATTTCTTTCCCTTGCACCAAAAACATAGCAGAGTATGAAGCCTTAGTGACAGGACTACAAATGGAAGCCCAGTGGAAGATTAAGAGTCTACACATTTTTGGGGATTCTCAGCTAGTAGTCTGGAAAGTAAATGATGATTATGAAACTAAGGATGAGAAACTTACCCCCTACAAGTGCATGGCCAATAGTTTCAAGTAGTACTTTGATGAAATCACTTTTCAACAAATACCACATATTCATAATAGGGCAGCAGATGCTATGGCAACCGTGGGTTCCTTATTGGATATTCCAAGCAACATGCATAAGTTTGAGTTTTTGGTTGAATGGATGTTCGTCCTTGCCTATGATGTCCCTGATTCTGCAATGGTGTGTATGATTTTTGGTCCTACTTCCCCTTGGTACAAATATGTATTCGACTATCTAAATGACCAAACCTTACCATTCGACCTGTCAAACAACCAACACAGAATCTTTATCTGTAAGCTAGCTAAATACACCATCATCGGAGATACCCTATATAGACGTACCTTAGATAACACCCTAATGAGATGTCTTGATGTTGAAGAAGCACAAACAACCTTGCGAGTGGTACATGAGGGTATATGTGGATCCCATTTGAGCAGTCCTACTTTAGCCCATAAGATTATGATATTAGGTTATTATTAGCCTACAATGGAAAAAGACTCATATATCTTTGTAAAGAAATGTAGACATTGTCAGATACACGAAGATTTGATACAAGCACCAACACAGGAGCTTCATCTGATTACATCACCATGGCCCTTTGCCCAATGGGGACCTGACCTCATAGGTAAGATACACCCTCCATTATCCAATGGCCATAAATTCATCATAACTGCCATCAAATACTTCACCAAATGGATTGAAGCTATTCCCATGACCTATATCATCGGCATGCAAATATCCAAGTTTATCTTAAACTATATCATTTATTGGTATAGTTTACCCCAATCCATTATCACAAGAAATGGTTTCCCATTCAAAAACCAATAATTACACCATCTATGTGAAGAGTTCCATATCAAACATCATTTTCCCACCCTGTATTACCCACAAGGTAATGGCCAAGCCAAGGCATCTAATAAAACCATTGTTAGATTCCTAAAAAATATTGTTAATGACGTTGGTCGTGACTGGAACCTACAACTAAATTCTTCCTTATGGGCTTACCACACAAGCATCCATACTCCCACTAGTGCCACTCCATACTCCCTAGTATTTGGATCTGAAGCTATCTTACCTATTGAGGTTGAAATTCCTTCCCTGAGGGTATCCTTGAAAGGTCACATTGACGATGAAGAATACCATGTATCCAAATTACAAGAGGTAGAATTGTTGGATGAACAAAGATAGAAAGCACTAGACCATTTGCAAGCATATCAAAATCGTCTTCATCATAGCTATAATAGGTAAGTTCTAAATTGACACTTTGACATTGGTGACTTGGTTTTAATGGAGAATCCAAAGAATTAAGCTTAACAAGAAAATCCAGGTAAGTTTGAACCTAACTGGTTAGGGCCTATATTGTCATAGAAGCTTTTGGATCAAGAGCGTACCAACCCTCTACCCTTGAAGGAGAACCACTTTTGTCACCAATCAACAGCCTTCATCTGAAGAGGTTCTATGTGTAGCTTCTAAGAGTCTTGGTCTTAATTTAGAAAATACAAAAAAATGGAAAAAAATGGAAAAATGGTTACCTTGATGAAAACCTGGTAAACAGGTGTCTTTGTAACACCAAAAAAATGGAAAATCAACAAAATAGTAAAGAGAAATAATCCATCCAATAGTGAAAACCACTTCGGAGGTGCTATGGATAAGTACCAGGGTGAAAACCTAGCAAACAGGCACCATGCGTAGTCAAACTCGCTCTTTTGCCTACCATCATTCCAATCAGACTTTTCACCATCCCTCATAATAAATGGTTTTCCTATCCATTGCTTGGAACAATTGACATCAAGTCCATTTCATCACATTACCCATCCCATCTCGCAGGTCTTATTCCCGACTGGGGGAATATCCTTGTTTCGTGCCATTAGGACCTTGTATATAGCATTGCACCATCATAAAATGTCCTGAAAAAATTCAAAAATAGTAGAAAACCTCAAAAAGACAAAAAAAATCAAAACAGATTCAAAAAATCCCAAAAACAGAGTCAAGTCAGTCATGTTAAGTCAATCATAGACATAGTCAAACTATGTTGGTGACTGGACATAGGCAAGGCCATCAGTTGATGTGCCCCCAAGGCATTAGGTCTGTCTATCTAGGTTTCTCACATCTCACACACATTAAAATCATGACTCTTTGTAAATTCAAAGTCATTGGTTGTGTCGAACTACGAGGTCTCTGCGTATACAACGTAGGCAAGGCTAATCAATTGATGAGCCCTCGAGGCCGCATTAGGTCAATCCAATAGGGTTTATCACATTAACTATCACACATGTTGCATATTATCAACTTAAGTACATATTTTCAGTCAATTAAAGTTTGGTCAAACTACGAGGTCTCTACGTGTAGAACGTAGACAAGGCTATCAATCGATGAGCCCCCAAGGCCGCATTAGGTCAGTCCTTTAGGGTATATCATCTCAAGTCATACATTATCAACACACACACACTCATAATAGTTAAGGAATCAAAATAGGTCATGCATCAACAAGGCAAACATCTCAAGACTATCATCAATTCAAAATCAAATGCATTGTCAGAGTGATCAACTTATGTCTTAAGCAAGATATGTCTTTCTTTTCAACAGACATCGTCAAATTTTCATAGCCTCATGTAGCTTTTCATATCAACGTCATTGGGATCCAACATCTTATACGACACATATCTTTCTAAAACCAGGATTTTTCATGCCTTACACAAATAGTCACCAACTCAAAACTAGAACAACATCTTATGCGGTATGTGTCATCCCTCACATTATGTTGTGTCAAACATCAAACAATCCCACAAGATCAAGTTTTGGTGAATAATTTTATTTGGCTTTATGACTTTATATCTTATTTTGTCTTATCTTTCTATCGATTTGTGAATAAGTTTGGTTACTAGCTTTCTCAAGGATGTCCCTTGAAGGATTTAGAGAAGCAAGGATGTCTTGGGACTCTTTTTCTTTGGTTGTTGTCTCTCAACTATCTTTTTAACTTTGGATTTTGAGTCATGTTACTAGTTTCCTCAAGGATATCCTATCAAGAATTTAGAGGAGTAATGACATCTCATGACCCATATTTTATTTGTTTGTTGTCTATGGTTTGTCAAGACAAAATGACTGGGGCAATTTTGTCCTTAGTATGAGTTAAGACACTCCTTGTCTACAACTATCTATTTTTCGCAGATGGATGACTTTCTACACTATGGTCTATCTCATATCATGGTGTGTACTATCCATTTGTGTCAGTCCCACCCAATGATGATAAAAATGCAAGCTTAGCATATATGGCAAAATATCGAAGACCATATGTTTTTCAATCAACCTCCTTCGTTGTTTCTTACTAACACTTTGAAATCATCTGTGCTAACATTTATCTTGTCCGACATAATGATAAAGTCCTGTGACAACAAAAAAAATAGATAATCTACATATGCATACATTCTATAAGAATTATGTAAATAGTGTAGTACATCATATAGTTACATTGCATTTCAAACAAATAGGAACATTAACATCTTCATTGCATATCTACGAAATCATGGCATAATAGGCATTCCATCATCATAAGATAAATAATGAAAACATTGCATGTACATAAAACCATCACATGTAAATAACATCATATAGAACATTGCATTCCATTATCATAAGTAAATAGAGTCATCATAACATCATAAACTATATAAACACATCATAATGTAGAAACAATCATTCATAACACATGTACATACATCATCTAGGAAACATAATCATATAGAAAAAAATACATCACCATAAAATATAACTACATATCATATAGAAGCTGCCAGAAATCATATATATATCACTCAAAATAACCTGTCATAGTACAATATCAGAATGTATCCATAAATAAAAATGAACTTGCAGACTCTATGATCAAAGTAAAATGTCCACAAATATAAAGTGTCAACGTGTCGCACTACCGCTACTGTCACATGGTGAAGGTGGAGGAAGTTTCCTCGGAGATACTCTCTATGAGGTGGAAGGCCTATCATATGGACCTGTCCTTGGTGGTCCTACCACACCCTCTATTCTCTAAGTCCTAGTCTGACTTCTTCTCTGTGATCTCTGGTTGAGAACCTCTGAAAAGCTAGGGGCTCATCTCTCCGCTGGCACCACTGACTCATACAGATCTCTATAATATGAAGCCCTCTCTACTGATCTGACTAGCTCTCACACCAACCCATCAGATGGAGTACCACTACAAAGGTGTCTGACCTCTATGAACTGCTACTTTATCTCCTATCTCTGAGCTACTGCCTGATCTCTCTCCATCTATAAAGCATCTTGCTCTGTAGTAACCACTCTAAGATTCTCCTCCAATGCCTCTCTGTCACTATCCCTAGGAGCCTCATCATCCCGTTACCCCTCTACAATCTGATCCCAGAGCTCTCTCTCCTGCTCCTCCATGGATGCCTCCTCCTCAACATCATCCTCCCCATAACGTACCAGAATACTAAGAGGATCAATATCCATATCAGCCTCCTCCTCCTCTGCAAGGTCCTCTCTGCCAATCTCTACCCCTGCATGCTAACCTCCAACCTGTGCCTCTGCTCCACCTCTGAGGACCAACATAGGTACTTCCTCCACCTCCGCCTCTTCAATAGGTGATAATCCACCTACCTAACCACCTCTCCATCCCCATCATCCTTGTCTACCACCACCACCTCTACCATCATCACCACCACCCCTACTACCACCTCTACTTTTGCGTCGACCTCTCGGCCCTGCACCTCATCTCTCTACTGGTGTCAACTGATCTAGATATGTATACGGAACAGGATGATGCTCTGCCCACTAGGTGTCATAAGCAGTTGTAGTCCCTGGATCCACTGCTCCGCCTCTCCATCCCCACTGTAAAGGTTGTAAAGCTTGAATCTCTACCTCTGCAATAGCCACTGGTATCATCAACTCCCAATAAGGAACCTCTCTGGAAGATCAAGAAAACTCTACTCTCCCTCTAAGCTCATCCTGAACCTCTCCAAACTATCTCAATACACGGTCTGGCAGGTGTCTATCAATGGTATGTACACTTGAAACAAACCTACCGATCAAGTACTCTGTCTATCGAAAGTAGTTCAAATGCATGTCCTTGTCTGACCATCTCTCACAATCCATGTATGGCCTCCATGTGAACTGAACCAATGTGTCTAGTGCATGTCTCCAGTAGCCTGTGTATCCTACATGACTCGGAGTGATGTTTCCCATATACCATAAAACATATAGAGATCTAGCCTCTCGCTCTATAGTAATAGGATGAAATACAGTAATCCGCTCCCATGCCCAAACCATGAGAAGAGTGGTACCACAGCTCAGAGACTGTGCATCTCGGTACACTATATCATGTAAGTGAAAATACAACATGCCTAATAGACAGGGACCCCAAGCATACATAGCCTCCCTCTCTAACATCCTAACAAGCATCTCTCCCCACCCGATAGGAAATCCATGACCCCGCTAGTCAGGAAGAACTATCCCTACAATCATTGTACATAAAATACAATCTATCCTCTCATACCTATCAGCTAAAACCTACCATCTAATCTTATAATGCTCTATCCCTAATCTCCTAATGTCATCAAAAACATAGAATCTGGTAATCTCACTGTACCCACATTGTGTATCATACATAACACTCTCTCCTCTAATGGGTAGATGAAGGATCCTATATACATCCTCTAAAGTCATAGTCACCTCACTAGTCAGAAAATGAAACGATGAAGTCTCAGAATTCCATCGCTCACATAAAGCAGTCAGTATACCTCTATTTTCCTGAATTGTGGGCATAGTCAGTACATGATGTAGTCCTAGTCTCCATAGTCAGTAAATGATGTCGTCTGAATGTTCAGGCCCGATATCCGCAATGCATATCGTAGGGAACTAGAGACATCTTCATCCAATACTCAGAGAAAATTTCTCAATTCTTCAACTCTTTCAGGTGCAAATGAATTGGTTTTCAACTTAATTTCTATTTATACCTAGGGTTTGGGTGGCATTTCTTCTGACCTTGTCTATTGGCCACTTAAACTTCCAACTTCTATTGACCCGTACATGTCCATAACACTTCCAAATTAAATTATGTCAACTCCATAGCATTTTTGACCATCAAATTGACTTATCGGGAATATTTCCTAATTTTTTAAAAAAAATTCAAAAATTATTCAATTTTCCCGAGGGGGAATACCCTAACCTATTTGATATTGGGGCATGATCGGGGCATATTTTCTTTGACACAACACCAAAATGACATTGTATCAAAGAGGGGAAAACTGTAGACATCGAAAATTGGTCTAGGCCTGCGAGTGCCACTTTCAACATAATTTTCTAATGTCCTTGGTCATGATTAAATAATGTTAATTATTTAATTACTTTCTAAACACATCTTTCCTCTATTATTTAATTAATTCATTATGACCCTTATTCAACTTTGATTAATTAAATAAATCATATTTATTTAATTATGCCGCTAACTAATTAATTCTCTTTCTTAAGTAAATAATTTATTATTTAATTAACCCCTTTGTTATATTTCAATTATAATTAAATATTCATTATTTAATTATTCAATTAACCTTTTCAACAATCAATTAAATAAATTATTCTTTATTTAATTAAATCATTTCAATTTCGAATGTTGAATTAAATTAACGTTTAATTCATAATTAATTATTTTTGTCACATTATTCTATCACCCAGTTATCTAATTATTCACTCACCATCTAACTCGAGATCTATTTAAATCCGTTAGTTATCTCTAGATTTGATATCTTATCGTCTCTGCGAAAGGACTCTCTGTCACAACCAGTCAATTAACTAGTTCTAACTCATATGCATGAACATATTTATTAATTAAATATCTTTATTTAATTAATTAATTCATGTGTGCATTCGAACAGATTATTCTTCGAGTTCTGACTTTGTCTTTTTCATTCAAAGTCTAATTCTTCTATTTTCAAAAAATCTCAACTAAAGATTCAATTATTTATTTAATCTTGAACTCGTGTTCTTTCTATTTTCGAATAGTCTTAACACTAGATTAAATTATTATTCTAATTTAATTGTTATCCTACAGAATTTCCCAACTCACATTCTAATTGACATAGAACTCACATCGCATGGCATTCATCAATCTCGATTGTTGATCTCTCTTTTGAATCTGAGCCGACCATTCAAAAACCCGATTTCTATAAATTGACCTGTCATTGTCATTATTCTTCCTCCCAAAATCAATACTTTTGAGAAGAACCTATTATCTTCGATATTTTGTTGAGACAATACATCCAAGTTATGTTTGCATCAATACAAAAAATCTAAGGGTAAGAATACTGAGATAGGAAAATGCAGAAGGACAATCAAGATAATTCGAAGAAGTGGACGCATATTTGGTGAGACTGTTCTAGTTATCGTTTTTATTGTTTTTGTTCATTTTTATTTGTTCTTAGTTGTTTGATTTAGATTAATATTTGTTAGATTATATTTAACCGTCTATCTATGCAGATCCCCATTTATTCTACGTCACATACATCAATCTCCTCTTTGATGTTACTTCACATGGAATTGCATCATCTTCTTCATATTTTATGGGGGAGAATTTTTATACTCTTTTTCCTTCTCTTCCTCATAATTTTTTATATTTTAGCATTGGTGTCAAGAACCTTGATCAAAATTTGGATTCAACTTTGTTATTGGATTATGTTCTACATCAATTTCCACTAGATTATGTATTTTCAACTTTGTCAATATGGCCTAGACAATTGACTTGATTGTGGAAAATTTTAGCATTCAAATGGGGACACTTGAGAAAATTTAGAGAAATCAAGATTATTCATCCTTCTTCCCTCATATTCCTTTCATAAATGGAAATACATATTGCATATATCTTTTTTTTTGTTTCTTCCTAATGGGAGGAATATTGTTTGATGGGATTGGATAATCTTTAGCATTAATAGTTGGGAATCTACCATAATTATAGGAGACTCTACTTTGAGGGAGGGCTACATGGCCTCTGTTATTATTATTCTCCCTTATGGGGGGAATTTTTCCTCACATGGGATTTTGTTCTCATTTTTCATTGAGAGAATTTATTATTTTCTCTCTTTTGGGGAGGAGTTTTGTCCCACTAGGTTTTCTCCTTTTCTTCATTTTTGAGATATTACATTTACACATAAATACCTAGCATGGCCTAGTATCTAGATCCTATTTTTTCATTATGTCATATTGTACATTATCCCTAAGTTATACTTAAGCAGGGGTATTTTTGTGAAAGGGGTGTTTACCTAGATAGTTCATCACCTAGCTCCTATTCACACTAGTTAATTAAGTTTACTTGTTAAAGTCACTCAAGGACTCAAGCTTCCAAGGTCACCTACAAAAAAAAAAAAACAAACATCTACAAGAGGAAAAGAAAGAACATATATTTACAATAATGGATGAAAGATTTGTCCTATATGTAATACTCAATATTGCATTGATATGTTAGACTAACTCAACTAAACTAAATTGTCTAGGATGTGCAAATGATTCCTTTCATATAAAGAAAAATTGTGAGATAGTATTAGAAAATATCTTGACATGTCTCTTAATCATGTATAATGAAACAACTATCTCAAAAAATATTAAATGACTTAGAAAACAAGAATTAAATTCCAAAAAATAAGATAAGATCTAGTGACAACTAACACTAACTAGAAAGATTCCCTCATAGGACCTAAGTGGAATTAACATTTTAATAGGACCTAGATAGGTAAAACACCTATTTACACCAACACCCCCTCTTAAGTACAACTTAGGGAATCAATTATTATGAAAATATGCAAGGATGGGTCTCAGCTACAAGGATATGTTAGGTACCCACGTACATATGCAATACAATCTCTCACAAATAAATAAAAGGAGAAAACCCAATGGGACAAAACTCCTCCCCAAAAGAGATGAAATACAAAATAATCCTAATGATGCATGAGGGACAAAACTCCATACAAGGGAAAATACCCTGTAAGAGAGAAGAAGAGAAACCATGCATCCCCCCTCAATGGTGAATATCCTACAATGGTAGAAGCTCAACCTGAAGATGATCCAATCTGGCCAAACAACATTCCTCCCCTTAGGAAGGAATAAAACCATGATGATATCCAAGATGTCTTCCAATTCTTGAAAGAAATGTGTAAGAATAAGAATGATATATGATGTCTCTGAACTACACTTAAGTGTTTTCATGTCGATATCAAAAGCTAACACACTCCAAATAGGAATTCTTGGCCACACAATTAAAGATGTCAATCCAAAATCTCCTAGAGACAGATGTAGAACACACTTCAAAGACAGATATTCTTCCTCTAAAGATAAATAATCCTCCTATAAATGGTGTCCAAAAGTATCTACACTTATGTCAAGATGTGAAGATTGATCATTTAGAGAATGAACAAGAGAGTCAAAGTATTCCATCACAACAACTAAAGAAGGATCATCTCCATCAAAGAGAAGATGTATGAAATTAATGGTGTCTCCCAAGTCTAAAATATGAGACTCAAAAAAAAAACCACCAATTTCTATCAAGTATGCATCCTAAGTAGATGCAGTTGGGAGATGATGTAGATCTTTTTGCACTAAATCACAATGGGCCAAAACTCTGCCAACTTGAGAATCATAAAATATAACTAAATATGGAGGAGATTAAATGTAAGGCTCAATAATGAGATCTTATGTGAGAAATCTCAAGTTCAAGAAGCCAAATCTCTCCTCTAAATCATTGTCCACAAAAGAAGTGTGATCAATAGTCAAAGGAACAATGTCATCATCAGAAGAAAAATCTACAAATTTGTACAATCGAGATGAATGATCAACCATACCAGTATTTAGAATCTCTCTACTCTCCAAGTCTCTAATAATAATTGAATTATGAGTGAACTTCACAGTCCTCCTATCTCCACCATGTGTGATTTAATATATGGAAAGAATATTTTTCACCAAATGAGGTACACATAAAACATCATTGAAAGTTCTCTCCCAAAAATCAATAGACCCCTTTCCAAGTACACTCATGTATGTATTATTTCCCATCAACATAGGATACATAGTACAAGGATCAAAAGAAGAGAATATAGATTGTGAAGCTGACATATGATGAGATGCTCCTTAATATATAAGTCATCTCCCTAATCCAAGACTTGAAATAGTACAAAGAGTCATTCCCTTATTTCTTGATGTAGTAACCAGACCAACATGGCCTTTGCTCTTATTAGATTGTTTTGAAGAAGAATGGGACTCATAAAGTTTAGAAGGAAAATCAATTTGATTATTTTTAGAAGATGTTTCAACTCATCAATATCCTTCTTATAACAAGAATATTTGGCATGCCCAAGATTCTTGCAACATGAACAAGTAGACTTCTCCTTCTTATATGATTTATCTATGGAAGAGGATTTATTCTTTGGTTGAGCTGAATGTGGATTGTTCTTTGATTTCTTCTATTTTTGTTAGTATGTCTAGATTCATTCACCTAACTAGCCAACAATGTCTAATAATTAGATGAATTGATGAGACCCATCGAGATAAGCTTTTATTTCTCATGTATTAGCATCTCATAAAATGATGCAAATAAAGTCTTAGTGTATGTGGACCCCATGGTCAACCTATGAGTATGAAAGCTAGAAACAAAAGCATGATAGTTAGGACCAAGTTTTTTCAACATATTGTAGACCAACTAAATGTCCTTCTTATTAATTTTACATTCTTTACATTGCTCTCTTAAATCATTCATCTTAGTGATGTAGTATTGGATGTAGTCAAATTTATTAGGATTAAGGCTCATCAAGTCATTATCAATTTGATAACCTCTTACTTCATTTGTAGTACCATACAAAGTTTCAATTTTCCCCAAGCTTCATGAGAATTCTTGATTCAATTTGGAACAACAAATCTTGAGAAATTAGTTTATGCATACATCCAAGAGATTTGGTATGTTAAATAATCTATTCTACCTTTTTATCTACATTGGTAGGTTCAAGTACCTTATTTTTAACATATAGAGAGTGACCTTTATTCATTAGAATACTCCATGCATTTTGATGCCATGTTGAATATTTATATGATGTTAGAAAAGGAACCTTAGAATGATCCATGGAAAAAATAAGAGCACAAGAAAATAGATCAAAGCAATACACCAAGATATCCCCCCCCCCCCAAATCAATCAATCAAGGATCCCCCCAATAATATGATGTGGTAGTTTATATGTAGTGCATTTACAATGCCAAAATTGTGTTTCAGATATTACAATTCCAAGGTGGATCAAATATGGAAAATTACAACAATATCTCAAAATGAGATCCTCAAACTAAAAGTAACCTTTACCAATATGATCTAGACTAAAAATGAAGCATTCCCAAGAGGATAAAACTTCTCTAGGATGCTCAAAGTAATCAACCTAAATAAAAAAATTCATAAATATAAATAAAATATTCATGGGGATGAACCTATAAAAAGTGCATGAATAGAAATTTAGAGCTCCTTAATACCTTTCCAATGCCACAAGAATCACAAAAATTGGAGATTGTGGAAAAAACTAATATGCTCAAAGGTCCAAAAAGGAAAATCTAACTTCAACTAGAAATAAAATTCACCTAAGGAAAAATCTAAAAAAATGGGTTGCACCACCGTGAAGTGCTATGAACCATTTATTATTTTATATCTTAATTGTCGAATTTCGACACCCTGGTAGAAAGTTATGGTAGTTTGAAAAAATTCCTTATTAGGGACTCCAAGGGACAAATTTAAGCACCTAGGGGCTCAAATCCCTAGCTCATGGTCACTTCATATAACCTCATGCTTAATATTTTTTTAAAATAAAGTTTTTTTGGCTTGGAAATGGTGCCACTTAGGTTGAGCGATTGTAGAGTGGTGGCTCCCATGTGCCCCTTCATGTACCTTAAGCCCTGCGGACCTTACAAGTGACCACCTGCTATGACCTAGGTGTTAAGAAAAACTCGTGGCATCGATAAAATAAATTGGTGGTGGGAAGAAAATTAATATAAAAAATGTACTTTGTACCTCTAACCCATACCCTGTTATGCAGATTGAAAAGACATCAATGTATGCCAAATCTATAGAAGAAAATTTTTGAACCTTTCAAGGAATATTCCCTAAAATTTTTTGACTAAATTAGATGATGCATTTATTGATTTGCATGTATAGTACTTTGTAAAGGTGAATTTTCCTAGTCTAAAATGCAAAAAAAAATGAAATGCAAGCAAGGAAAAACACAAAAAACATCTCAAGATTGGCCTAGTTGAACTTGAACAAAATGAAAGATAAAAGAGTGATATACCTTGTCCAAGTTGATCAGTTGGTTGTCCTTTTTGATCATTTGATTTATATGCTCCTAGATCGATTTTGGTAGCATAATGGCTTGTTGTTGCTTGATTTGGATGCAAGGATGGCTATGGATGCAAGATGATAGTGTGTGAGAGAGGAAGGATTGGATGAATGTGATTGAGAATGTTGAGGAATGTGTTAGAGTAAATGAATAGGATGAATGAGAATGCTTGCAAAAATGGATAAGTGTATTAGTCATTATCAAGAGGGGAGATGAATGAATGGCCAATATTGATTCAATGGTTGACCAAAAGATCAATGGAGAGGATCAATGGTTGAGATCAAAGATTTGACCAAAGGAATTAAAAATTCCTTTTTAATATGCATGGGAATGATAAAAGGAATTAAATATTCCTTGGGAAAGAGAAAATGAATTTAATATTCCTTGGGGGATGAGAGAGGAATTAAAAATTCCTCAAAAGGACCTTGGGAAGATAAAAAGGAATTAAAAATTCCTTGGGGGATGGGAAGAGTTGATTAAGGATTGGATTAGGCCAATTGATGAAGGATTAGAGGAAGGTTAGGTGGCTAATGAGGATTAGGAACCAACTTGCAAAAGTTGGAGGATGCACACATCCTAATCATGGATTAGGAATGTGCACATCCCTAATGATGGTATTAGCAAGTAGATTAGGATAATATGTAGATTATGGGGGATGGAAGATAAAGGGAATTAAATAAGTGGATTATTTATTTAATTATTTGGAAGAAAGAAATAAAGGGTAAGGTATTTAATTATTTAACTAAATACCTTAGGGATTTAGAGGAATTTAAGGATATTAATTAAATAATAGTAACATTATTTAACTAATGTGGATAAAAGGATATTTAGACAAAAAGGGATAAATTTGACCAAATATAAGTGGTCAAATTTAGGTGTCTACATTTTTCCTCTCTTTGAGATGGTGTTATGGAGTAGCATCATTTCAAAGAAGATTAAAAGATAGCACCAGAAAGAGTATGGTTAGATTAGGGAAGATGCCCTAGTTATCCAAAGGAGTGACTAGGAAGGAGTGGATGATGGGATTAAATATGAAGATAAGGTATTGAGGATACCCCCTTGAGAGGACATGTGGGTTCAAGAGAACACAGGTGTGATCTCAAAATGGATGAGATGATGCAAAGTGATGGAGGAAATATGGAATGGGAGGAGAAAGAGATAATGAAAAGAGAAGATGAGAAGTAAGAAAGCACAAGTGGGTTTAAGGACAAAGGTGATGTTTCCCCAATCAAGCGACAAGCCAAAATGGATTGATGATGGATGGAGTGTTGTTGATAAGGGAATGATATATCCCAGAACAACATGGGGATAGGGAAGGATACATCCCAAAACAACACAAAAGGATAGGGAAGTTAACATCCCAATGATGACAATGAGAGTGTTGTTGATGAGGGAAGGATACATCCTAAAACAACACAAAAGGATAGGGAAGGATACATCTCGATGATGATAATGAGAGTGTTGTTGATGAGGGAAGGATACATCCCAAAACAACACAAAAATATAGGTAAGGATACATCTCGATGATGATGATGATGAGAATGATTGGATCAAGGCTTGTAGCAAGGCTGGAAATAAGACCAAGGATGATAGATTAAATGGATTAGGATGGGATTGAGATGTAATATTCTTGAAATGAATGAAAATAATGGAAGAAAAGATGCATAGAATAACAAATCTATATATCCTAAGAAGATTGAAAAGATGATGATATGATGAGGGTGATGGATGAAAAGATACTTAGAATAATACATCTATATTATCCTAAGAAGATGAAAGGGATGATAAAATGATGAGGATGAATAAATTGGAGGGATGAAAATGGATAGGATAGATAGATGAGGGGGAGTGGTGAAGAATGAAAGGTTTATGGTGAATGGATAGGGGGATTTTGATAGATAAGAGGATGGAAGATGGGGATATGAATGGATAGTAACCAAATAAAGCAAGTCAATTATTATGTGTTATGAAGCCATGTAATGAGCACTTAATTTGATATAGCATGAGATATTATGCACCAAGGTATGAGGAACCAAGGTGACCTTGTATCACATGCATAGGACTGACACAAAAATAAAAGGTTAGCCCAACATCCTAAAGTCACGAGGGCTTTGGTAGGGCCAATGTTGAGATAACCACAAACACAAAGGATGTCCTAGCATAACACAATACCACAGGGATCTTGGTGGGTAATACGTGAGACAACCAAGAAGATTACAAACAAAAAAAGAGATCAAGATACTCCCCTATGTTTACCAGTCAAAGCGCACCATGATATGATGGATCATGGCGACCCTGACAAGGTGTAATAGGAAGCTCAAATGATAAATAAAATGTCAAAAGCATAAAAATATCACAATCAAAATTCAAATGTCCTTCGCCATAGGTTCAAAAGAGTGGATGGGATTGATGTGGTCAAATTAGGAAGGATGCATCCTATTGAGACCAACTATGGTGGATAGATCAGGTGATCGACGTGACTCAGGATAATTGAAACTGATTGAACCTTACGATACTAGTAGTCTTTATTTGTAAGTACCAGCTAGGATAGGGATGCACTTGATGACATGACAAGACAACAAGACTACAATATGACAAGATGACAAGACAAACATACCCTAAAGACCTAGGGGCTCGAGGGTTGATCAAAGATCAGCCTTTCCTACGTGAAAGCAAAGAGCTCATGTAGTTCAATAAAATACCGACAACTGACCATGGATAAAAGTGGAAAGGGGACAATGGAGACCATGATGGATGAAAAGACTGGATGATCAAAATCCTCGAGGGCTGATCAAATGATTAGCCTTGCCTATGTGAAAGCACAAGGGAAATGTAGTTCGACTCAAGCTCAAAGACAAACAATGGAAAAGCGATGATCAAATGACAATGATAAGCAGATACAATGATGGAACAATATGATGATACAAGATAGACCCGGTGGATAGGATGATGGATATGCATAAGATGTGGAGTATGTGAAACTCAGAGATGGGATAGTTATCCAAATCATCAAAAGATGAATGGAGATGATGGTATGATGGATAGATGAGTGATGAAGAGTGATAGGATGTAGGATAGATGAGTGAAATAGATAGGAGTGATGATAGTGAGATGAATGGAATTGGATTGCATTGGGGTAGCCTATAGCTAGACAAAAATAACAAGGGATTATGAGATGCAATGAAAATAAGAATAAATGGATGGATTGATAAAGATGGGGAGATAAAAATATGCTAGGATGGATGGATAGAGGGATAAGGATCATGGTATGAAGGGATAAATCTTTTAGAGGGATTAATGGAAGGAAGGTGTGGAAATAATGATAGGGAGATGGAAGGGATGGTAGGGTGGATGAATGATGTCTCCAAGGACTATGTCACAAACAAGAAGATGCCCCACACTAAAGATGTCATGCATGATGAGGAAAGAGGGATAGAAGATAGCAGGATGGGTGAATAAGGGAGTGATATGGATATGGATAGGAGATATGGATAAGAAAGGGATATGTATGTTGGCATGATGGGTGTATGATGAAGGTAGATGGGTGTGGATAAGATGCATGGATAAGGAAAGTCAATTGGGAGGACCAGGGATATGGCAATGTATGGATGAGGGGAATGTATGCCAAGAGGTGTCCAAAGCATGTATACATATGTGCCCCTGGCTTTATCAAGATCATAATGAGGATGGAGGGATTGGCGTAAATGGGATATGATGGATAGGATGAGTGCATAAGTTGGATGGAGGGGATGGAGGAAGGGGATGCATAACATGAAGTTTCCCCCAAGTGCAAAAGTAAACTAGATGGGGGATTTACACATGATGTTGGTTTGCCAGGTTTTCATCATGGTACTTATCTAAGGAGCTTGCTTACCAATTTTTCACCATTGGACGAATTATTTTTCTTTACTATTTTTTTTTCTCTTTTTTTTTTTGACTTTTTTGGATTTTTAGATTTTTGGATAGAATTTGGAGGGAGATGGATAAGGATAGGGATGTGAATAAATGGATTTGGAAGATATGTGATAAAGGGGATGGATAAAGGACTCAAGCATCAAGTTCCATACAAGGTAATAAGATCCCATGTTTAAAGAGACTATTGGATGTTGGTACAACCTTATTAGAAGAGGTGGATTATGCAAGAGAATGGATTAAAGGGATTTGAAGGGATGTCAAAAAGTGTATTGATGGAATGAGGGAGTGGATGTGTGATGGGGGAATTTTTTTAGGACCAACATTGGCACATATGGTGGGGGATGTGAAATGATAGGAGGGTTGATGGATGGAGAATGTGGCGATAATGGAGGAGTTGGGATAGTGAATTTTGGGACATAAGGACCCAAAATAGATTTAGAAGATGGAGGATGTGAATTTTTAGCTTTTGGATTAGAAAATTTGGATGTTTTTGCAAATTTTTCATTTAAAGGCATTGCATCTTTTTTCTTTGGGATCCACATGGTTTTGATTTTGGCTTTAGTGGGCCTTTGTAGCCTTTGGGATTGATTTGGATTTTGGATTGGGTTTTTCTTTTCTTCAACATTTCTTTTGAAGGGTACATGAGGATCTTTAGATTCATGTGGATGTTTGGATTTATGAATTTTTACTTTGGCATCCAAAGTGCTTTTAATAGCAATGGGATGGGTATGAGGTGATGGATGATGTGGAGGAGACATAGATGGGGTGATAGAGGTAGGATTTTGATGATGATGTATGGGTGGAGGATGGGAGATAGAATACATGGAGGGGTGCCTTTGTTGATCCTGATTAGGGATTATGAATTTAGGATTTTTATGATGTTTTCTAGTGATAGGTGATGGATGGATGAGAGGATGAAGAGGATAGGATGGAGGAAGTTATTTTGGGATATAAGGGCCCAAAATGGATTTTGTATATGGGGGACGTATTATGGTGGATGGAGAGACATAAGGACCCAAAATAGATGAAGTATATGGAGGATGAGCAATGGTGGATGGAGGGATATAAGGACCCAAAATGGACTTGGAAGAGGAAGGAGGAAGATGGGCGGTTGTTTTGAGGTAATATGATGGAGGAGGGGGGATGGAAACAAATGGTTTGGTGGAGTGATGGGAAGAGCCTTGTTTTCCTTTAGAAGAGGATCATTGAGGATGTATGGAGGTTGTACTAACATTTTTGGAGTGTGAGTCTTGAGAATTATATCCAATACCTTGTGTACATGGATGTTCTTTGACTTGGATGGGCTCTAAAATATCTTTCTCATGAAGACCTAAACCTTTTCCTTAATAGTTCATGATCTTGATCATGCGATCTATGGTAGGATGCTTATTATTTGTGGAACATGATGTGAGTCCATTAACAGGTGGAGGAGGAAGGGTGGTGCATATTCTTTTTTTTTCTTCTACAATAAAACCACCATGGATGAGTGTAATGGTACCAAGGTGATATAAAAGTGGCATTGGGATGGTAGGGATAGGTGACAATGAAGGATCATGACATGGAGACAATGGGATGGCAACATCTTGGTCTAGAGGAATGAGTGATGAGGGATTAGGGGAGGTCTTAGGTGATATGATAGGATCTAGGTTTGTGATAGTGGGTGATAAGGTCTCATGAGATGGAGTTATTGGATCTTGAATTCAAAGGGGATCATAGCATGGAGTGGATGAGCTAGTGTGATCTTGAGATGGGGTGGATGAGATGGTAGGAACCTGATTTGGTTGAGGATAGGGATCATGAGATGGAATGGATGGAGGAATATGATACTGAGATGGAGTAGTTAGGATGGTAGGATCTAGATTTGGAGGAGAGGATATTTTGGTATCCTTTGGATCAAGTTCTTAGCATGTCTCATCTTGTGTGGGAGGCCTGACGAGGGAGGAGTGTTGGAGGGAATCCTCAACTAGGAAAGATGGGAGGATGGAGAATTCATGGAGTTCATGGGATTGGAGTGTGGTGATACTAGGACTAGGAGGAGTGGATTGGATTGGATTTTGGTGTCTTTACTGGTTTTAGTGGTTCTAGGAGTAGAAGATGGGGATTCAGTGGATTCGATGGGTTTGATGGTTTCATCAGTTTGGATGTTGTTAGGAGCGATAATAGGGGTGATAGGTGTGTGATGTAGAAGAGGCTCATCACTAATGACCGTACATGATAGAGTGGGATGGCATGGTTCTGCAACATCAAGATGTGTATTTGTGGATGTCTCCTTTGTCATGAGTCCTTGGACAACATTTGGAATGAGGTCTTTAGGAATTGTAGGTTTAGGTGGGGTGATTGGAATGGATGAAGGATTATGGATGGGTGGAGGACTAGGATTAGGGATTGGTGGATTAGGATTAGATGAGTGGATGGGATTGAATGTAGGAATAGGAGTAGGTGAAGGATTAATCTTGGTGGGTTGATCAAGATTAGATGGAGGATTGAGGTAGGGTAAATTTGGAGGAGGATTAAAGTATAATGGAATGGAGGGTGGAGTGATACAAGAGGATGTGGATGATGAACTAAGATAGGAGGATGTGGATGCTATATTAGGTTGGGAATATTAGGATGGTGGATTAATATAGGAGTATTAGGATGGTTGATTAAAATAGGAGGGTGTGGATGTTGGATTAGGATGGGAAGATTGGGATGGTGGATTAGGATAAGAGGACATGGGGGTGGATTAGAATAGGAGGACATAGATGGAGGATTAGGATAGAAATATGTGGATGGTGGATTATTAAGGTAGGGAGATTGGGATGGTTGAAGATGATAAGGATAGGAGTATAGGGATGGTGGATTAATATAGGAGGATGTGGATGTTGGATATGAGAGAGATGTAGAGGGAGGATATGATGAATATGTTGATGGTGAGGATACTAGATATCCCTTGTCAAGGGTAGCATGAGATTTGTCATTAGATGTGGATGAAGACATGGGGGATAGCTCAGAGGAGTGGTTGGATTTTGGGAGGTGGTCGGGAAAAGATTGCTAGCTATGAAAACATCAAGGGGATCTATATTATACTCATCTTGATCAACAAGACTTTCATTATCATCATCAACGTAGTTGGGACTCCCCTTGACTACTATTGGTGGTTGCACTAATGAAGTATAATGATTCATGATGTTAGATGGGATGGATACAGATTGAAAAGATGGAAATAGATGATTAGAAGGAAAGAATAGATGATGAAAAGATAAATAGGATGGATTGGAAGAAGATGGAAGAAGAGATCTTAAGATTTATTTTGATATCAGAAGATCTCGGATATGGAGGAACTAAAGCTCAGATTGGGATGTACATTAAGCTCAGATTGGGATTTGATTTAAGCTCAGATTAGGATTGGATGGAAGCTGAGATTAGGATGATGGGATAAAAGCTCAGATTGGGATGTATATTGAAGCTTAGATTAGGATGATGGGATTAAATCTCATATTAGAATTGGATTGGAGATTAGATTAGTACTAGATTGAATCTCATATTATGGTCCAAAATATTCCAAGAGTGACAAGATTGAGAAAAACCAAAAATCAAAATTTTCAATATTTTTCGATTTTTTCTGCGTTGTAGTAAATCGCATTTTTGGAGGTCTTCAGAGTAGAATTTGGGGTTGAAACTTGCGTCATTCTATAAAATTGGGTTTTCAAAGGAACTTTATTTTAGGGATTGAATTAGTAATCTTGGAGACCTTTCCAACGATGTAAACAGTTTTGAATTCTGAGCACCGAGTAGAAAGTTATGACCCGAACAAGTTGGGGTAAATAAATTCCTAGTTTTTTTTTTAAATTTGATGGTTTGGGGATGAATTTGAAGAGGAGAAATGATTTGATTATGGTTTGGGAATGAGGAAGATGTAGGCTAATTTTCATGAGAACGATTGGCTCTCTAGATTTTGTATGGGAAGCAGAGTTGCCTTTGTAGGTTGCAAGTTCACCTATTTAGCTTGCAAACTCACCTATCCAGATTGAGAAAATTTGCCTCTATTGGAAAATTCACCTGTTCAGAATGGAAAATTTGCTTATCTAGCTAGGTGACACAGGAAACAAGTAAATTCTCACCAGATGGAAAATTCGCCTATCTGGTGAAGCAAGTTCACCCAAGACTTGACTGGTGCAGGGAACAAGAAAATTTTCTTAGCAAGTTTTCCTATCAAGAAGAAAATTTTCCCAAGAAGCTAGAAAACTCACCCAAGAAGCTGAAAAACTCACTCAAGAAGCTAGCAAACTCACCCAAGAAGTTGACAAGGTCACTCAAAAAGTTGAAGCCACTAAAGAACGAGCAGATGTGACTTTAAGGATCACCTAACGGGATGACAACTTCGCTTAAACAGAATCGAACAGAGACTCGAATCAAGAATGGGATCATAAACGGGCCAATAGATTCGCTTAAATGGACCCGAATGGGGACTCGAACAGAGAATGGGATAGTAAAAAAATAAATGGATTCACCTGAATGGATCTAAATAGGGAATCGAACAGAGGAAAGGACCACTGATAGACAAATAGATTTACCTAAATGGATTTGAACATGGACTCGGATAGAAAAACGGACACCAAAATAGACCCGAATGGGGACTCGAACAGACAAAAGACTTGAATGGAATGCAGGTTTGCCCCTATAACAAGAAAATCCACCCAAAATAAAGAGAAAAATCACCTATGTACAAGGAACAGGTGAATTTGATGGATGGGGGACTAACATATTCGCCTAAGGGATGGACAAACTCACCTGTCCTAGAGAATGGGAAAAAATGGGGTTGCCTAAGAAAGTGACGGACAAGAAAATTTGCCTCTGTAAGGGGAAATTCACCTCTGAAGGAAAGGGCTAATGGTGGAAAAGGAAAAATAGCATGGCAAACAATAGACAAAAGGTTGGACTGAGTCAACTGAAAGTGAAAGCATTGGTACCGCACAAAGAAGACATGCCAGACAACATGATCCTAAAATTAGTGATAAGGGTTTACAAACTTGATGTAAGCCCACCACCTTGAGTGGACAACCTAAGGTTAATACTCCATGATATCGGGGTGGTTCTCTGGAGCACCCTTTCTCATGAAGGCAGATAGTTAGCGTTCCAATGGCACAGGGTCGTCAATGGATGTCACGGGCTCACCTTCATGCTCTCACTCGAGGACTATCATATTCCACCACAAGGATTCCTATCTCAACCCAAGGGAGTACGTGGTGAGTAACTTCAGGGTATGGTCTGCATCCCCTGCACTACACCAAGTCAAGGTTGAAACATGGGTCTCTATCTAGGCTACATAAGGCTATCTCGGGCATCCTCGATATACGTGAGGCACAACCGTGAACACCACCCTATCACAAGAGTGAGTTGGGAGCCCCAACAAGGTACTAGAAACTCAGACCAAATCTTCACATCCTAGGTATCACCCTAGCTTTCACGCTTCACCAAAAATGTCCTAACTGGATTGGGGTACAACTTTCATTCTCCCCCCTTTATATACCTCGTTGGTAACACATGGTTGGAATCGTCCCATGGGTAATGAAATCCTAGGCAGGTCTCGCTAAAGGAAGAAGATACTAGATGCTTCGGTTGGTCCCTAGGCTTGCACGTAGCACAAGGGGAGAGCTTAGACGCACTAGCACCTCCAAGGTAGACTCAACTAGACTAGAATGAGTTGCAATTTCTTGTCACCCAGGATTGCCAAGTGGTGCAAGGGGATTGGATACGTCAGCAATACACTCACAAACATGGAAAACAAGTTAATCAAGACCCTTTAATTAAAGCTATGTGTGCCTAGCTAGTATGGAAAAATGACAAACAAACTAACTAAATGGTCTTGGACCAATCGTTCTGCAGAAGATGCATTAGTAGTTTTCAACCACCGGTCTTGGACAAACAAGAAACGACCACACAAAATGTTAGTAGAGACCAAGGACACTCACAAACAAAAAGGTTAGTGGATTAGTACCTAAAAATGAACCTGAAATGATGTTGAAAATTAAAAATTCAGGCCTCAGATTCACCTCTGTGTGAGGCAAATTCACCCTTCTAGATGAGAAAGTTCACCCCTGTAAGTTTCAAACTCATCTATTCTCACTAGTCAAATTCACCTATTCTAAAGACCAATGAAAGTCCGCTCCTATAGCTGAGCAAGTTAGCCTGTCTAGAAATGCAAATTCACCCTTATTGGAAAATTCACCATTCTGGAAAGGAAAATTCACCCCTATAAGGGGAAAGTTCACCCGTCAGGGCAGTTTCACCTCTGTAACCAAGTTTTGAACCTACAAAACTCAAACAACAAAAAACGTAAAAGTATAGACCCATGATGTGGGTCCCATCGGACGTGCCAGAAATGTGTGTAGGTGAATTTTCCTAGTCTAAAATGCAAAATGAAATGAAATGCAAGCAAGGAAAAACACAAACAACACCTCAAGATTGGCCTAGTTGAACTTGAACAAAATGAAAGATAAAAGAGTGATATACCTTATCCAAGTTGATCAGTTGGTTGGCCCTATTCATTGTTTGATGTGTGTGCTCCTAGATCAATTTTGGCAGCATAACAACTTGTTGTTGCTTGATTTGGATGCAATGATGGCTATGGATGCAAGATGATAGTTTGTGAGAGAGGAAGGCTTGGATGAATGTGATTGAGAATGTTAGAGAATGTGTTAGAGTGAATGAATATGATGAATGAGAATGCTTGCAAAAATGGCTAAGTGTTTTAGTCATTAGCAAGAGGGGAGATGAATGAATGGCCAAGATTGATTCTTTGGAGAGGATCAATGGTTGAGATCAAATATTTGAACAAAGGAATTAAAAATTCCTTTTTAATATGCATGGGAATGATAAAAGGAATTAAATATTCCTTGGGAAAGAGAAAAGGAATTTAATATTCCTTGGGGGATGAGAGAGGAATTAAAAATTCCTCAAAAGGACCTTGGGAAGATAAAAAGGAATTAAAAATTCCTTGGGGTATGGGAAGAGTTGACTAAGGATTGGATTAGGCCAATTTATGAAGGATTAGAGGAAGGTTAGGTGGCTAATGAATATTAGGAGCCAACTTGCAAAAGTTGGAGGATGTGACACATCCTAATCATGGATTAGGAATGTGCACATCCCTAATGATGGGATTAGCAAGTAGATTAGGATAAGATGTAGATTATGAGGGATGGGAGATAAATCGAATTAAATAAGTTGATTATTTATTTAATTATTTGGAAGAAAGAAATAAAGGGTAAGGTATTTAATTATTTAACTAAATACCTTTGGGATTTAGAGGAATTTAAGGATATTAATTAAATAATAGTAACATTATTTAACTAATGTGGATAAAAGGATATTTAAAAGAAAAGGGATAAATTTTACCAAATATAAGTGGTCAAACTTAGGTTTCTACAAGTACAACTTATATAAACCAGCGGTATGGATTCTTTACAATTATATGGAATAATTTTTCGTCGAAAATCTAAAAATCCCAAAAATGGCTCAGTTTGTTTTTAACCAAATATGAAGTATTTTATATGAAAATATGGGTTTTTGGGTCTTTTGGATTCAATAATGAGGTTCATTTTACCCCAATCTTCACCCTTCAAAATTTCAAGCTCAACTCACCCTAAAATCTAAGAAGCAATTTTGAAATTTTGAAGCTTGGATACCATGTTAGAGTCACTCAAGGACTCAAGCCTTCAAGATCACCTACAAAAAAAATTCCTTCTACAAGAGGAAAAGAAAGGACACAAATTTTGATTAATGGATGCAATATATGGCCAATATACAATAATTAAGATTACATTGATGTATTGGACTAACTCAACTAGACTGAACTGTCTAGGATGTACAAATGATGCCTTGCTTATAAAGGTAAAGTGTGAGATAGGATTAGACAAGATCTTAACATGTGTTTGAATCTTGTATAATGATACAACTACCTCAAAAAATATTAAATGACTTATGACATAAGCATTAAATTCCAAAAGATAAGATAAGTTCTAGTGGCAACTAACACTAACTAGAAACATTCCCTCCTAGGACCTAGGTGGACTTAACATGTAGATAGAACCTAGATAGGTAAAACACCTATTTACACCAACACCCCCCTAAGTACAACTTAGGGAGTCAATTATTATGTAAATATGCAAGGATAGGTCCCAGATACAAGGCCATGTTAGGTATCCATGTACACATGAAATGAATTCTCTCACAAATGGAGAAAAGGGGAAAACCCAATGGGACAAAACTCCTCCCCAAAGAGAGATGAAATACAAATTAATCTCAATGATGCACTTGAGGAAAAAAACCCATACAAGGAAAATACCCCCCATAAGAGAGAAGAAGAGAGACCATGCAACCACCCCTCAATGGTGAGTCTCTTGTAATGGTAGACATTGAATGTTGAAGATGATACAATCTCGTCAAACAACATTCCTCCCCTTAGGAAGAAACAAAACTAGGATGATACGTAGGATGTCTTCCCATTCTTGAAATGGATATGTGGGAAGAAGAATGATATGTGATGTCTTTGAACTACTCAAGAGTCTTTATGTCGATGCCAAAAGCTGACATACTCCAAATAGGAATTCTAGGCCACACAACTGAAAATGTCAATCCAGAACCTCCTAGAGATAGATTTAGAACACACTCCAAAGTAAAGATTTATCCTCTAAAGACAAATAATCCTCCTCCAAATATTTTCCAAAAGTATCCACACTCATGTCAAGCTGTGAAGAGTGACCATGTAGAGAAGGAACAAGAGGGTCAGATTATTCCCTCACAACAACTAAAGAAGGATCATCTCCATCAAAGATAATATGTATGTAATCAATCATGTCTCCAAAATCTAAAATATGGGACTCAACAAACAAACCACCAATGTTTTTCAAGTATTCATCCCAAGTAGATGTAATTGGAAGATGATGTAGATCCTAGTACAAGGAATCACAAGAGGCCAAAATTGTGCCAACATGTGCATCATCAAATGCAATAGAAGATGGAGGAGATGAAATGCAAGGCTCAAGAATGGGATCTGATGTGAGAACTCCAAAGTTCAAGAATTCAAATGTCTCCACTAAATCATGGTCCACACTAGAAGTGTGATCAACATTTGAAGGAACAATTTCATCATCAAAAGAAAATCTATAAAGGTGTACAACCAAGATGAATGATCAACCATCCCACTAGCAAGAATCTTTCTACTCTCCAAGTCTCTAATGATAACTAAATCATGAGTGAAATCCACAGTCCTCTTATCTAAACCATGTGTAATCTGATATATGGAAAGAAGACTATTAGCCAAATGAGGCACACACAAAACATCATTGAAATTTCCCTTTGCAAAAGCAATAGACCCCTTCCTAAGTACACGCATGCATGTAACGTTTCCCATAAAAATAGGAGACATAGTACAAGGCTTAGAAGAAGAGAATATAGACTACAAATATGCCATATGATGAGATGCTCCTTAATCTACAATCCATCTCCCTAATCCAAGAATTAAAAAATCATAAAGATTTGTTGCCTTATTTCCTTATGTAGTAACCAAAATAGCATGACCTTTTCCCATATTATATTATTTTGAAGAAGAAGAAGAAGGTGACTCAAACATTCTAGAAGGAAAATCAATTCGATTATTTTTAAGATGTTTCAACTCATCAATATCCTTCTTATAGAAAGAATGTTTGTCACATGTCCAAGATACTTACAATATGAACAAGTAGACTTCTCCTTCTTATATGATTTATCTAGGGAAGTGGATTTATTCTTTGGTTGATTCTTTGATTTCTTCCATTGCTTATCAATATGTTATGATTAATTCACCTGACTAGCCAATACTGCCTAACATTTAGATGACTTGATGAGACTCATCAAGATAAGATTTTACTAATCATGTATTAACATCTTAGAAAATGATGCAAATGAAGGTGTAGTATATGTAGACCCCATAGTCAATCTATGAGTATGAAAGCTAGAAACAAAATAAGCATAATTAGGACCAAGTTTATTTATTGTAGAACAATTGAATATCCTTCTTATAAATTTCACATGCTTTAAATTTATCTCTTACATCATTAATCTTAGTGATTTAGTCTTGGATGTTGTCAGAGTTCTTAGGATTAAGGCTCATCAGCTCATTATCAATTTGATAGCCTCCTAATTCATCTATAGTACCATACAAAGTTTTCATTTTTCCCTAAGCTTCATGATAATTCTTACATGGATCAATTTAGAACAATAAATCTTGAGAAACTAGTTTATGAAGACATCCAAGAGCTTTGGTATGTTCAAACATCCATTTTATATTTTTATCTGCATTGGTAGGTTTGGGTACCTTATTTTAAACATATAGAGAGTGACCTTCACTCATTAGAATACTCCATGTATTTTGATGCCATGTTGAATAGTTATATGATGTTAGCAAAGGAACCTTATAATGATCCATGGTAAAAAGAAGAGCACAAGAAAATATATCAAAGCAATCCACCAAGAGACCCCCTCCCCAAATCAATCAATTAAGGATCGCCCAATAATATGATGTGGCACTTTATATGTAGTGTGTTAACAATGCCAAAATTGTGTTTCAAATATTACAATGCCAAGGTGGATCAAAGATGGAAAATTACAATAATATCTTAGAATGATATCCTCAAACTAAAATCAGTCTTTTAGATTATGATCTATATTGAAAATGAACCATTCCTAAGAGTACAAAATTTCTCTAGGTTGTAGTATGTCCAAGTAATCATCCTGAATAAAAATTTGTACAAATCTTAATAAAAGATACCTAGGGCTAAACCTAGAAAAATGCATGAATATAAATTTAAAGCTCCTCAATACCTTTCCAACGCAATAAGAATCACAAAAATTAGAGATCTCGAAAAAAATTTATGATCTCATAGGTCCAAAAAGAAAAATCTAACTTTAACCATCAATAAAATTTACTTGAGGCAAATTTGAAAAATGGCTTGCACCATTGTGAAGTGCTCAGAACTAGATTTCTATCAATATCTCATTTGCAAAATTTCAACATCCTAGCAAAAATTTATGGTATTTTGAAAAAAATACCCTATTAGGGCCTCCGAGGGACAAATTTAAGTGCCTAGGGGCTAAAATACTTGGCTCTTGGTCGCTTCATATGACTATGTGCTTAATATTTTTTAAACAAATAAAGTATCGTTGGCTTGGAAACAATGTCACTTAGGCTAAACGATGGTGGGGTGGTGGCTCATGTTCTCCCCCCTCGCATCCCTTAAACTCTATGGGGCTTGCAAGTGACCACCCTTTATGACTCGGGCACAAAGAAAAACCTTTCATTAATAATAAAACAAAACTGGTGGTGAGAAAAAACATAGTTGGGTGGAAAAAATAATTTGATATAAAAAATGTACTTTGTACCTCTGACCCATACCATGCTACGCCAATTGAAAAGACAACAATGTACGAAAAATGCACAAAAAGAATATACCGAACCTTTTTGAGAATATTCCCTAAATTCTACCAACTATGCCACCTAATCCCTCTATTGACCCACATGTATAGTACAACTTGTACAAACCGTATGGTATAGATTCTATATAATCATACAAAATAATTTGTTCCAAAAATTTGAAAACCAAAAATGGACCAAATTGTTTTACCAAAATATGAAGTATTTTATATGAAAATAAGGGTTTTTGGGCCTTTTGAATTCAACCATGTGGTTTTTTTCCCCAATGTGCAACTTAAAAAATATCAATCTTGAATCACCTTCATATCTAAGAAGGGGTTTCTCAATTCTAAAGCTCTAATACTATTTTATATTCACTCAAGGTCTCAAGCCTCTTGGATCACTTACAAAAACAAAAAAACAACCTTCTACAAGAGGAAAAGAAAGAACATAGATGTATAATAATGGATGCAAGATATCTCCAATATGCAATACTAAAGATTGTATTGATATATTAGATTGACTCAACTAAATTTAATTGTCTATGTTTAAAGTGATGCCTTTCTTATAAAGGAAAAGTGTGAGATAGGATTAGACAAGATCTTGACATGTGTATGAATCTTGTATAATGGGAAACCTGCCTCAACAAATATTAAATGACCTAGGAAACAAGCATTAAATGCCAAAAGTTAAGATAAGGTCTAGTGACAATTAACACTAACTAAAAATATTCCCTCCTAGGACCTAACTGGACTTAACATGTAAATAGGACCTAGATAGGTAAAATACCTATTTACACTAACAACCCCCATTAAATACAACTTAGGGATTTGATTATTATGTACAAATTCAAGGATGGTTCTTGGCTACAAGGCCATGTTAGGTACCCATGTATGCAATCCAATCTCTCACAAATGGAGAAAATGAGAAAACCTAGTGGGACAAAATGCCTCCCAAAAGACAGAAGAAATTCAAAATACTCTCAATGATGCATGAGGGACAAAACCCCATATGATAGAAAGACCCCCCATAAGAGGGAAGAAGAGATACCATGCAAACCCCCTTAATGGTGAGTCTCTTGCAATGGTAGAATTTTGACATTGAATGCTAAAGATGATCCAATCTCACCAAAACTTATTCCTCCCCTTAGAAAGAAAAAAACTAGGATGATACGCAGGATGTCTTCCCCTTCCTGAAAGGAAGATGTGAGAAGAAGAATGGGTGATTTCTCTGAAATATACTCAAGCTTCTTCATGTCTATGTCGAAAGATGACACATGCCAAACATGCATTCTAGGCCACATGGTTGAAGATGTCAATCTAGAATCTCCTAGAGACAAATGTAGAACACACTCCAAATATAAAGATGCCTCCTCTGAAGACAAAGAATCTTCCTTCAAATGTTGTCCAAAATTATCCACTCTCATGTCAAGTTGTGAGGAGTGATCATGAAGAAAATTAACAAGAGGGTTAGAGTATTCCCTCGCAACAACTAAAGAAGGATCGTCTACATCAAAGAAAAGATGTATGCAATCAATGGTGTCTCCAAAATCTAAAATATGGGACTGAACAAATAAACCGCCAATGTCTATCAAGTATGCATCCCAAGTAGATGTAGCTAGAAGATGATGTAGATCATGTTTCACCTCAATCACAAGAGGAAAATATTATTCCAACATGAGCATCGTCAAATGCATCAGAAGATAGAGGAGATGAAATGAAAGGCTCGAGAATAGGATCAAATGTGATAACTCCTAAGTTCAAGAAGCCAAATGTCTCCTCTGAATCATGGTCCACACTAGAAGTGTGATCAATAGTCGAAGGAACAATGTCATCATCCAAAGAAAAATTTCCAAAGATATGCAATTGAGATGAATGATCAACCATCCCAATAGAAATAATCTCTCTACTCTCCAAGTCTCTAATGATAATTAAATCAAGAGTGAACTCCACAGTCCTCATATCTTTGCCATGTGTAATTTGATATATAAAAAGAAGATTGTTTGAAAAATGAGGTACACATAAAACAACATTGAAAGATCCCTCCCTAAACGAAATAGGTCCCTTCCAAAGTACACTCATGTATGTACTATTTCCCATCAAAATAGGATACATAGTACAAGGCTCAAAAGAAGAGAATATAGACTATGAAGATGCCATATGATGAGATGCTCCTTAATCTATAAGCCATCTCCATGATCCAAGACTTGAAAAATCATAAAGATTTGTTCCCTTATTATTGATGTAGTAACCAAACCAACATAACCTTTTCACTTATTAGATTTTTTTGAAGAAGATGAAGAAGAAGGTGACTCGTAAATTTAAGAAGACAAATTAATTTGATTTTTATTAAAAGATGTTTTAACTCATGTTAATATCCTTCTTATAACAAGATTGTTTTTCATGCCCAAGATTATTGCAATATGAACAAGTAGACTTCTTCTTAGTTTATTTATCTATGGAAGAGTATTTATTCTTTGGTTGATCTAAATGTGGATTGTTCTTTGATTTCTTTTATTTCTTAAAATGGCTGGAAAAGAGAGGGGGGAAGAAAACCCTAATTTTCTTAATGGTGTAAAGGAGAATTATAATTTAAAGTCCCTCTTTCCCAAGAATTCATTAAGAATACAAACCAACAAGGCCAAGTGATTAACTTTCAACCTTAAAGTTGAGTCAATCAGGCTTGGGTTCGTGATTCTTTAATGATAGAAAGTGATTATGAATTATTTTAAACAATGTAACTAAATTAACTATATGACCTAAGATGCAAATCACATATTCTTGAATGTACATATATTGAAACAACACTTTTCAAGTAGATCCGAGAAGGGTTTGATAACATGTACCTATCACAAAAAGTATATTATAAGTAGTGCATGAGGATTGGTTTTCCCCTAGTAAAATGGGTCCTTGATAGGGCTTCTAAAACCACTTTTTATAGTCCTCTAATTTTAAATATGAGATGCTAATTTCTGCTTGCAAACTTGTCAAAGTGACAAAAATAAATTCAGCAACTTAGTTTTCATGTCTTGGCAAGAATGATGACAAAAAATGAAACAATGAAAAATTGCCCTTCAAGATCTTCTTCAATCTTCCTCAACTTCTAATCTACACAAAAACTTGAGATCAAGAAGGATCAAGGAGGGTAATCAAGCCCCCAAGATCTATGATCTCATGGAAAATCCAAAAAAGGCACAAAAGAACACACACATGTGTATAACATCAAATCAAGGTACACCAACATCCAATGTCAAAGTTAATGCAAAAGGAAAAGGGATGGATCAAGCCTAAGATGTATGTACATAAAATATACTCACAAGCGCTAGTGCAGACTGATATACACTAGGTGAGTCCCAAAGAAAAAAAGGATGGATTAGAACACCTATGTTATTTGTCCATATAATATGCCAATGCTACACTAGGTTCAACACTCCTGAACAAAGTGGAGAAAAAATAGCAAGTTCACCTCAAGGGGTGTAAATAAAACTCACCTTAGGGGGTGCAAACAAAATTTACCTCAAGGGGTGCAAACAAAATTCACCTCAGGGGTTGCAAACAAAGTTCACATTAGGGGGTGAAAATAAACAATACCAATGTATGCCCCCCACTTTAAAGAAATTGCTAAACACCATATTGTGAGCAATTACATTAAAGTAGAAAATGATAAATTTCATGTTATTAAAGATCAAAAAGAGCTTATTTGGAAATCCCTATGCCAATGATATGTTTTCAAATAAACTTAATCATGATAAAGGGCTTCTCCTAGAATATAATGTCATGAACAACATAGAAAGGTACACTGAGGGATCCATAGATCTAGGGTCAGCATATCTCTTTGCTATAGTGATATGATAGAGCTTAGAACTATCATCATCCCCAAAATACTCATCGAACAATGAACGCAAAGGAGGAAAGATAGAGAGAAAATAAAGAATATTTTAGGTCAACATAGAAGAGACCTAAATGTCTCAACACCTTGCATCATCCCCACAAGGAAAACACAAGACAAATAAAAGATAAATTTTATAACATATAGAAGAATTGAGATACAAATAGAAGAATTTCATGACAAATTCATTTCCTTTGTATCCTTACGCCAATGCAGCAATCAAGGGTCATCCAAAGAAAATTCAAAAACATAAAAGATACACCAAGCAATATAGTACAAGAGAGCACATTACATGCAATAAATCATAAATAACATATAAAGAAAACATGAAGTAGTATGTCACATGCGAGCCAACCTAGATTTTCTCATTTGCATCCCAATCTTGTTCATCAAGTGAAGGCAGATAACTAGCTATAGGGACTACAACTAGTGTTGTGCTAGGAGCATCACCAAGTTCAATGTATGGTGGGTGACTCCCCTCGAAAGGATCATCATGGTTTCCCCCATCTAAATTCATAGAAGTGGAAAATAATAAATTCATCTTACTATGCACTTCTTCATCAATCTTAGCAATCTCATTATCATCATCCAAATTAATCACAATGGGAGGTTTTATGATTATTGACATTGAACCATCTTATTTTACCTCTTATTTTAAGTCAATGTCTTGTTTGGATGGAGATTTGATTTATTCTTGAGTTGTTTCCATGGATGTAGGTGGTGTTGGTTTATTTTATTCTTCTAATTGGTGAGTGATAGCACAACGTCTACGCCTATGCTCTTTATCATTTCAGTTTCTTTAGGCACAATTTTCAAGTTGTGATGGTGTAGGAGAAGGCTTATCAACCATTGATTTATTTTCTTCCTTTCCTGGAGGAATATAAGGAACCACCAAGGGTTGGGAAAACGTTGTCTCTTTAGGTCTATAAACTTATTTTATCTTCAAAGGCACAAAAGGGATCATCTTATATCTCTTGGTCTTTTACAGGAAATAGGTGGAGGAACTACAATGAATTTGTCTTGGTTACTTGGAAGGGCTTGTGGCTCAATCATAGGTTCATCAATGGTAGGTTGAGGAGAAGGGATAACCATGGACCTAGGAATATTTCTAAGAGATAATTCCTCTATGTGCTTTACCTTGAATATTTTATAATATTTGAAAAAAATAAAATCACAAGGCTTTATAGGTTCCATAGGTCTAGGCCAAAATAAATCTAGTGAAAAATTTACATGGGAAGACAAGGGACAAAACCCACTATGATGCATTGTAAATATCTCATTCCTAATACGAAACTTAATGCACTTCTGAATAACCGATGGGATGGTATCCATGGAGTGTAGATATGAGTAGACTACCTTCACGTGAAATTGGTCTAATGACAAGATGATGGAGAATGATACATCTAATTATTTAGGTCCAACTTTTAATGAAAGAGTGATCAAACCTATCATAGGGCAAGAAAAACCATTATGTGTTTTAATCCATGCTTTCAATTTTTCATAAGTATCTTGATAAATCTCTTGTACAAACAATAATTCCTTGGTGATCACATTCTCTACACATGCAGGATCAATAAGTATTCCTTGTGCAGGTATGTTATTGATATGACTAGAAATGTAGAGAGTACCATCAAGAAAAATTTTAAGTGTATCACCATTAGAAAAAGAAATGTTAGGTATCAAAGTGGTTTGGCCCTTACGAGGTTGAATGTCAATGAGACCAATCATTCCTTGTAGAGGATCATTTGAGCATTATCACTCTTGTCATCAATTATCATGTCTTCTATTTTATCAACATTCATCACATCATTCTTATCTTCACTAGATTTTACAAAAGTGATAGAATGATTTGGCATTGGGTTCGTAAAAAATTATAAATTTTGGTTGGGTGGGGCAACAAATTTATTCTCTTGATCATTAACACAACCCAACTAGATGTGATTAGAATCAATGAGGTCTTGCACTAAATTTTTAAGATGAATACATCTTTCCATATCATGTCTAATTTGTTGATGATAGTGACAATAGGAATTTAGGTTATGGTTTGGAGGTGAAGGCTTGGTTGGATCAATAGGTTTAACTAGAGGTAAAATGAGTAAGATCTTTTTCATAAGTTGCATCATAATCAAATCAAAGGAATTGGGAAGCAAGGTGAATTGTCTACCCTTAGCCTAAAATTGGTATGGGGTTGTTTTTATTGTAGCAACTTGAGGCTCGACATGGAGGGTTGTTTGAGGTGGATTAATAAAACCTTTGTTTGTCTTCTTAAATGATTGGAAGGTATTGTTATGGATTCAGATTTATCAATGCAACTCGAGGGATTTTTCTCTTCATATTGACTAATTGAATTTTGATGATCACAGAGAGCCACACACAAATGTGAAAAGGATGGAAACTTCATCATCCCAAGTTTATATCTTTATATATTTTTGTAAGTTAATAATAAAAATTATTTGAAGATTCACATCAAGGAGTTTAATGTTGATTTGTGAGTAAAGCAATTGATAATGTGTTATAAAATATGTGACTTGCTCCAATTGATATCACAACATGACAATTATCTCTAGAGAGTGTACATGCTTCAACATCATATTTGATATCAGTGAGAACCCATATTGGGTTGACATCAATGACAACACCTATTTCCAATAATTTCCAACAATCTCCCTCTTTGTCATTGATGGAAACATGCACATGCTTCTCTCCCCATTTGGCATCAAGGGAAAAGGGCATAAGTATCAATATTTCAAAAATGTATGAACTCCCCTTACTATATACTCCCTCTTACTTATATGAATTCTAAACCAAAACTCTGCCTAAGATGGAGATGCTTCAAAAACTAGTGCTATGTATAGGACAAAAACTAAAAATATACTACACAGTACTCCAAAAAGACCAAAATTGTCTAGATTATACCTTTGTACCTTCCTCAGAAGGTAGGATTTTCTTCTGAATTTCTCTGATTTATTCCAAGGTTGCAACCCAATCTTCTTTTTTTGAAGAAACAATGTTATTTTTATATTCACACTGCATGTACAAATCCTCAGCTTCCTCCATATTACATGAAGTCTTCATTTTCTTATCAACACTTTCTTCATTCAGAAGCACCCTTGATAGAGAAACATGTTTTGGGATGACTCCTTCCCTCAACTGACCAAATTGTTTCCTTAATTATTCTTTGGTCCTGAAGCAATGTTAGATGCAAATGAATATTTTATGTTTGAGAACTTATTGACCCATTCATATCACTTGATAAATCATATACTTCAACTAATTTATAATTTGTGACTCAATGGAGTCAATTTGATCTTTGATATTTTTGGTGGAGCTTGGCCACCTTAGGAAAAATTGATACATAGTAGTCACTTCATTTATACATTCTTTAAACATCTTCAAGTTTTCTTGCAATTCATTATTTGTACTAGCACACTGGTCAGATGCTTCTACCATTCTTTTATCACTCAATTTTGTTATGACCTCTTGTTTTTCCTTTTTCTCTAGGTGAGAGGAATGATCCTTAAAGGAATTCATCTTCAAATATTTAGTTTTTGTTTTAGAGGCAAGGAAACATCAATTTTCACTTTCGGTAATCCTTCTTGGATGATCTTTATAGAATCATAAAAGAATTCACTTTTCTTTATATGGTATTGTCATATTTCCTTCCTTGTGGAGGTATGTAAAATATCACCAAGTTGTAATTTGTGAAGGGGAGACATATTAGATAGATCTTCTTTCCCTTCATGAGTGGGGATATGTAGAAGTTAAGGAGTTATTACTAGTTGGAACTGCATTTGAAAATATAATATATCTTTGAATGAGACTAAAGATGAGGAACTTTGATTTTTACTCAGAAGCATCTTGCTTCTTTGCAACCTTCTCCTTTGTATCTTGAAAAATCTTAGTATTATCTTCATTCATCTATTCATTAATTTTAGATTTCTCAAGAGGAGGGACAACAACCTTACTTTTTTAAGTGCCTTGTGTACCAATTTTCACTGGAGGAGTAGTCTCCTCATTCTTCTTTTCATCATCAGTAGCCATATTACCTTCAAAATTTGATAGATCAATGTCTTGAGTGGACACATCAGGAATATCCTATAGGATAATGTCATCTGTAGAAGTATGATCCATATTCATTTTCATCTCCTCAGGGATCTTGGTTGTCTTCTCTTCATATCCTTTTTATTCTTCCCTTTCTATCTCCCTTCTAGAGAATATACACTTTTGTATACTTGAGATGCTTGTATATTCTATATTTTTATTTTATAGAGGGTCTTGTGATGCACCATCAACATTACCTTGCATCTCATCAATTATTTTCTTTGTAGTGACAATAGTTTCATTCTGAATTTTCTTTTATATATCATCATCCGGCTCATTAAAAGATCTATTCTTATTTTGGTTGCCACTCTCAATCTTGGAATAAATAATTTTCATCAATTGTGGACTAAAGCTTACTTTTGGATAATCAATCTTGTAATGTGATTAGGGTTAACCCATTTGGTGTTATTTATATTAGGTTTTTTACTATATTTTGATTCTTCAAAAGTAAGCTTTAATCCCCAATTGGTGAGAATTATTTATTCCAAGATTGAGTGTGGGATTGGACTCAACTATTTTTAATCACCAAAAATATTTTGACAATGACAAATTACAAAATTTTAAGATTTCTCTTATGTGGATCATATTTATTTATAATATTCATTAAATCTCATCTATTTAATTTTAAGGAAGTATTTAAATAGAAATCTCCTTAAAATATTTTTAACTTAATAATATATATGATGTTTCAAATATTATATTTTAAAATTGTTAGAAACAAAAGAAAAATTAGATATTATTCCTCTTGGCTTGCTCAACTTCCTTTTCATGGGAAAGTTATACCATTTGTATTTGATTCTAGATTTTCTTCACTTAAACAATATCATAGAATGTGGATCTCTTGTTTTGAATTTTATTATAGACTACAACCAAATTATTTACATCATATGTAAAGTTAAATAATATTTAATATGACCTTTCATTATTATCATGATTGTTAGATCAACATCATTAGATCATAAGTGCTTTGTACCTAAGTCATTTCTTTGGACATTATCATTCACTTTTAATAGATTGTTGCACATGTATAATGGGGTTAGAATGTTTTGATTGGAAGAGAAAAGTAACACAAAAATCAAACTGCATAAAATTTAGACCATACCATAAGTGCTTTAATTATGGTCATTTCACTTTATCTCTACCTTGTAAAGGTCAAGAAAATACAATAGGAAACACAATAAGAAGAGTTTTATTTATAGAAATAAAAGGAACATGTCACACATACTAAATTTCAAAACACATCACATAAATTTTTTATGATGATAGGTATTGAAGAATAGATAAACAAAATTTTGATGAATCTAAAAAAAAGTACTTTAAAATGATGTATACAAAAATTGAGAAGGGTCTATTCATATTGTCAAACTAGAAAGACTAAATTCACAAGATGCCATTGTACCACCTTTTTTGATAATAATTACTACATAGAATATTTAACAAGAAAAAACAAATTAATTACCCATATATATCATTACAAGTCAAAAAAGGTCGTTTAGTGATAAATGACCATAGAGTTTATTACTTTTTACTATGGGTATTCATCATTATTAGGGTGGTGAAGCCCCTTTGCAAACCTAAACACCTTCCATAGAAGAGAAAACATAAAAAAGCAGAGCTTTGCATGTGAATGTGCAAATTGATATTATTCAGGAATTCAATATTACAATGAGATGATTTGCTTTATAAAAGCAAAGTATGCAACCCTAATGTTGACCTAAAAATAGCTCAACTAAATAAAGCTTACTTATTAATTAAGTAAACTAATCATTACCTAAGCAAAACCTAAGTAAAGTTATGCAAGTGTAATTAAATATTAATTACACTAACACCCCCCCATAAGTGCAACTTAGGGAGACTAAATAAGCATGCACCTAAAACTAAGATGAATGCAAGAAAGCATGAATGGGTCCCGGCAACAAGGCCTGATCAGGTACCCATGTACAAATGCTATAATGAGGTAGAGAAGGAAAACCTAGTGGGACAACCCCCCCTACAATGCGATGACTGCTGCAAAGAAGCACTGGAAGAACACTATGGAGTAACACTGGAACCGCAATCCGGCAAGCAAGGAAAGATAATTTTGTCTACAAGAAACTATATCAGAATCATAATGATAGAACAGCAGACCCGATGCCATGGAACACTCGAAAACACCAAACTGGAACAACCCTGGAATCCATAGAGCAACAGTAGATGAAATGATGGCAGAATCTGGAAACCATGAATCTCGATGTCGATGCCAAACTAAGATTGAAACTCTTCCATGGGAACAAGTACCATACAGACTCGGGAACAATAACCACAAATTTAGTGGCCCTCAAACTAAGATGGATCCGATGCGGATCACTAACCATAGGCTCTCAATCTAAAGTGTGAACCAAAATGAATCTGGTATGTGTCAAGCTAAGACAAAATATGTGGCCAAAAGAAACTAAGAAACCAGATTACAACCCATTTGAGTTGCCATCAAAACACAATGAAGATTATTATGCAAGAAACCCCCCCGATGGAACTTTATATCAGTTCATTTATTACAATCCCCAATGACTGCAAAAGGAGAGAATGCCTAACATGCATAAATAGAAAATGAAAATAGACCTCAAATCTGTGTAGAGGACTGAACCAACTTTCCAACACCGCAAGAATGGCGAATAAAGGATCACCGAGTCAAAAGATATGCCCTCCGGAGTGAAAACAACAACATCTGAGTTCAAGGACCTGCAAAATAAATCTAGAGAAAAATCAGAAAAAACTACCAACACCACTAGATCAGCGTCGGAATCATCTTTCCAACGGTATCTCGTTTGTGAAAAATGGACACCGTACTCAAAAATTACGCCCAATTTTGTCAAAGGTGCTCAAGAATGGCCAATAAGGCCTGCAGGCAGCCCAAAGCGCTAAAAAAAATCGGCCCCTGGTCCTGCATGCGACCAGGGGCTAGCGGACAGGGGGCTGGGGCGGAGCCCTTGGTTCTCCATAAGACCGGAAGCCATAGATATGAAGCCTGCAGGGGCTAGCAGAGAGCCCCCGGTCCTCCATATGACCGGGGTTGATGGCAGAGGGGCCCGCGGGGGCGGACAGGCGGAGCGGCACATGTCGGCGGCGGTGGCGGAATATGGGGGCGCTGCTGACCGGAGCGGCCGATGGGTGGCCGCCTGGTGGCTACCCAATGGCGGTGCCCATTTGAACTGGTGGCATTGAAATCGAGACAGTTTTTGGATTTCTTTTTCAATTTTTGTGCCGTTTTCGCTTCGAAATGCGTGTTGGGGAGGCCGTACGACCTCCCTGGCAAAACAAAATTGCCCTCCAAACCAACTTTGCCAAAATCGACGAAATGAAAGGTGATCTTAGGGTTTTTGGCCGCTGCGAATGCAATGGTAAGCTTCATTTCTACTCAAAATGCTTCAAAAAAATGGCCACCTCTAAAGCTTCCAAAAAATCAGCAACCATGAAACCCTCATAGATCTGGCAAACGATGACCAAAATCTGCAAAATAAAAGCCAAACCTGACTTTTTCCAATGCTTTGAATCCAATGGTGAGGCTCGATCTGATCCAAGATGCTGCATAAATGAACTCAAGGCATAAAATTCTTGAGGAACCTTGAACGAACTCTGCAATGGTTTTCTCCAAAATTTGAGAAGAGGCTACATGTCAAGGCTTTGATACCATGTTAGAAACCCTAGATCAGACATGGAAACCTAAACACCTTCCACAGAAGAGAAAACATAAAAAAGCAGAGCTTTGCATGCGAATGTGCAAATTGATATTATTCAGGAATTCAATATTACAATGAGATGATTTGCTTTATAAAAGCAAAGTATGCAACCCTAATGTTGACCTAAAAATAGCTCAACTAAATAAAGCTCAAAGTATGCAACCCTAATGTTGACCTAAAAATAGCTCAACTAAATAAAGCTTACTTATTAATTAAGTAAACTAATTATTACCTAAGCAAAACCTAAGTAAATTTATGCAAGTGTAATTAAATATTAATTACACTAACATATTCATCATTATTAGGGTGGTGAAGCCTCTTTTGGACCAACCCCCACAAGCAAAGAAGAGGGAATTGATGTTTTTTATAATTTAAGGGGATCAACCTAACCTAGTTTGACTATACCCCCTTGTTCATGTGACCACCGTATTTCCACCATGTAAAGGGTTGGGTTGAAGATTTGTTTGGTCCAATTAGATTCAACCAAATCTATAAAAAAATGATTTACACAGAAGAGTCACACACACACACACACACATATAATGTGTTTTGTGCATTCAATTCCAATCATTCTAGAGTATTTTATACTCTCTTTCTCCAATTTTTTACTAAATAATATCCATTCCTAAATAATTAATTTAAAATAGTTTTCACTTAGTAAAGATGAATTTTCTCTCTATTATTATTTATTTTAATTCAATGTTATTATTTAATACATTAAAATACATCTCAATTTTATTTTCTTTCTAATTATTTAAAAGTATTATGAAAATATTATTAATATTTTTATGATTTGTTTTTATTCTTTGTTAGGTAAGCTCTACCCTTTGATGGGGTAGGACCCAAATATTTTATTTAAATTTCCTTATTTTAAATATTTCCAATTTACTATGTGAACTTTGAGGTTTGTATTTTTAATGTTTTCGGCCCTCATGTATAGTTGGGCATGCATCTTCCTTGTCCGATCCTGACCAACCTTCCTATTTTATTCTTTGCCCAAATGAAACTTCATTACATATGTTGCTATGGCTAGTCATCATTTTAATTTTTTATAATTATCTAAAATTACTATATAAAAATTGTTAAAATATTTTATTCTTTAATTTATCCTATTATTACGGGGTGGGGGGCCTAGCTCAGTTGGCTAAACCTTTCCTGTTGTAGGAGGTTGGTCACGAGGTCTAGTCTCCCCCACCCCCATCGTATCGGAGGGCGTTTTGTGCCAACGTTGTTGGTCATGTTAAAAATTTTACCAGGTGCACCCCGATTCCTACAGATCTTATTATTACTAAATTTTCATATTAATATTTACTAAAAAGTGATAAAATTTATTCATATTTACTTTTAATCTTTCAAATATAAAATTCAAGTGTTAAGAGTTGTTTATGAATTATATTTGTTTAGCCTTAATGTTAGTATATTAATAACTTTATTCTTTATATTTATTGTCATCTTTTTAACATAATATAATCAATATTTTTTATAGGTGAATGGTAGAAATTTTTATATTTGCTTGAGTCAAGCAAGTTAAAAAATGAGGGATCTCATCTTTGACATGAATGCACTATATTGATGCAAATAGTTCAAACTCATGAGTTGAGTCACCTAGTAGGGACATGATGACCTAACAAGGGTTTAGAACATGAAGTCAACAAGTTTAACACATCATCCTAGGCATGAATGCATTACATATTAATGTCAATAGTTCAAATCTACAAGCTTAGTGGCCCAACAAGAACTTAGAACTCGCAAGCACAATGGTTTCAACACTAATAGATTTTAATGCAAATAGTTTTGATGTGCAAGAAAAACATGTGAGGGAAGAGATAAAGTCCATGAGCACAATAGCCCAACAAAGATTTGAATATTGTTAGCAACAACAATTATGCAATACTTTAACCAACATACTCTACCATGAACAATATGAACATAATCAATTTGATTACTAAAATATTTTTTTCTTTTATTTATCTATATAATGATTTTTGTTCTATATTTTTAAATTATAAACCACTTTATTTCATATTCCTTATATTCAATATAAAATTTAGTCAACCAAATTTCAAAATACATGACATTTTTTTACAGTTATTTAAACAAATTAAATAACAAATTAGATATGAATATTGGCCACTATATAACACATATCATATTAATGAATCATAAAATATAATCTTTAAATTTTTTATGTTATTTTAGTCAACCACCAAAATTATATATATAATTAAACTAGCTAATTATGCATTCAAGGTTTAGTCAAAAGTAAAAATTATTTTAGTCAACCATCAAAATGATTTAAAAAATTATAAATAAATATCGATTTTTTTAAACTAACTCATTATATATTCAAGATTTAATTATTAAATCATTGTAAACAATAATTTAAGTAAACATAAATATCTTCATCATAATTTTCTAAAAAATATTTAAAAGTATAAATATTTTCAAATAATAATAATTAATATATATTAGTAATATTTACAAATATAACATACGGAATATTATAAATATAAAATTTGTACATTTTATGATATTAATAGGATATGTTTTTTATTTGTGTGAATTTTTATCAATGTTTTGGTTCAAATTCAATGATCTATTTATTAAGAAATAGAAAACAGATAAATTGTAATAGGATATTTTTTTTATTTGGTTGTGTGAGTTTTTATGAATGTTCAACTCAAATTCAATGATTTATTATTAGAAAATAAATAATAGATAAATTATAATATGATATAATTAATATGATATGTTTTTTTATGTGGTTGTGAGAGTTTTTATCAATGTTTTAATTCAAATTCAATGATATATTATTAGGAAATAGAAAACAAATCAAATTCAAATACATCTCATACTAATATAAAATATTAATTTAACATTCTATATAAAAACATAACATGGTGAAAATTATATTTCGCTTTGTGACTATTTTGTAACAAGTTCAGCCCTTCACTTTATCTTAATAAAAAATATCGTGAAAATTACCAGTTCAGGAAGATATTGATGATGTGGAGGATAACTTTGTGAGAAGGATGAGAAGAGGTATTGCTAAGTATAAAGTTAAATTACTTTTCAAATGTTTTAGTTGTGGAAAAATAGTTCATTATGCTTCAAGATGCCCAAACAGAGTTGTGAATGACAAAAACAAGGAGAATAAAGGTAAGAAAGTTAAGAAAAGCTATTATGTTAGCGAAGATGCTAGTATTTCTGATTATCGAGATCTTAATGATGATGAATTATTGTTCTTGGCTTTAAGAGACTAGTCTATTTCTACTAACTTTGAAATATGTATGAAAGAAAGTACTTTGGAGACAAAAGAGACAAAGGAGACAAAGATTAAGGTTGAAGGTAATTTTCTATCTACCTTTCATGCTAGAAAAAATAAGAACTATTGGATCATTGATAATGGCTTCTCAAATCATATGACTAGAGACAAGAGTAAGTTTTTTAAACTTGAAAAATATGATGGAGGACTTGTTAGATTTGGAGATGATTCAGGTGCTAAGATTTGTGGAATAGGTTCAATCAGCTTTGATGGCAAGCATAATACTGATGATGTTTACTATGTCAAGGGTTTAAGGCATAACATTTTAAGTGTTGGACAAATGTGTGGCAAAGGATATAATCTTATGTTTCAAGATGATGGATGTGAGATCAGAAAAAAGTCTGAAACTTTGATTGTTGCTAGAAAGAGGACAGATGGAAATGTTTATCAGCACAAGGATGTTGATGGTCACTGTTTTATGACTCAGATTAATGAAATTTGGCTATGGCATAGGAGGATGTGTCACATAAATTTTGATAATTTGGTTAGGATCAATTCAATTCAAGCAATAAGAGATTTTCTAAGGATTACAAAGCCTATCAATGTTGTCTACAAGGAATGTCAGATTGAGAAAAAAACAACCTGAGAAGTTTCAAGGGTAAAGAACAATCTTCTACTGGATTATTGGAATTGGTGCATACAAACCTTTGTGTTCCTACAAGAGTGAGAATTCTTCAAGGTGACAAGTATTTCATGATTTTGATTGATGATTATTCTAGAATGACATGGGTTACTTTTCTTAGAGAAAAATCTGAAGCCCTAGATAGATTCAAAGCATTTAAATTTATGGTTGAGAATGAAATGGATTTGAAGATAAAAATTTTAAGGTTTCACAAAGGTGGATAATTCACCTCCAATGAATTTAACATGTTTTGTGAGAATCATGGCATAAAGAGGCATTTTATGCCCCTAGAACTCCTCAGCAAAATGGAGTGGTTGAAAGAAAAAACATGACTGTTCAAGAAGTTGTAAGGACTATGATGAAAGAAGCTAACCTATCGAAATTCTACTAGAGATAATCAATTCATATTTTTGTTTACATACTTAACAAAGTTCAAGCAAAAGCAAACAACACAAAAAATCCTAATGAGTTGTGGTATGGAAGGATCCCTACTGTCAAGTGATTTAGAGTGTTTGGAAGCAAATTCTATATCAAAAGAGATGAAGAAAACTTAGGAAATTTTGATGCAAGGTCTGATGAAGGTATATTCCTTGGATATTATACTAAAAGCAAAGCTTACAAATGTTACAATAAAATATTAAGAAATATTGTTCAGAGTGCAAGTGTCAAAGTGGATGAAGATCTATAGAATTTAGTGGTGATAGATGGTTATGAATCAGATGAACCTACCTGCATAGAGAAAAATAAGAAAAAGCTAAGGAAAAAGAAGCATGTGGTGAAGAGGAAAAACCTCCAAAAAAGACCCCTAAAACCCCTAAGTATGTGAAGAGAAATCATTTTGGAGAATAGATCATTGGAGCTAAAATAAAAGGAGTGTTGACAAGAAGGAAAGCTACTAAAGTAGAGGTAAATTTATGTCTACTTTCTAAAGTTGAACCTAAGACAGTGATTGAGGCATGTAAGGATGAACATTGGATGAAAGCTATGAAATAACTTATGTGGATTGAGAAGAATCAGACTTGGGAAGTTGTCCCAAGACCAACAAACAAAAACGTAATTGGATCTAAGTGGATGTTTAGAAACAAACTGAATGAGAATAGAGAAGTGGTAAGAAACAAGGAAAGGCTTGTGTGTAAAGGCTATGCACAAGTTGAAGGAATAGACTTTGAGGAGACATTTGCTTTGGTGGCTATAATGGAAGCAATCAAGATTTTTTTGAATTTTGCAACACAAAATGATTTTAAAGTTTGTCAAATCTGGATGTGAAGTCTACTTTCTTGAATGGAGAGTTGGAAGAAGAAATATACATGGAACAATTGGAATGATTTCATTTGTCAGATAAACCTAATATGGTTTGCAAATTAAAGAAGGGATTGTATGGATTGAAGCAAGCTCGTAGAGCTTGGTATGAAAGGTTGTATAAGTATTTGATACATCAAGGATTCAATAAAGCCACCGCAGATAGTAACCTTTACTTTAAGGTTGAGAAATATCAAATCTTGATTGTAGTTTTGTATGTTGATGACATAATCTTTGGAGGCAATGAATCTATGTGTAAGAAGTTTGTCTAGAAGATATGCAAAAAGAGTTTGAGATGTCTATGTTTGGGGAGATGAGTTTCTTCCTTGGGCTACAAATCAATCAAACAAATAAGGGCATATTAATTTCATAGTCAAAGTATGTCAAAGAAATGTTGAAGAAGTTTGGAATGGAAGACTCCAAACTAATATGTACTCATATGGTTATTGGTTTCAACTTGAGCAATAATGATGAATACCCTAAGGTTGATTAGAGAAAATATAGATCTATGATTGGTGAACTGTTATATCTAACTGGTACTAGACCAGATATCATGCACGTAGTTTTTATTGTGGCTATATTTCAAGAAAATCCTAGAGAGTCACATGTTGCAACAATGAAGAGGATATTTAGATATCTAAAGGGAACTCTAGATCATGGCTTATGGTATCCAAAATATACTAATTTCATATTCAATGCTTACATAGATGTAGATTGGGTTGGTTTTGTGGATGACATAAAAAGTACAAGTGGTGGTGCATTCTTTCTTGGATGTAGATTGGTGTCATGGCTAAGTAAGAAACAAGAAATTATGTTTCTTTATCTACTACAGAGGCATAGTACATTGTAGCAACATCTTGTTGCACACAAGTGTTGTGTATGAGGAAAATGTTGAAGGATATTTGAGTGGTGTATGATGAGCCTATTTCTATCTTTTGTGGCAATACAAGTGCAATAAAAATTTCAAAGAATCTAGTGATGCATTCAAGGAAAAAACATATTTCAATCAAATATCACTTTCTAAGAGAGAAGGTTGTGGAGAATGAAGTGAAGCTTGAATATGTACCTACAAAGGATTAGATTGCTGACATATTCACTAAGGCTATTCCTAAGGGTACTTTGGAGTATCTTTAAGAGAAGTTGGGGGTCATTTATCCCATTTCTCTAAACTAGATGCAAAAGGAGATGTGTCAGTCCCGTGGATCTCATGATCTATCCTTTATTTTGGACTGATGTTGGTGGCTACCTCTCAAGGGGAGTAGGTTGTGATATTGCAGATTGTTGCAGATTGGTGTGTGCTCCTAAGGGGGAGTATTCAGAGCAGTAAAGGAATAGTGATGAGCAATTTGTCTAAGGGGAGCAGTAGCAAGTATCTTTGTTCAATGTCAAAGGGGGAGAACAATGCAATTTCTTTTATCATTTTCCATTGATATCAAAAGGGGGGAGAGAATCACGTGATAAAGTGCAAGGTATCAGGGGGAGAAAGTTGTGTATGTTGTCTAATCATTATTCTCAAAGGGAGAGTGAAGCATTTGAAAAAGAATAAGTTGAAAGGGGGAGAGATAAATGGTGTGTAAGTTGTCTAATCAATAAAAAATAAAGTAGTTTTGTTTGATGGTTTTTCACATCTTGTGTTTCCATCAATGATAAAGGGAGATATTGTTGCAAGTATAAATGTGTTGTCATTGATCTCAACTATGTAGTGGTTGAGAGAGACTGTTGTAGTATTGTTTTGTGTTGTAGAGGTGTGTTCTGGTTTTTCTCTGCATCTCCTCTAGGTTGAAGATCTTCTTGTGTGGTTCATATATGTTAGTTTTAGGTGTTCAAAGATTCTATATTCAAAACTTGTGGTGATGGTTCATTGTACAGAAGAAGTTGTGTTCACCAATGTGTGAACTATGCATTATAGAGGTTTATGGGAGAAATTTATTTGCTTCATGTTTCTCCATAGTTGTGTTTTAGGACTTTCAGTTATGAGTGAGAGTTGATGGTGTTGGTCTCTTGCATGTGTCAAGATAATTCATGATTTGGTGTTCTGAAAGATGGTCTTTTGAGTTACAGTGTTTGGAAAAAAAAATTGAGTGTACAAACCTTGTACATTCTTCAGGTGAAATTTGTTATGAAGGTGTTTGTTAGTTTTCAAGATGTTTTTTGGATCATGGTCGGGTGAATTTTTTATCCAAAAGTTATGGATTGATCAAAGGAAGCCTATACTTAATTGATTAATGGTTTTTTCATAGGTAACAGTTGACTTGGTGTTTACACTACATGTGAAGTGTCTTTGAAGTTTGTGGAAATGTGTTGAGGTATGTTAGGATAGATTTGGGTTCTAGCTAAGGATTTGTGTGGTTCACCTTCTTTCATATCCACTGCAGCAATGTTTTGGAACTTACCTAATTTGAATTTGCACATTTGAGGTGCATTGTCGACCTTGGAAAGGCTTTTAAGGATGAGGACAATATAAGTATGAGTTGAATTATTGAAGGAGGTTAAGATAGATGCAAGATAGATGTGTATGTGAAGTATATGATGTGAGTGATGAGAAATTGAGCATATTCTAGTGTGAACTTCCAAGTGTTGGATTATTAGATGCAGTGAATAGAAGGTGTCTACAATCATTCAAATAGAATGCGAAGGTGTTGGAGCTATTGTGGTGGAATCTTTGTTGCATTGAGATCATGTTCACTATATAATTTTTCTTCTCTATCTTCTCTTTTACTCTAGTAGTGAGCCTTTCTGGACAGTGTTTCCTATTTTGGAAGTGAGCCTTTGTATCAGTTTTGTTATTACTTAGATTGTGAGATAATCCTCGCCGTGGTTTTTCCCTTCTTGGGTTTTCCACGTAAATATGGTGTTCTCTTGTGTGTGATGTTGAGTTTTTTAAGTTTATGTTATCCTCTTTTCATGTTAAAACTTCATAACAGATTAAGGGAACTAAATGAATACATGTGGATCTCAATTTTAATGAGGGTTTTGATGTTTTGATAAGATATAACCGATTCAACCCCCCCCCCCTCTCAATTGTCTTGTTCATTCAACAAAGCTTACTTTTGGAGGATCAATCTTTTAATGTGATTAGGGTTAACCCATTTGGTGTTATTTATATTAGGTTCCTAAGCTATATATCGATTCTCCAAAAGTAAGCTTTAATCCCTAATTGGAGAAAATTATTTATTCCAAGATTGAGAGTGGGGTTGAACTCAACTATTTTGAATCACCAAAAAATATTTGACAATGACAAATTACAAAATTTTAAGATTGCTCTTATGTGTCTCATATTTATTTATAATATTCATTAAATCTCACCTATTTAATTTTAAGGAAGTATTTAAATAGAAATCTCCTTAAAATATTTTTAACTTAGTCATATATATGATCTTTCAAATATTATATTTTAAAATTGTTAGAAACAACAAAATAATAAGATATTATTCCTCTTAGCTTGTTCAACTTTATTTTCATGGGAAAGTTATACCATTTGTATTTGATTTTAGATTTTCTTCACTTAAGCAATATCATAGAATGTGGCTCTCTTTTTTTGAATTTTATTATAGACTACAACCAAATTATTTACATCATATGTAAAGTTAAATAATATTTTGATATGGCCTTTTATTATTATCATGGTTGTTCTAATCAACATCATTATTGTTATGCCTTGCATATACACCCCATCTTTTGCCTTGGTCAAAATGGCTCCCCCTTTTGTTATTTTTGTACTTAGTTGTTTTTGAAACAAAGATTGGAGTCTTGCTTTTCCAATACTTTGTTTTTCTTTGGTTTCTCTGTCAGAATTAGAATCAGAACGGAATCAGGTTCTAAAAGTTCTTCTGAAACTTGTTTTGGTTTCATCCTGATAGTCCTTCGTTGGTGTCTTTTGTTTTGTCTTCAGCGGAGTCGGAGCCGAAGTGGGTGTTAAGTTGGTTTTTATCAAAAAATTGCAAAATCATAATCGATTCTGCTCACGCCTCCGCTATTTTGGCTTTTGGTTTTGGTCTTTGTCTTTTTGTTTAGTTTTATTATGTCAATCTTTTATTTTACTTTTTGTGTTTGGTTTTGTTTTGGGTTTAGTTGGCGGACCCAGAACCGGGATTGGAATGAAGTTTGGAAATTTCTTAAAAAATTTTGAATCAGTTTCCATTTTTAGTTCCGCCCCCGCCGTTTTTCTGGGTCGTTGACTTTTTGACTGAAGTCACACTATTGTGAAGTGTTGGTTCTCTTTCAGTTCCGACTCCGCCTTAACTGCGTTTTAATGCATTTATGAAAATTGCTCGTGTAGGTAGAAATCCTTATTTTTACCTTCATTAAGGGTTAAATGAATCATTATTATCATTTTTAAAAACCTGAAGAGCAAGGAAAAGCAGCGACAGAGTTCATTTGAGCAAATCAATTTGAACAAGGGGAAGATTATTATTTGTGGATCAGTTCTTTTGTGTTCGAGGTAGGTTTTCTTATTGTTGTTCTTCGTTTTATTTAATGTTGCATTTTTTTTGTATATATTTGCCCGTGTTTGGAAACATGTCATTTTTATCATTTCGTTCTAAACAAGTTCGTGATTCTTGGCGTGCTTGTTTGAATGGGTGCTTTTTTCTGTTTGTCTGGTTGATTCCTCATTTCTTTTTGCTTTTATTTTTAGTTCTTTCTATTTTAAGGCACGGTTGCTTTCACATTTTAGTCGTGATTGCGTCATGCTATTTTGGATTTGCAGTAAGTTAAATTAAGTTAGGTTTTAAATGGTGATTAGTTGGGTTAGAAATTTACAATGAGGTAGATTAGAGATTTTATAATGAGAGATTTATAGTGAGGTAGGATTAATTGATTCAACATTTTTACTTAGGGTTTTGTCGTGTTTTGTCTGGTAAAATGGTAAGGTTTAAAATCCATGCCCTAGTTTTATCGTATTTGTTAGATTAGGGTTTCCTGTGTTTCAGTGATCACTTTTAAATGATTAAAATATGGTACCCTAGGATTCAGTTGTTCCCCATAGTCATATGAGTATAGTGTTTTAAAGCCTCTTTTCATCTAATACGACCTTGGTTTTAATCATGTAGTTATAGGTTAAATTGATAAAACCTTTGATGACATCATGGTCAACTTAGGCAGAAACGGGATCAGATTCGATCTTGAACTTGAGAATTTTGTTTTGCAAAAGGTATTGATTCCATTTCCATCCCATATCCAGCTCCACGTATAATGAGAAATTCTTCTTTCAAAATAATGATGACCAAGTCGAAAGCAAAAGCGAAACGGAAATAGAATATGAAAAAGTGAAAATTTGAAGCAAACCAAATCCGTTTTCCATTTCGATCCCGATTCTGATAACCTTCCCGATTCTAACTTCGAGCCCGTTCATTGTTAGTAAAATGTCTATATCAGTTTTGGCTCCGAGTCTGACAGTATTGTAAGAGACTGTTTTAGGTTGTGTTTCTGACTAGTTCCACCTCCGATGCATATATGAAAGGTATGGTTTTTAAAGCATGTTTTATGATAATATTTAAAGATCTAATTAGAGGTTTTGCTTGCAAGAAAGTTGAAAGATGTCAGGAACATCAGGGGAAGCTGCTCGAAGGAACCAACCTACAGGAACATCAAAGGCAGCACAAAAACCAAAGAAGTTAAAGCCAGAAAAACTGCCTTATACCTTGAGGTATAATCATAGGAGTCCTATGGTGAAGGTGAGCAAGGTGGAATTAGACAAGTCAGACATCACTGATACAAACTTGGGCCAGTACAACTTTGAGGACTTACATGGAGAAACCTTTGCAGAACGAGCAAATCTAATAGGAAGGACACAAAGGATTGTTGATTCCGGTTTGGCATATATTATTGTGTTTCCTTTATCAGTCTAGTGCCCAAAGTTGATCTTAACAGCAACTAGTGCCTACAATCCTACTACAAGACTATGCATGGATTCACAAGATAGGGTGATCATTGATCTTACTCCTTAGATGTTTCAAAATATATTTAATGTCCTCGATCCTAAGAGTTTGGTGCAGTTCGGTGAGGCAGAGGCCTTGGAGAAGTATAGTAAGTATAAGGACTCTAATAGGTCTCATTTGAACAAAAAATGCCTAAAGATAGAAAATAAATCTCTATCCAAGCTCGCACACCAACCTAAGAGGGTAGATTTCAAGAAGAAAATATCGGATTTAATATTAATGTTGTCCAGGGTATTTGGGAAGAGGGATACATTCCACTTCAAGGAATGGATGTTTCCTTTCATCCAAATAATCTTACAGGGCGACTATCAGTTTGATTGGCCAATCATTGTGATAAATGCTATCCATGATTAGCTAACTAATATCAAAAACACTAAGTGTTTCTTTATGACTTCTTATGTGGTGTATGTAGCAGCAAGATTGGGGATTTTCCCAAGTTTAAACAGAGTGGGTATAATGGGAGCCTTGGATGGACAGAAGAAGGTATGGGAGCACTATGATCAGTTGTCCCTTCAAGTTGCTGAGACTCATTTCAGAAGAGTCAATGATGCATTTTTATATGTGATCATCAACCAATTGAATGGAGATGCAGGATACCGGTTGAGTCAAGTCATGGCATTCATTGCTGAATGGGGATGTTGGTACATCCAGTACCCCAAATTTACATACTTCAGGTTGGCCAGTTTTGAAGGTCATCCACATTTGCTTCCAAGATGTTGCAATAACAGGATAGTGCTAATGGAGTTTGTATATCAGGCTATTGGAGTTAATGCTCAGTTTGGGATCAAACATAAAACCAGGTGTCATAAGTTTCCCATGAAGTTGGGTGAGTTTGGTTGTCAACACTTGGTAGGAGCAAAGGTGGTTTGTAATGAATTTATACAGTTGAAATTGGGATTATACATAGCTCATAAGTGTTTTGATCCAAAGGTTATGATGTATGCTTTGTTGCCTTCAGTATTTACCAAATATTTCAATTTGTTAGAAGACTTTTGGAGTGATCGGCAAGATGAGTATGATTTGAGAAAGAAGAACTATGAAAGATTGCTTGTCGCACTCATGTCAGAGCTAGGTGTTAAAAAAACCATTCCTGACACATCGGTGGATGATGGAATTGTATTGGATCCATCCTATGAAGTGTTGAACATTGGCACCAAGAGCCTGGATCTAATTGACTAGGATGCTGAAGAAACAATTGATATTAAGAAGATTGGAAGGACAATATTGGATAGGAGTGTGCAGTGGTTAATGTTAAAAACTCAAGCTCCTCAAGAACCAGCCCCTAAAAAGGGTAAGGGATACAAAAGAATCAAAAGGAAGACACCTCCCAAAGATCCATTGGAGTTCCTTCCTCCAAACATCAAAGAGATAGAACTTGAGGTGGTGGATGATGAAGAAGAAGCACAAGAAGGGGATGTTCCAATAGGATTTTTTGTTTTGACACCACATTAGGTGAGTCATCCGCACAAGTTCCACTTACAAGGAAGAAGAGTAAAGAAATTCAAGAAGGAGCTCTTCATAGCATGGTTGAAGCTGGAAATGGAAAAGAAGTAGAGGAGGAAATTCTGGAGGTTAAGACAGATTCAAATGAGACTCTATCAGAGAAAGATATGCAAGAGAACATGCCTTCAGAGGAGAATATTGAGCAGATTTTAACACAAGAAGAGCAATGGAAGTTATTTGAGGATGCAAAAAGAGATTATGATGCAAGGGCTGTAGTGGAGAAACAAAAGGAAATGGAAGCCAAGGTACAAGCTGATGCTATACTGCACTAGCAAAAATTGAAAGCCAAACAAGTTAAAGAAAAGGCAACAGTTGATGAAATGGAGAAAGAAAGAAGGCAACAAGAACAAGAGCTCAAGATAAAGGAAGAGAATAATAAGTTATATTTGATACAAAAGATCCATGATCTTGAGGATGAGAAAGCAAGAAATTGAAGGGAGAAAGAAATCTTGATTGCTAGGTTGAAACTTGCAGAAGAAGCTCGCCAAAAGGAAGAAGTAGTACGATTGCAAAAAGAGAAAGATACTGCAGAGCTAGTTAGGAAGCAGCAAGAAGAAGCAGCAAAGGAAGAACAACTTAAGGCATTGGAAGTGGAAAGATTAGAAAAGGAAAGGCTAGAGGCTTTAGAAAAAGAGAAATTAGAAAGGGAAGCTCTAGAGAAAGAATGAATAGAGAAAGAAAGAATGGAAAAAGAAAGGTTGGGAAAAGAAAGAATGGAGAGAAATCGGTTGGAGGAAGAGAGGTTGAGGAAAGAATAGAAAGATAGGGAAGAGGCTGAAAAGCTTGTGCAAATGCATATACTGCAAGAACAAGAAGAGAAAGCAAGGGTTGACTCTCAATCCCAGGTAAATATGCAGCCACCTTCTACAGTTATTACTCCCTCTTCCTCTATGATGAATACTTCTCCAATTGCTCCTACATGGCTAAAATTCAACCTGCAGAAGAAGGTAGTAACCCCTTCACAACCTCTCAATTGGGAGGGTATGATGAAAGGAATTGAGCAGGAGAGGCCTAAGAAGAAGGCTAAGATTCTAAATTCTACCCGACTCATAGATAAAGGAGAGATTGTTGTTGAATGTGCCACACCAATGACAGAAAAGGAGGTAGGGGACATGTAGCTAATAGATTATCAATTGAGTACTATCAACTTGGGAAGGCCCACAAGGAATCAGCAAATGAGCTTAATTGATGTAGTGGCTTCAACAACCAAGTCAAGAATGATCAAGGATAAGCAAAAGAAAGATGAGCTTAATGCTCAATTGGATCAATTACATTCATTCTTGAAAAGTGTTTCCTCTCCAAGATCACAACAGGTAACTGCCATTGAGACTCCTATTCTATTAAGTAGAAAGGAGGTAGATGATTTGGTGTAGGTAAGAGGCAAGGCGGAGATGGTAGATAGGTGGATGGACAAGTTGAATCAAGAGGTAGGTGAAGTTTTGGTTGAGGGTTTTGAGACCTACAAAGGCACTAAAGAGTTGATAAAACAAATGTATCAATACATTGAAGCATTGGAAAAACAAGAAGAAGAGTATAAAGAATACAATCATAAATTGGAGAAGGTTAATGCATTACCTTTAGCTACTCTTCTTGAACAGGTCATACTTGAGGAGGAGAATAAATATTTTATTGGAAAAACCTCTCGTATACTTTGTTTTAGAACTAGCTTCTTGTGAAAACATAAGGATTGGAAAAAATTTTCTTTGGGTATGTTCAAAATGGGTAGTTTTTGAGTCGCCATTTTTTATGCCTTGCATAACCACCCCATATTTTTCCTTGGTCAAAATGGGTCCCCCTTTTGTTATTTTTGTACTTAGTTATTTTTGAAAAAAAGTTTGGAGTCTTGTTTTGCAATTACTTTGTTTTTCTTTGGTTTCTCTATCGAAATCGGAACCGGAACGGAATCAGGTTCTGAAAGTTCTTTTGAAACTTGTTTTGGTTTCATCCTGACAGTCCTTCATTGGTGTCTTTTGATTTGTCTTCAGCAGAGTTGAGGTTGGAGTGGGTGTTAAGTTGGTTTTTATCGAAAAATTGCAAAATCATAATCGATTCCACTCCCGCCTTTGCTATTTTGGCTTTTGGTTTTGGTCTTTGTCTTTTTGTTTAGTTTTATTATGTTAGTCTTTTGTTTTACTTTTTGTGTTTGGTTTTGTTTTGTGTTTAGTTGGCGGACCCGGAACTGGGATTGGAATGAAGTTTGGAAATTTCTTAAAAAGTTTCGAATCAGTTTCCATTTTTAGTTCCGCCCCTGCCGTTTTTCTGGATCATTGACTTTTTGACTGAAGTCACACTGTCGTGAAGTGTTGGTTCTCTTTTAGTTCCGACTCTGCCTTAACTGTGTTTTAATGCATTTATGACAATTGATCGTGTAGGTAGAAATCCTTATTTTTACCTTCATTAAGGGTTAAACAAATCATTATTATCATTGTTAAAAACCTGAACAGCAAGGAAGAGCAGCAGCGAAGTTCATTTGAGCAAATCAATTTGAACAAGGAGAAGATTATTGTTTGTGGATCAGTTTAGAAGGTTAGCTGGTTTCTTTTGTGTTTGAGGTAGGTTTTCTTATTGTTGTTCTTCGTTTTATTTACTATTGCGTTTTTTTTGTATATATTTTCCCGTGTTTGGAAACATGTCGTTTTTATCGTTTCATTTTAAACAAGCTCATGATTATTGGCGTACTTGTTTGAATGGGTGCTTTTTTCTGTTTGTCTAGTTGATTCCTCATTTCTTTTTGCTTTTATTTTTAGTTCTTTCTATTTTAGGGCATGTTCACTTTCACGTTTTAGTCGTGATTGCGTCATGCTATTTTTGATTTGCAGTAAGTTAAATTAAGTTTAGGTTTTAAATGGTGATTAGTTGGGTTAGAAATTTACAATGAGGTAGATTAGAGATTATACAGTGAGAGATTTACAATGAGTTACGATTAATTGATTCATCATTTTTACTTAGGGTTTTGCCGTGTTTTGTCTGGTAAAATGGTAAGGTTTAAAATCCGTGCCCTAGTTTTATCGTGTTTGTTAGATTAGGGTTTCGTGTGTTTCAGTGATCACTTTTAAATGATTAAAATATGACACCCTAGGATTCAGTCATTCCCCATGGTCATATGAGTATAGTGTTTTAAAGCCTCTTTCCATCTAATACGACCTTGGTTTTAATCATGTAGTTATAGGTTAAATTGATAAAACCTTTGATGATGTCATGGTCAACTTAGGCGGAGATGGAATCGGAATCGATCTTGAACTTGAGAAATCTATTTTGCAAAAGGTATCGATTCCATTTCCATCCCGTATCCGGCTCCACGTATAATGAGAAAGTATTCTTTCAAAATAACGATGACCAAGTCGGAAGCAGAAGTGGAATGGAAATAGAATATGAAAAAGTGAAAATTTGAAGAAAACCAAAGGCATTTTCCATTCCGATCCCGGTTCTGATAACCTTCCTGATTCCGACTCCGAGCCCGTTCATTGTTAGTAAAATGTCTATATTGGTTTTGGCTCTGAGTCCGGTAGTGTTGTAAGAGACTATTTTAGGTTGTGTTTCTGACTAGTTTCGCCTCTGGTGCATATATGAAAGGTATGGTTTTTAAAGCATGTTTTATGATAATATATAAAGATCTAATTAGAGGTTTTGCTTGCAAGAAAGTTGAAAGATGTCAGGAACATTAGGGGAAGCTGCTCAAAGGAACCAGCCTGTAGGAACATCAAAGGCAGCACCAAAACCAAAGAAGTTAAAGCCAGAACAACTACCTTATACCTTGAGGTATAATCATAGGAGTCTTGTGGTGAAGGTGAGCAAGGTGGAATCAGACTGCTCAAACATCACTGATACGAACTTGGGCCAGTACAACTTTGAAGAGTTACATGGAGAAACCTTTACAGAACGAGTATATCTAACAAGAAGGACACAAAGGATTGTTGATTCTGGTTTGGCATATATTACTGTGTTTTTATTATCAGTCCAATGCCTGGACTTGATCTTAATAGCAACTAGTGCCTACAATCCTGCTACAAGACTATGCATGGATTCACAAGATAGGGTGATCATTGATCTTACTCCTCAGATGTTTCAAAATATATTTAATGTCCCGAATCCTAAGAGTTTGGTGCAGTTGGGTGAGGTAGAGGCCTTGGAGAAGTCTAGTAAGTATAAGGACTCTAATAGGTCTCATTTGAACAAAAAATGCCTAAAGATAGAAAAGAAATCTCTATCCAAGCTTGCACACCAACCTAAGAGAGTAGATTTCAAGAAGGAAATATCGGATTTAAAACTAATGTTGTCCAGGGTATTTGGGAAGAGGGATACATTCCACTTCAAGGAATGGATGTTTCCTTTCATCCAAATAATCTTATAGGGCGACTATCAGTTTGATTGGCCAATGATTATGTCAAATGCTATCCATGATCAGCTAACTAATATCAAAAACACTAAGTGTTTCTTTATGACTTCGTATGCAGTGTATGCAGCAGCAAGATTGGGGATTTTCCCAGGTTTAAATAGAGTGGGTATAATGGGAGCCTTGGATGGACAGAAGAAGGTATGGGAACACTATGATTAGTTGTCCCTTCAAGTTGCTGAGACTCACTTTAGAAGATTCAATGATGCATTTTTATATGTGATCATCAACCAATTGAATGGAGATGCAGGATACCGGTTGAGTCAAGAAGCCATGGCATTCATTTTTGAATGGGGATGTTGGTACATCCAATACCCCAAATTTACATATTTCAGGTTGGCCAGTTTTGAAGGTCATCCACATTTGTTTCCAAGATGCTGCAATAACAGGATAGTGCTAATGGAGTTTGTATATCAGGCTATTGGAGTTAATGCTCAGTTTGGCATCAAACATAAAACCGGGTGTCATAAGTTTCCCATGAAGTTGGGTGAGTATAGTTGCCAACACTTGGTAGGAGCAAAGGTGGTTTGTAATGAATTAATACAGTTGAAATTGGGATTCTACACAGCTCGTAAGTGTTTTGATCCAAAGGGTAAGATGTATGCTTTGTTGCCTTCAGTATTTACCAGACATTTCAATTTGTTAGAAGACTTTTGGAGTGATTGGCAGGATGAGTATGATTTGAGAAAGAAGAACTATGAAAGATTGCCTGTCGCACTCATGTCAGAGCTAGGTGTTAAAAAGAGCATTCTTGACACATTGGTGGATGATGGAATTGTATTGGATCCATCCTATGAAGTGTTGAACATTGTCATCAAGAGCCTAGATCCAATTGACTAGGGTGCTGAAGAAACAATTGATATTAAGAAGATTGGAAGGACAATATTGGATAGGAGTGTGCAGTGGTTAATGTTAAAAATTCAAGCTCCTCAAGAACCAGCCCCTAAAAAGGGTAAGGGATACAAAAGAATCAAAAGGAAGACACCTCCCAAAGAGCCATTGGAGTTCCTTCCTCCGGACATCGAAGAGATAGAACTTGAGGCAGTGGATGATGAAGAAGAAGCACAAGAAGGGGATGTTCCAGTAGGATCTGTTGTTTCAACACCCACATTAGGTGAGTCATCCACACAAGTTCCACTTACAAGGAAGAAGAGTAAAGAAATTCAAGAAGGAGCTCTTCATAGTGTGGCTGAAGCTGGAAAGGGAAAAGAAGTGGAGGAGGAAATTCTAGAGATTGAGACATATTCAGATGAGACTCTGTCAGAGAAAGATATGCAAGAGAACATGCCTTCAGAGGAGAATATTGAGCAGATTTTAACACAAGAAGAGCAATGGAAGCTTTTTGAGGATGCAAAAAGAGATTCTGATGCAAGGGCTGCAGTGGAGAAACAAAAGGAAATGGAAGCCAAGGTACAAGCTGATGCTATACTGCACCAGCAACAATTGAAAGCCAAACAAGTTAAAGAAAAGGTAGCAGTTGATGAAGTGGAGAAACAAAGAAGGCAACAAGAACAAGAGCTCAAGATAAAGGAAGAGAATGATAAGTTAGAGTTGATACAAAAGATCCATGATCTTGAGGATGAGAAAGCAAGAAACCAAAGGGAGAAAGAAATCTTGATTGCTAGGTTGAAACTTGCAGAAGAAGCTCGCCAAAAGGAAGAAGAAGTAGTACGATTGCAAAAAGAGAAAGATACTACAGAGCTGGTTAGGAAGCAGAAAGAAGAAGAAGCAAAGGAAGAACAACTTAAGGCTTTGGAAGTGGAAAGATTAGAAAAGGAAAGGCTAGAGGCTTTAGAAAAAGAGAAATTAGAAAGGGAAGCTCTAGAGAAAGAAAGAATAGAGAAAGAAAGAATGGAAAAAGAAAGAGTGGAGAGAAATCGGTTGGAGGAAGAGAGGTTGAGGAAAGAATAAAAAGATAGGGAAGAGGCTAAAAAGCTTGTGCAAATGCATATACTGCAAGAACAAGAAGAGAAAGCAAGGGTTGACTCTCAATCCCAGGTAAATATGCAGCCACCTTCTACAGTTATTACTCCCGCTTCCTTTATGATGACTTCTTCTCCAAGTGCTCCTACATGGCTAAAATTGGACCTGCAAAAGAGGGTAGTAACCCCTTCACAACCTCTCAATTGGGAGGATATGATGAAAGGAATTGAGCAGGAGAGGCCTAAGAAGAAGGCTAAGATTCTACATTCTACCCGACTCACAGATAAATGAGAGATTATTGTTGAATGTGCCACGGCAATGACAGAAAAGGTGGTAGGGGACATGTAGCTAACAGATTATCAATTGAGTACTGTCAACTTGGGAAGGCCCACTAGGAATCAACAAATGAACTTAATTGATCTAGTGGCTTCAACAACCAAGTCAAGAATGATCAAGGATAAGCAAAAGAAGGATGAGCTTAAGGCTCAATTGGATCAATTACATTCATTCTTGAAAAGTGTTTCCTCTCTGAGATCACAATAGGTAACTGTCGTTGAGACTCCTATTCTATTAAGTAAAAAGGAGGTAGATGATTTGGTACAGGTAAGAGGCAAGGAGGAGATGGTAGATAGGTGGATGAACAAGTTGAATCAAGAGGTAGGTGAAGTTTTGGTTGAGGGTTTTGAGACCTACAAAGGCACTAAAGAGTTGATAAAATAGATGTATCAATACATTGAAGTGTTGGAAAAACAAGAAGAAGAGTACAAAGAATACAATCAGAAATTGGAGAAGGTTAATGCATCACCTTTAGCTACTCTTCTTGAACAGTCCATACTTGAGGAGGAGAATAAAGATTTTATTGGAAAAACCTCTCGTATACTCTGTTTTAGAACTAGCTTCTTTTGTAAACATAAGGATGAGATCCAGGAGGCTGTTAATAATTTGACTGAGCAATTGGAAGAGCTGGAAGCGGTCATTGCTATTATTATAGATGTAAATGCAGTTACAAAAGAGGGCATGTCTTTGGGTCAAGTAAAAGAGAAATGGGATGAAAGATTCAGAGGACTGATGCAGAAAGGAGATGATGATGGAGATTTAATGTTGGATCGGTTAATGGATATCAAAGAAGAAATAAAAGCTGCTGGAAGAGAATTGACAAAGGTAAAAGGTATGAGGGAGTTTGCTGCAGATTTAATGTTGGATCGGTTGATGGATATCAAAGAAGAAATAAAAGCTGCTGGAAGAGAATTGACAAAGGTAAAAGGTATGAGGGAGTTTGCTGCAGCAAAATTAGATCGAATCAAATTTGAAGATAGCTGGGTCGATGGGCTAGAATTAGATACATTACAGCAAGTCTTCGCCAGTTATGATGAGTTCATTGCAGATCCAGCTTCACATGCATAAATCTCTTGCATGCATGATTTCCTTCTTCTTTGCATGTTGCATGCAGCATTGACAGTTGAGGTGCATGACGTATTTTCCTTCTATTTTTCTATTCTCAAGTTAAACTGAACATCTAATGTAAGAACTCAAGATCAAATCGATCTGAGTTTCCAAGAAAGTTGTTGTTCCTAAAAAGGTGGATAGCCTAAGATAGAAGTAAAGTTCAAACTTTTTGTATAATCTATAAATACCTGATGGGTATCATATTGTAAAGGTCGGCTAATTGAGAATAGAATTGGCTTACCTGAGATTAGGAGATAGAATTTTGTAGTGATTTTTATAGAGATACATTGTACTTGATCCTTTATAGTTAATAGAATTACAAGTTTTCTCGAAATATGGTATTTAGAATTAAATTGTTTGTTTGATAAGGTTGATAAGTTATAATCTATATGTATGCAGTGATTGTGCTGAACATAAGAGTTTCTTGAATGATGAAAGCCATTTGAAGGAATCAGATTTAAGGGTTATCTTATTAGATTAACATTGAGTTAAAGTTATTAAAGTCTATTGATCTATGACCTTAGCAATGAATGGATGTGTGTTTTTGAAATCTGGGAGATAGTTGTGATAAGCGAAAAGTGATATTGAATTAAGCACCTTAGATGCATGCAATGGTATAGTTTATGTTGTAGATTGTGTCATGCTTTGGTTTTATGATCTATTAGGAAACATTCATTGTTGAAGGTATATGTCTAGACACTAGATAAATTTGATTCATACTTACTGGTTTAACCCTTTGTCCTATCTTTTTCTTTTATTTGAAACCCCATTGATTTACTAAAACAGTTCGGTAAAATGAGTCATTGCTTGAATCTTTTGTTACCAGCACATGCCCCTTGAATATTGCAGTTGCATGAACCGATTGAGTGACACCAAATAGTTGAGAACCAACTACCAGGACCTTGGGAGTTAGGCTATTATATGTTGTCTTTCTTTTTTAGGAGAAATAGAGTAGAAATATTTTGTTTTAACGTTGTTTGTGTCATCTTCACCATCAACAATTATATCATAAGTGCTTTGTAACTTAGTCATTTCTTTGGACATTATCATTCACTTTTAATAGATTGTTGTACATGTATGATGGTGTTAGAATGTCTTGATTGGAAGAGAAAATTAATACAAAAATTGAAGTGCATCAAATTTAGAACATATCATGAGTTCTTTCATTATGATCATTTCACTTTATCTCTACCTTGTAAAGGTCAAGCAAATACAATAGGAAACACAATAAGAAGAGTTCTATTTATCGAAACAAAAGGAACATGTCACACATACTAAATTTCAAAACACGTCACATAATTTTTTTATGATAATAGGCATTGAAGAATAGATAAACAAAATTTTAATGAATCTAAAAAAAATGTTCTTAGAAATTATGTATACGAAAATTGAGAAGGGTTGATTCATATTTTCAAACTAGAAAGACTAAATACACAAGATGTCATGGTACTACCTTTTGTGATAATAATTACTACATAGCATATTTAACAAGAAAAAAAAATTAATAACCCATATATATCATCACAAGTCAAAAAAATGTCGTTTAGTGCCAAATGACCATAGAGTTTATTACTTTTTACTATGGGTATTCATCATTATTAGGGTGGTGAAGCCCCTTTTGGACCAACCCCCACAAGAAAAGAAGAGGGAATTGATGTTTTTATAATTTAAGGGGTTCAACCCAACCTAGTTTGACTATACCCACTTGTTCACGTGACCACCATATTTCCACCATGTAAAGGGTTGGCTTGAAGACTTGTTTGGTCCAATCAGATTCAATGAAATCTATAAAAAAAATATTTACACAAAAGAGTGACATATTTATAATGTGTTTTGTGCATTCAATTCCAATCATTCTAGAGTATTTTCTACTCTTTTTCTCCAATTTTTGACTAAATAATATTCATTCCTAAATAATTAATTTAAAATAGTTTTCACTTATTAAAGATTTCTCTCTATTATTATTTATTTTAATTCAATATTATTATTTAATACATTAAAATGCGTTTCAATTTTATTTTATTTTTAATTATTTAAAAGTATTATGAAAATATTATTGATATTTTTATGATTTATTTATAATATTTATTTACTTATCTATTTAATTTAATAAAATGTTTAAATAAAATTATTCCTAATATTTTATTAATCTAATCACATTTATATTTAATCTTTCATAATTAATAAATATATAAAAATCTCCTTAAAATATTAATATTTTAATTATATTTACATTTGATCTCTCAAATACTAAATTTAGAAATTATTTATATGTTTTAAAATGATCTAAAATTACTATACAAAATTTGTTAAAATATTTTATTCTTTATTTATCATATTACTACTAAATTTTCTTATTGATTGTTTACTAAAAAGTGATAATATTTATTCATATTTACTTTTAATCTTTTAAATATAAAATTCTAAGTGTGAGAGTTGTTTATGAATTATATTTATTTAGTCTTAATGTTAGTGTATTAATAACTTTACTCTTTACTTTTATTATCATTTTTTTATGGGTGAATGGTAGAAATTTTTAGTTTTGCTTGAGTCAAGTAAGTTTAAAAATGAGGGATCTCATATTTGACATGAATGCACTATATTGATGTAAATAGTCCAAACTCATGAGTTGAGTCACCTAATAGGGACATGATGACCTAACAAGGGTTTAGAACATGAAGTCAACAAGTTTAACATGTCATCCTAGGCATGAATGCATTGTATTAATATAAATAGTCCAAATTTATAAGCTTAGTGGCCCAACAAGAACATAGAGCTCGCAAGCACAATGACATCCACACTAATAGATTTTAATGCAAATAGTTGAAATGTGCAAGCATAGCGAGGGAAGAGAGAAAGCCCATGAGCACAACAGCCCAACAAAGATTTGAATATTGTTAACAACAACAACTATGCAACACTGTAACCAACACACTATACCATGCACAATAGGAACATAATCAATTTAATTGCTAAAATATTTTTCTTTTATTTATCTATATAATAATTTTTATTCTATATTTTAAAATTATAAACCCCTTTATTTCATATTTCTTATATTTAATATAAAATTAGTCAACCAAATTTCAAACTACATGACATTTTTTCACAATTATTTAAACAAATTAGATATCCATATTGGCCACTATATAACACACATTATATTAATGAATCATAAAATATAATCTTTTACATTTTTTAATATTATTTTAGTCAACCACTAAAATAATTAAAAAATATATTTCATATTATATTAATGAATCATAAACTATAATCTTTTAATTTTTTTTATGTTATTTTAGTCAACCACCAAAATAATTAAAAATATATAAAAAATAATTAAACTAACTAATTATGCACTCAAGATTTAGTCAAAAGCAAAAGTTATTTTAGTCAACCTTGAAAATAATTAAAAAATTCTAAATAAATATCATTTTTTTTAACTAACTAATTATATATTCAAGATTTAATTATTAAATCATTGAAAACAATAATTTAAATAAACATAAATATCTCCATCATAATTCTCTAAAAAATATTTAGAAATATACATATTTTTAAATAAATATAAATAAAATATTTATATTAACAATATCTACAAATATAATATATAAAATACTATAAATATAAAATTTGAAAATTTTATGATATTAATAGAATATGTTTTTAATTTTGGGTGTGTGAGATTTTATCAATGTTTCCCCAATGATCTATTATTAGGAAATAGAAAAAGATAAATTGTAATATAATATTAATAGGATATGTTTCCGTGCTTGGTTGTGTGAGTTTTTATCAATGTTTCAGCTCAAAATTCAATAATTTTTTATTATGAAATAAAAAACAGATAAATTGTAATATGATATTAATAGGATATGTTTTTTTATTTGGTTGTGTGAGATTTTATCAATGTTTTAGTTCAAATTCAATGATCTATTATTAGGAAATAGAAAACAAGTCAAATTCAAATACATTTCATACTAATATAAAATGTTAATTTAACATTCTATATAAAAACATAATATGGTGAAAATTATATTTTGTTCCATGACTATTTTGTAATGAGCTGTGACCCTTCCCTTCCCTTCTGCTTTATCTTATGATTATTTAGTAATGAGCTAGGACCCTTCCCTTCCTCTTTATCTTATGACTATTTTGTAATGAGTTTGACCATTCCCTTCCGTTTTATCTTATGACTATTTTGTAATGAGCTATCATTCCCTTCCGCTTTATCTTATGACTATTTTGTAATGAGCTCGGACCCTTCCCTTTTACTTTATCTTGATCAAAAACGTCATGAAAATTATTATATATACTAAAGGGACTAAACCCATCTGATCAGAATAAATTCATTAAAAAAATCAATAAGAATAAAACTTAAGGGAGCTTTAAAGAGAAGAAGTAGGGCTGATAGAGTAGGCCATCGTCATGAAATCACCGAAAGCTTTTGATACAGCTTGGCATTCAGCGATCAGCTGTTTCCCACAATAAAATTTAAAAATATAAATTCTAAATATGAGTTGCTTCCATTGTGTACAATTATATGCATCAACATAGCAGGATATGTTTGACAAAAGCCACAAGCATTGTAGTAACATATCATAATAGCAAGATTCTGATTCTGCCCAACAAATAATTTAATTTTTTTTTAAAACTGCCATCCACAAAGCAATACAAACAAACAAAGATGCCAGTGTATTGACAAAATTGTAAGGTTATGGAGTTGCTGTCATCACAGGATTAGGACAGTGATGTGAAAATTTCTTGAATTAGCGAATTAGATTATTGGCTGCTGTCACTACACTAGATGTAAGGTCTAGGACAATGATGTTAAAATCTCTTCAATAAGCGACTAAAAACTTATTGAGCTACTGCCATTACAGTGTATGTAAGGATTAGGACTGATGTGAAAATCCCATAAACTGAGCGGCTAAAAATGTATAGTGCAATATAGAATAGGTTAAAAAGAGTTGGGCTAAAAATGTATGGTATAATATAGAATAGGTTAAAAGAGTTCTGCACCGACAATTACTTGACAACTTCCTCTGTGACAGAAAGTACAATATGGTTTTGAAACCAACCCAAGCATAAAACCTAAAAATAGTATAGAGGAAAAAAGCAAGGGAATGAGCCCTGGCACTGGAAAGAGCAAGCGTGACGTCCACAAAAAGATCACACCTCTATTAGGCGACAAAGAAGATACCATCTTGTTTGGCATGTACAATGCATGGTTCAAATGACGACAGAAAAAAATGATAACAGATCAGCATGGTCGAGTTAAACTGAATGTGGTTTTGGGTTTATGCATTAGTAGACTGTTGTTTACAAAGGGTTACCCATGGTTTTCATTATATAATTAATCTGATCTTGTGTTTAACTAAATATACAAAATCAATGCTCAAATGTTTATTGATTTCCATGATTCCTTGCCCTTATCTCTGCTTAAATCATGATCAGTGCCGCTAGTGCTAGTGCTACCCTAGCTTGCATGCGTAGTTTGTGGGGAGTGTGTGGGGGCGGGGGAAGTTAGGCTTTAGTCCTGAATATTCGTGTAAGAAATCAGATTTTGAAAGGAACTCATAAAGTAGAAAAGATATGCAGTAGTAAAGTAATCTGGGACTCTAGATATCCAGGCTTGTAACTGCAGTAGAACTTTTAAGGTCACAGAGAAAATCCAAACAAAATATTAGTAGTAAGTGTGTTTGGGAGTAGTTATAAAATTTGAGATGAAAAATATAGCAAAATGCAGAGGTGATATTATTATTTTTGTTCTCTTGATTCTAGGTAACATTATTCATTGGTTGCATAAAGGAATATCATACTAAAATCATATACTGACATCAACTTCTGGAAAAAGAGCATTAGTTTTTCGATTGAAATAACAGAGTACATAACTACCATTTTTTTAAGGACACTGAATACTAATCTGAAAAGTATTATAAAATGCTGTTGTCAGATGGCTCAGTATTGCTCATGGCATTTGATTGATTTACATAAATAACTATCTAGTTCGCCAACAAAGGCTTTCTGTACGAGCAAACATAAATAAGCCCTTGTGCCTGCACTGAATAAATTCTATTAATAGCTTATAAAATAAACACTTGCAGTGAAGACAAAACTACAACATGCTTTCAACTATAATGGTTTTTAATTTTTTCATATTTGCATTACACAATATTATTCTTTCAGCAGCAGCATCAATCACCCAATATGCATCTGCATGATGATATTGCATAGAGGACCTGCAACAAATTAGTTCAACATGTAAATGATCACATATAAAAGGTCATAGAAATATTAATTTATATGCTGGATTGTGAACCCCACTGAGATTCAAGTTTCTGAACCTGGTGTGTGTATCAACTGGGTCTCACATGAAGACCAGGACATTAAATGTAGCCAAGGGCAACTTGCCAACAATCCCAATATATGAAAGAAATAATCAGGTTTTCATTCATACAAATTGCTGCCGGCAAGTCATCCTTGGCTGCATAACATATTCTGACCTGCATGCAAGGTTCCAGATGAACATGTATCATTATCATCTGTATCTGTACCAGGATTTAGCTTCTGTACAAATCTCAAGATACATAAGAGTCTCTTGTATGGATGCTTAATCTATTTCCTAGGGGCTCCCATGATGTACTTGGTGCCAAAGGGAAGAATGAGACTCCTATAGAAAATATAAGCTAATCCATCTACTTCATAGAACAGGATTGAATAGCATCAGAAAATGCATTCATATCAGTAGAAACAGGTTGATAATTACTTCGGAGGGAAAAGGGAAAAATATTTTGATTGGCCCAAAAGTTCTACCAGTTCTAAGACTAAGACAAAGGGCTGTGCAAGAATAGACAGTCCAAGTATTGGATCACAACCCACTAGTTTAATCTTGGGAAGTTTGGAAGTACCAAAGACTAAGTTGTGAAAATAAACAAGAGGTGGGAAGAATATATACTATGATTTGAGAGAAGGGTGCATGATTGATAGCCAACGTGGGGCTGAATATCTGTTGTTGTAACTCTAATGTGTACCATCCTGTCTGGACAGCTTTACAGCTCAATCAGAGCCATTTCAGCCTGCCTCTGTTGGAAATGAATCCAAATTTTCCTACTTTCTTTATGGGCAGAGACGATGCCAGTGGTATCCGTTCTAGGAAGTTAAGTCTACAATTAACTCATGAACTTCTGAGTACTTTGTCTAATGATACAAGGTCTTAAAAAGGGGAATGCATGTACAGATACCAAATATAAATCCCACTGAAATTGAGGGGGTTACTATTCTAAAAATCAAACCCTGAAATAACTGAAAATGGTTGGGTCCGTTACATTTTCTTTTCAAAAAATGTATCCCCAATGAGAACCATTTCTTTTTTTCCCCCAAAAAGATAAAGCCATTTAACTTTTAAAGATTCTCAGTTTGGCAATTGGATGCTTTCAATTTAAAAATGTTTAGTCATTGTAGCTATAAAATAGTTATATACAAAGAGATTGCCACTGTTAGAATTGTGTTTGATAGTCTTAAGAGTCCATGAACAAACTACTGACCTCTCTGGATTTACATTTACTTCAACTTTGGGTTATTAATAATAACATAAAATGAAATTTTTCATTTATATTAAAGAATAGAATTTCAATTTAACTAACTTATTTTATTTTGTCATGTTTTGATATTTTTTTTTCAAGATCTCCCTCCCCCTTCTTTTCCATTCTTTTATGTCTTTACATTATGATTTTTTTTGAATTTCGGACCATCTATCCTTCCCTTGCCCCTACACATATATCTAACTCAGTCTGCTACTTTATTTTTCACCCTTCTCTTTATCTGTATTGCATCCTGATCTAATGGATAATGGATCATGGAGTATGATCCGCAATACTGATGCAAAAATTTGCACACAGTTTTAATCCAAAAATCTTATTACAATATTGTCATGAACTGTAAACTTCATACTTTTAAATGAATTAAGATGTGATTAAAATTGTAAGTTCAATTTATTTAAATACTGATATTTTTATTTTCAAATAGCAGATTACAATATTATGAGGGAACAACATGTAAATCAAAAGTTGATCTTCAACTGAACTGTCATAAATAGAAGGGAACTATTTGATTCAATCAAACTTCTAAAAAATTTAAATCTTGATAAATGACATGAGTATAAAACATACCATTATCATCACTAATTAAACTCAACCGATTTGAATTTCAAAAAATTACAATTTCTCAACCACTGAGCAGTGGCACATGCACCACATGCAGTGTACTGGTAAGTTTGTTTATTGATCACGTGGATCAGAGGATGTATAGTTAAGCATTTGTCATAAATATCAACTGAATAGCAAAGTTGTATTCTTGTCAACATATAATATTCCCTAAGTGGAAGATTAATAAATTAAGTAGCCTGCACACTTGTCTCTAGCATGTACATCAGAAAGAATCGTTAACCAACTCTAGTAGGTAGTCAAGATTTGATTTGGAAAACGATATTATCCCCCTAAATCACTCATTCCTCCTTTTCCCTGTAAACATTTTTGCTTTTGATAATATACCCTGAAATTATTTTCAATGTCCTAGAGCTCTTACCCACTGATTTCATGATATGCTTCTTTATAATTCAATACAACTTTTATTCCCCTTTTCATTAAAAAATCTTTAATATTATATTAAAATTCTGTGATCGTGATTTATTCTAAACTTTGCGCTGTTTGAATTTTTAGGATGTGATGTTTCTTATCTGCATATGTTAATATTATTTTATAAATAAAATTTAAACAGTATTTTTTTTTTCTTGTTGCGTCAAAAGTATTCTGTGATCTAGTCTAAAGATACAATTAGTCTTGTTTTAGTCTTATTTTTTGTCAAGTTAGGGTTCCAAAGGGGCGAGACTAATCCTTTGAAGATGCACACAATCACCCATAAACCACGTGCACCCAATTCCGATAAATCCGGACCCAAATAATTTAAACAGTATTCATAAAAGAATTAATACTTTCATATACTTTTCATAAAAAAAACCTAAGATTCTTTCAAATATAAGTGTACTCAGTATACCCAACTCTTAACGTGAACCTGAAAGGACATTGTTAGGGAAAACTTCCTGATAAATAATCTTAAAAATTTCTGAAACACGAAGTGCATGTGATAGGACATGAAATTTTCTACTTTTCCATTTGGAAATTTCTGGGTATGTGAATAAAAGACATTTCATGAATGAAATAAGGACAAAGTATACACTGTCTATTCCTATAGCAAGTGGGTTGCTTTTTGCTTTTACAAAATAGATGTAGGGAATTGTCAAATATGCAACATGGCTCGTGACATGACTCTCTGAGATCACAAGCAGTCATTTTGTGCATTTTGGTCAGCCAGTACTTGATGAGAGTTGAACTAGTAACGTCATCTCAATTGTCTTTATACTTAGTCACTGAGTTGGGACCAAACAAAATGCAGTGACTCACACCGTAGCTATTGTCATGGGTGAGATGACCTTATTCAAGGCGTGGGTCTCACAATATATTTGATCTTATTATGATCCTCCAAGACAAATAGGACAATGGGCCCCTCATAGTTTTTGTATTTGTGTGGATGACTCAATATCTGGGGGGCCGTTTTTCAATCCAACTGAGAAAGTTTGGACCGCATGCGCCACCACCACCAAAACTGCTGCCCCTGCTTGCTCAGTGCTCCATTAATTGTGCAGAGCATTGGGAGGATCAAACCCCTCAAATTTCTATACACTCAATGCACTCAAACATAATTGTTATCATCATGTTTCTCATCATCCATTACTTATTATATATATTCATTGGTGCAATATCTGATTTTCCATATCAGTTGCTTCGTAATCAGCTAGCTATCCAAATTAAGTAATGCATGATGCTAATGGAAGAAAAAAAACAAGGTCAATAACATCATGTTTTGTTCGTGTGCTGTCTTGTAAAAGAGTGACAATTGTATGGCAAGTCCATGTGAGTTTTGTTTGGGCAAATTGCAAGTGGTTTTGTACTCAATTATTTGAGCTTTGAATGGCAAACTCAACAAAAAAATATGTAAGCTTAAATCGTACCAGCCATTCCAATAGTTGATTATTTCACATTGTTTAGAATTATTAGAGAGAAATAAAAGAGAATCTTAAATGTTAATATGTTTTTGGTATGGAAATGCTTTCTATATGTGCAAGCAATAAAAGATCTCACAATTACAAAAATGAATACACAAATAAAATTATTCCAGGATAAGATGATTTACATGGGGAAAACAATTTTAGGAGAAAATCCCCATATTTCAAACAAAATTAATTGTATTATCTAGCTACTAAGAGTTAGCATTACAAATCTCATGCTACACCTTTGTACAAGTATCACCAACATTCAATTTTACAGCAATTATTCATCAACATTCAACTTTAGAGCAATTATGCCAACATAACAGTACTTGCAAGTCAATCATAAAATCGATACAATAAGTCACCCTCAAGCATCAATAAATAGGCAAAGGTAAAACTGCAAACCACGAGTGGTTTACTAAAACCATGAGTCAGAACAATGACCAAAAAATGAAGTTACAATTGGCCCAAATTCCAATGCTCAAGTTGGTAATGGTCTCCTTTGCTAAAAATAGAAGATGATTTTACAACTATTATAATCTATTATAATGTTTGTCATAGTTAGCTCTTTAATTTGGGTGCTCCATTTTGACATATTCAAACCCATTCAAAGATTTCTTTTATATTTTTATAGTGCTAATCAAGATTCCTATGTAACTCCCCTACAATCATGTTCTTATGCATTATAAGAATCTACCATAAGTAACATTTGTCTTATAATTTCATATAACATTAGATGCGTTTACAACTTCTTACACGTCTATCTAAGTATTTGACACATAAAAAATAATGCCAATAAAAAATGTAATTGGTCTCCTATAGAATCATCATGATAATAAATAGAGTACTTAGCAACACTTTGAAAATATTTGAAGACCCTGTTAACTACACCCCATTGATGCCATCTAGGATTAACCATGAAATAACTAAGGATTCCCTTTTGCTTGAACAACATTTGGTTTTGTACAAACTACAGCTTATATCAAACTCTCATTAACACTAGCATTAGGTACTTGAGCCATGTTTTCCATCTTTTTGGGTGAATATATATAGTGGTCTACAGATAACTTAGTCCTCATTGAAATAGGAGCACTCAAAGGTATATAAACAAACATGCAAAGATTTTTCAATCTATAAATCAATTTTTCTTTATCTTTCTTCATGGGTGATCCCTCAATAGTGTTCCATTTTTTAGCCAAAGTGACACATTAAAATTAACATTTTTAACCAAATTTTCACTTTCTGACATCTATAGCAACTAAATCGTTAAGGATTTGAAGATGATGTGAATAGGTGATTTTTAAGATTTCATGTGTAGATTTTAAACGTATTTTTAAAAAATTAAGAAATAATTTGTTAATTTTTTTACGTAACCTTTAATAACTTGTTTATTTATAGTTAACAATATTTTTTAAAAGTGATGTTTATTCCATACAACATAACTTTTTTGGTAGAAAGGATAAAATCATAAATTCGTAACACTAATATCTAATGCACAAATACTTTTTCATAATTTTTTGTTGCATATTTTTTTAATAGATTTTTGAAGTGAGATTAATTTAAATTTAAACATAGATTTATTGCATACAACATAACTTTTTTTGTATGTATCTAAATTAATGTTTCCATTTTTTGTTGAAATAAGGAAAATCGATATCTAGTGCACATATATTTTTCAAAAAAGTATTATCTATTTCACAATATCTTCATATGTGTGGAACAAAGACCTTGATAATTGCTAAAAAACCTATGTTCACTAGAAAATAGAAAATAAATATAATAATCAGATTAAATATATTTAAAATTATACTCATTGAAAAACTTATTTTAAGTGCTAAAATCAAGTGCAAATTGTCTTTTCCAGTTGATTCCAAGTCCAACTAGAGGTTTAAAATTGAGAATTTAGAGGCCTAAGGTGGAAAGGTCATTTCTAGGACCTTTGAATGAAAGCATCCAAGGAGGTCTTCAAATAAAGGTTTCTCCTTTCCACAAAAAAAAACATTTGAACAAAGGTAATTTCCATAAATAAAAAAACAAAAGGGATTTTTCATTTATGAAAATTACCTTCGATCGAAGGCATTTTAATATTTTACACCTTTAAATGAAGGTTTCTCATTTGAAGGTGATTTTTTACTCACCTTTGAATGAAAGTGTTTCCTACTTTTCTCCCTCATTTGAATTGAAAAATATAATGCCCCAAGTTTGGGACTCACTATTGTGGGTTTAGCTCCATATATTATTTTAGTTTTCATGTAGATATCTTCCTCCAATTCAATATGCATGAATAACATCTTCACATCCATCTATTCTATTTGCAAATCAAAATTTGTTAGTACAAATAATAGAAACCTCTAAGAGTTGGTATATAATACTCTACACTATGCAATATTTGGTTGAAGATTGTAGCCACCCAAGAGCTACTTGAACTTCTATGAAAGTACAAGAGAGATAAACTATGAGAGAATAATGATATTCTATCAAATGATAGATTACAAGTGGATTATGATTGTTGAATTACACATGAGAAACCCTTGATTATATAGCTAAGGTGATCCATACGATTAAATAAGATTATGACAAGTGTCTTAATCTTGTGTCATGAGACAACAAACATTAAATGACCTAAGACACAAGAAATAAATAAGATCTAATGCCAACTAAGACTTCTAGAAAGATTCTTATGACCTAAGTAAACTTAATATGTGAATAGGACCTACTAAGTTAAATGGTTAGGCAAAACACCATATTCACACCAACACCCCCCTTAAGTGCAACTTAGGGAGGAATAAATCAATGCAAATGGTGCAAAGATGATGATGGGTCTCAACTACGAGGTCATGTTAGGTACCCATGAGGTAAGTGCACCCAGATATGACACAAAAAGGATGCCACATTCTTTTTTTTCCCGAAATGAGTATTTGGTGAGTGCCAAAATGGTTGGATGACCAAGCCTAAGGCTTGGCCATCCAAACCAAGTTTGGTGCTCGCCAAATGTGAATGATGCCTCTATACTAATACCCTCAACTATAAATTGAATACCCTAGACCCTACATCTCAACACTTGATACATTTACATATGGACATTTAATTTCTTATACTTGGGTGATCCCACAATAGTGGTTTACAATTTTTGGCCAAACTGGACACTGAAATTATTATTTTTAACTAAATCTTCATATTCAGGCACCTATAGCGGCTAAACCATGAGGAATTTGAAGATGATGAAAACTAGAGTCTCATCACATTTTGTCTGTAGATTCTAAAAAAAAAAAAAATCAAATTTTTTGGAATCAGAGTGCACTTTTTTTTCCATCTTCCACGAAAAATGGTTTTTTTTTTTAAAAACAACATTTTTAAAAAGTGACGCTCACCGTATACAACATAACTTTTTTTGTATGAAGGATAAAAATCTATTTTTTTTCAAATTTAGATTTGTAACTATGATATCTAGCACTCTCATTTGATCTCATAGATTTTTATTGAATATTTTTTCCTTAATCAAGTTTCAAAGTCAGACCGATTGCAATTCAGACATAGGCGGATTGTATACAACATAACTCTTTTTGTATGTATCAAAATTCAATTTATTTATTTTTAATGGATCAAGGACATCAATACCCAGCCCCAACGTATTTTTTAAAAATTTATTTTGATAATTTGCTATTTTTCCACATGTGCAGAACAGAGAGCTTGATTTTCAGTGAAAAACCTATGTTTAATAAAACTAAAAAAACACATACATAATAAAACCAGAACATATTAAATTTATATTGGTTGGATAGCTCGTTCTGAGGACTACCTGATTCTAGTTGGGTTTGTGAATATTACTCCATTTTCATCCTCAACCTAAGCTCCGAAGTGCCAATTTTTTATTTTTTTTGGTGCCTAAGATGGAGAATGAGGGATAAGGGGGTTCGTTCGAACCCATAGGGGTTCAAGCAAACCTCTTTGAAGGGGTTCACTCGAACCCCTTTCCTATGCATTGCATTGGTTTTTTTGGTGGCCAAGATTCAAAGGGGTTCAGTCAAACCTTGGTTTGAGCGAACCCCTTTTTGGTTTGATTGAACCAGTACGTTCGTACGAACCCCTAAAATCACTTTTTTTGCATTGGGGTCATTTTTTGTGAGTTTTCCTTCCTCACTTGAATTGTAAACCACTATTGTGGCTTCACCCACTTTAATTTGTATTTCATGTATATATAGTTTTAGGATGTTTGAGAGTGGTTTCAAATCTCTTAAGAGTTATAATGCAAATTCTAGATTTTGGAAGATCTTATAATTTTTTAGACAGTCAAATTTTAATAATTAGCCTATCAAATTTTAGTAATCAAGAGGTCAAATTTTAGTAATCAACAAGTTGTATCATCTTTCTCTCTCTATCTCACTCATTGTTTATCCCTTATGCTCTAGACCTCTCTATCTCACTTACTATATCCATCCATTTATATGACCCTCTCTCCTTTGATCTCAATAAATACCTCTCTACTTGTCCATACCTCTCTCTCTCTACCTAACTCTCCCCCCATCACTCCCTACCACTCTCTCTCTATCTCTCTCTACTTATCTTTATCTCACCTATCCATCTCTACCTCTCCCTTTGTCCCTCCCTAGGCCTCTCTCTCTCTCTATCTAACCTTTGTCTCTCCCTCCCTACATCTCCCTCCCTCTCTCCTTCCCTCTCTACCTCTCCCTTTTTCCCTCCTCTCCCCTCTCTCTATCATTCTCTCATTTTCTCTCTACTTCTCTCTATCTCACCACTCTCTCTATCTCACCACTATCTCTCTATATACTTCAATATATCTCACCTAGATCCATCTTTACTTCTCCTACCCTCCCTCCTCTCTTCCACTTTCCCTCCTCTCTCCGTCTCTCTATTTCTCTCTATCTCACCTCTCTCTCCTTCTCTCTAGTATTCCTTCTCTACTTCTCTTTATCTCCGCTCCCTCCCTCTACCTACCTCTCTCTATGTTGCTCTATCCAGCCCTACCTCTCCCTCCATCTCTCCTTCCCTCTCTACTTCTCTCTACCTATCTCTCCCTCTATAACTCCATACCTCCCCTCTCTCTCTCTCTCTATCTATCTATCTCTCCTCTCCCTCTCTACCTACCCCTCTCTCTATCTCTCTCTCTCCCTCCCCCCTCTTTATATCTCTCATCTCCCTCTACCTCTCTCTCTCTCTCTCTACTTCTATATATCTCACCTATCCCTCCCCTCCCTCTCTCCCACCGCCCCTCCTCTCTCTCTTTCTATTTCTCTCTATAAAGAATGGGATGCAATACCCTTGAGAGTCAAGAAAAAGAGATTCTTCAAGGAGCAAATAGCCCTCAGTTCCCTCAAGGAATAAAGCTTAGGTGACAAGATGAAGAATATAGAATATTTGCACAATTTGATCAAATGGAAACTAAAATACTAATAGAAAGAATACCAAAATTACTTAATTTACAAAAACATGTGATAAAATTAGAATCTTTAGCATATAAAAATAGAAAGAGTAGAAGGTACAAGTTTTACCCCTAAGAGGACTAAGCCTCAACCACAAATGGAAAAACGTCACAGGGATGTATGCACCTTGCAATGTTGTCTCTATTAAAAAATAGATTAAGAGAATTGAATTTGTAGTGCCCAATTCATCAAATCTAAACATTTGTACACTAAACAGGGGGGGAAAGTGGTGGGGGTTTTTTTGGGGATTACCTCAATGAAACACGAGTCATTTTGGTGTTTCCACCTCTATGGATAGCCAACTAGATAGAGATAGACAAAAGGACATGAAATTCAAAGATGTGTGTTAGAAATAAACCCCAAAATAGTGGAGAACCCCTATCACTAATATAATAGATGTATAATAGACAATTTTGAATAGATGAGATAACGAGACAAGAGAGTATTACCAACATGTGGCTCCCCTATTGGTTTAATAGAAGTGATAAGCTTGTGAGCAAGAGATACTTTGATTTTTTGTTTGATAGAAATCCAATAGAGCTTCACTATGGAAGTGAAAGAGAATAAGAAGAGAAATAGGATAAAATGAGAGGGCGAGAATGAATGAGAATGAGAGTGAAAAATGGATTTTTGTGAGGTTGCATGGGCGGGAAGAGCCGTCACATCCACGTTTTTGTTGTGATGACACGTTCCATAGTTAAAGGACATATATTCTCATTTGAATCTCAAAATGTTTGGGGATGCTAGTGCATCATGAGGACGTCTATGTATCGTGCAAGAGTCCTACTTAAAAACTTACAAGAATGGAGTATTCAGGCTACTAGTGCTTCATTGTTGTCGCCTATGAATTTTGGAATCGTGAAATTTTGACTTATAGGTTTTGGTCATTAATGTGGTGGGCTAGATGTGCAAGTGTGAAATCACCACGAGGTAAAATTTATGAAACTAAATTTTTCCCCCACTTTAGTGAGCTGAATTTTTGAGAAAATAGTTGCACTAAAGTAGTTAAGAAGATACAAACACCAATTTTGAAATTTTGACAATTTTATAGATTTGTGTAAAAAAGGATATTGCAGAGGCCACAAAGGCTGAGTAGGAGGATACTGACTATGCCCCCAACGTTCAAGGCCAGTGAGAAACTATGATGCCTAGTGTGAAGTTTTATTCTTCAAAACTCAAATCAGATTAGTTTCGAAATCAGAAGAAGCTATCATGGCAAGAAGAATGCTTAAGAAAAATTTGATGAAGAAGTGAGTATATGCCCCCTCCTATTTTTTCCCCCGGTTAAATGAGGTGAAAAAAGAAGGATAGAAGGAAGATTTTTGCCACAAAACATGGGCAAAAATGAGCCTATATATGTCCGGGTGGACCCATGGAAGGGTCATTTTCACTATTCACTATGAGGAATTTTTTGACTTTTCTTGAGAGTTTTCATTAAAATTCATCACAAACAAGACTTCATGCTACCACAGATCGATCAGTTGCACGTTGATGTGGCAAGGGGTGACCCACTTGATGAGGTACACAAAAAAATTCCACCCAACTTGTCATTTTAGTACTTTTTTAGCATTTTAGTTTTCTCAAGTAACACAGGCATCCAGCTAGTAGGAGGGAATTTGAGGGATGCACTATCATCCTACTGACACACCAACATCCATTAGCTATGTTGGCATCATACCTATTCCTTTTCGTCAGCCATGATGGACTCAGATTCTAGCATGTTGCACATATGTCTATATGGTGTGTTGTAGTCTCAAAGGTAGACTTAAGAAATTTAGAATTTTTTTGATGATTTAGAGTTAGAAGACTTTTGAGATGTGGATTCTTCTAACATGATATTTTATGTTTTTGCAAGAGTGGACCAAGATTGGAGAGCATATTAGTTGGTTGATTCTATCATTGTTGTGCATTTGTAACAATGAGATCAGTGTGAATGACTATGGTTTGCTTCAGCACATCAAGATCTGGTGGGTCTATATGATGTTAGAGATCTGATTCCATACTCCTATGCTCATGGCGCTCATGGAGCGATGGGATGTCGATAAATCTAAATTTCATCTCACCATAGGGAGGATGATTGTGAATTTATAGGATTTCTATCACATCTTGCACATACCCATTTGTGAAGAGAGGATGACATACAAGGAGGGTAGGACAACCCATAATTCCCAAATTGTGCAATAATATTACATCAACTACATAGTCCTAAAGAAGATGAGAGGTAATATCTACATGTGTTGTCTTGAGTAGGTTCATGTGGTGATGCCATTAGTTCATCAGGTGATGATTGTGACCATCACTCTATAGGTCACAATGGACAAGTGAGGCTCTCACCTCCACGGGGACCTCATCCATTGTATTAGGGTGATGGAGGAGTGATAGAATCTATTTTCTTGGGGTTGGAGCATGCTCTCCCACCTCTACCATGTCCTCGAGTGGTACATCCATTATGAGTACCACAATATTACCACCTCTGCACTACTTCGGGTGTGGGGAATTTGAGCACATCCATTGTACTCATGTCGATTGGCTATGCCCAGGGTATAGGATGAATTCCTTTGATCACACATGTACCACCTGATATGCATTTGGTGGTACAATGACCTATAATTTTGGTGGCAGCGACTAGATGTTTTGAGGACCCAAGACATTAGATTGTGGCCCTATAGGTGGATAGGGGTTTGGTTGTATGATAGGAATCAGCTGGGAAAGATGCAGCACAAGCGACTCCCAGTTGGGCAGTCATATTATATCATAGTACCATACTACTGGCACTAAGTTTCTTGACTGTTTGGGAAACTGCAGGTGATCCCCTCGATTACTCCCATGTGCATACGGTCCCACAAGAGCATGTGCAAGCAGGAGATCAACCCCATCTAATGATCATCAATGTCACACTCAATGATGATGACAGATAGGATGATAATAAAATTGATGTCTTGGTGATCGATGATGTTAGCATCTCAATTGGGTTTTCCAATTGATGGAAGACAACAGGTCGCATCCTTATTTTCCCAGTAGGTGCCCCCATAGGAAATGTTGGTGTTCAGTGATCGGATGGTGAGGGTTAAAGGAGTGGTGGTGAGGGCGACAAGGCAGAGGAGGGCAGGGCATAGGAGAGGTTGAGAGAAAGGTGACATGTGGCATCACCAGTATGCACAACACCTATCTCAGTGGCACCACCCACCATCCAAATGGTTGTGCCTCCATCAAAAACAATGACATGGTTGAGCATCATGTACAACAATGGTGTTCCACCCTCGGACCCACACTGGTAGACTGGGGACCCAATTACAAGTATGGTACATATTATTTATTTCCATTTTTTTCATTTTAGTTTTTTAATATATATACATGTATACTCGAATAATATGGTTCAACATTATCCACTTTCTTTATGTTTACAGTGTTCACACAAGAGTGGATAGATTTCTTCCAATAGTGCATATCAAAGGTAGTCCTAGCCATCCAGATCTAGGGGTCAATATCAGATGCCTATAGGCCTCCCATAGCAAGGCACCACGCCCCATTATTCAGGCCTATAGTGCATCTCAAGATGACCTATGACGAGTCTTAGGTGGATGTGGTCTAGTAGACTACCGAGCTGACTGCAATGGATGGGCAAAGGGACTAGTGGGTTGAAAAGCTCCTTACTGCTCTTATAGAGAGAGATTAGACCATAACACATTCTGAGAGTGCTATGTAGGATTATGAGGCCTTGCAGAGCCAAGTCAATGGCCTTGGTAGGCAGCTAGAGGCTACTAGGATAGCACCCCATGGTCCTCAAGATCCTCAAGTGCAACAACTCAGAGATGAGTTATGATAGGCCCAGGAGTAGGACACTATTGGGTCATGTTATTATGTTGTGGGAGGAGTTGACACAACTATGAGGAGAGATCTGAGGGCTACAATCATGAAGCGTGTCTATGTCACAGTCACATCAATCGGACTCTTATGCATCTATCTAGCATCCTTCTTTGCCACTACAATCGCCAGAGGGCTTAGGGAGCCATGCACTTAGGGGCTAAGAGCCATTTTTTGTTGTATCATAACATTTTTGTATAGAATTTTTGTTGTATAGATTCACATACAGACACCACATTATTTGACAATGGTGTGATACATATACATGGCATTATTTTATATATATATACATGATATTTTGGATCAGCATTATGGCGTTCTTTATGTGTATGTTTCTTTATGTAAGATGCACTTAAGAGGATAATTTAGTCCCATCTTATAGATTCAAAGTCTTTCAAAGATAAGATGAATTTTGTTTGCATGATCTTGATGACTCTAGACTTAGTTAAGATGTCATTGACATAATCTTCTAGGATGTTTTGAATGAAATCATGAAAGATAAGTCATTACTCATTGGTAAGTTTCTCCAGCATTCTTTAACCCAAATGACATGACTACATAACAGAAGGTACCCCAAGGGTAGTGAAGGCTATCTTTATACTAATCTTCCAAGTTAATACAAATCTAATTGTAGCATGAGAAGCCATTCATAAAAGACAATAAGGCATGGCATGTAGTTGAGTCCATAATCATATCAATATTAGACAATGGAAAATCATCCTTAAGAGAAGACTTATTACAAAATTCTATACGGTTGGTATTAAGGTATCCCAATATTAGTGAGTCCCATGATTAATTATTTAATTATTTTCCTCCAAGTTGTTTATTTTATTTATTAAATGCAAAAATAATTGTTTCCAAATTGCTAAGTCACTTTGTGGGACCTAACGGAGAGTTGGAATCCTACATGCAAGGTGAGAGGATAAAACTATGACACATGTCACATGGGCACTCCATTGGGAAAATGCAATTGTTTAGACCTCTAAAATGAGCACCATGTTGACATGTGGTAGATTATTTTGGAACCAAGAATTGGTGGGGTCCACTTGTGAGCATATTTATCTCTTCAGAAAAGAGAAAGCAAGGAAAGGTGAAACTCGTCACTTGGGCACTCATTTGAGCATTGAAAATTGTGAAAACCTCTAGGAGGTGCTTCATGATGCCATGTGGCATTGTTTTGACTTGATGATTGAAGCTTGAAGAGGAAAGTTGCTTAAGAAAGGCTAAGTTGTCTTTAGGAGTGATTAGGAGTTAATATTTTCTAAATTGGTAGTTGACTTGATTTTCTCTATGGGACGCCTAGCATGTGAGGTTGCTTGAATTTTGGAGCTGTAGTCCTTGTATGTACTTGCATGTTGTTGCATTTTGGTGCATGTACGTGCATGTTTGACAGGTTGCTAATTGGGTCACTCGAGGCTCATGCATGTTGTCAGTTTTAGTTTGCATGCATGCAAATATTGTGGGATTGACACATGGTAGTGTTGGAAACACACATATGAGAAGAATATATATTGATTCCTTAGTTCATTTGTTTTAGTTGTTGTGATTGTAATATCTATATATCATTATGCTAGCAAGTTCACTCTAGAAATTGTATCACAATGAATCAACACCTATAAGAGCATAGACTCTAAGACTTGTATTGTAATAGAACTTTTATAGTAATACAAGTGATATATGATTTGATGTGTGGGTCTTTTCCTGAAAGTATTTTCCCTCATAAAATTTGTGTGTTGTGGTTTAATGCTTTAAATATAAAGTTATTGATATGAATGTGCAATCTTGAATGTTAATTGTAAAAGTAAAAGACTTGAAATAAATTTTTGTAACCTTATCCTAATTGATTTGGATTAGGAAAATGTTTCCTCACATTTATTTTTCTTTTAGTTAGTATCAATGCCTTTTTTACTTTGTTATCCTTGTTGGGTTTTAAGGGTTTTTTTATGCTTATCTAGATTCAGTGGGAGTTCTTGCAGAGAGAGCTTCATAATATTGCTAAAATTTTAAGTTGATAAGCACATCTAGAAGAATAGATATGGAGAAATTCAATGGTTGAAATTTTGAGTTGTGGAAACTCAAAATAGAGGATATTCTCATAGACAAAGATCTACGGGCTGCAATATCTAGTACAAAACCAACAACAACTTCACAAGAGGATTAGAACATAATGGATCAAACATCCAAGCGTCTTATAAGACTTTGTTTGGATGAATTTTTGCTCCTGAATGTCCATGAGGAGAAGACTGCAACTAAGCTTTGGAAGAAGCTTGGTGATATTTATTAGGGGAAATTCTTGGTAAATAAGCTATTCTTGAGAAAGAAGTATTCTCTGAGGATGGAGGAAGGAGGATTAGTTTTTTATCACTTGAACGAATTTAATATGCTTGTTGCTCAATTGGGTTATGTTGGTGTGAATATTGATGACGAGGACCATTGCATGCTTATGCTATGTTCTTTGTCAGACTCATGGTACCACCTAGTGATGGTTATTAGAAGTACAACAACCACTTTCAAGATGAAGACATGGTTTCTTTGTTGTTGTCTAAAGAGATGGAGACGAAATATTCTGAGATGGCCAAGGAGGCCTTGTTTGTTTGTGGTAGATCAAATGAGAAGGGAAATAAAAGGATAAAAGGTCTAAGTCCAAATCTCTAGGAGGATCTAGGTCTCCTGGTAAAAATTCCAAGGCTAAATGTTGGAAATGTGGTAAATCCAAATATTTCTAGAAAGATTGTAAAGAGGAGAAAAAGAAGAAAATTTATAAATCCTCTTATGAAGATGTAGATGTATTTTTTGCAACCTTGGCAATGCATGCATTAGAAGATGTGTGGTTGATTGACTTAGGTTCCTCTTTCTATATGACCTCTCATATAGGTTAGTTCTCAAAGTATGAATAGTATAATGGTGGGAAGGTGTACTTGGGTAATGAATCTCACCTGCAGATTGTTGGTCGTTGAAGAGTTAAGATCTAACTCTCTGATGGTAGAGTGAAGGGGATAGCTGGTGTGTTTCATATCCCTAGTTTGGCTCGAAACTTACTCTTAGTAAGTAAGTTGAGTGATGTGGTAGTGTATATTGTTTCCTCGAGTGGTGGATGCAAGATGACTAGAGGTTATATGGTGCTTGCTAAGGGTTTTTGAATTGGCACATTGTATAAGATGGATGCTTGCACTATTCAGTGTAGTAGTAATTTTTTGAAGTCCAAGAAAAAGGCTTTGGATTCTTCATCATCACCATCAAATTGAGTAGAGAAGACTGTGGTGTTTACATCTGATGGTCATTATTTTTGGGTACCTAAGGGTGCTAATTTTTTTGGAGATGAATCTCCCAGCTGAGAATACAATGGTGTGGCACCAAAGGCTTGGCCATATTGGTGAGAAGGGTTTTAGAGCCCTAAAATCTAAGAGCCTTGTTGAAGGCATTGATGATTGTAATCTCAAGTTTGATTTTTGTGAATATTGTATTTATGGAAAACAACACCATGTTTCTTTTTATTCCACTTCTCATAAATCTTCTAGAGTTTTGGATTATGTGCATTTTGATGTATTTAGTTCTATTAATGTTCATTTATTATCTAGATTTGTGTGCTTTGTCTCATTCATAAATGACTATTCTAGAAGGAAATTTGTGTATTTCCTCATAAGTAAATCTAAAGTTTTTAGTTGATTTAAGGAATTAAAATCCTTGGTTGAAAACTAGACTAGAAGAAAAGTTAAGTACTTGAGGATGGACAACAGTGGTGAGTTTTGTTCCATAGAATTTAACAAGTTCTCTGAGGACCATGGCATTGAGAGAAACAAGAAAAATGGACCATACAACCCACAACAAAATGGAGTTGTGGAGAGGCCTAGGAGTATGTTGAGTGGTGTTGGCCTTGAACATAATTTTTGGGCTAAAGTTGTAGCCATTTCATGTTATTTGATTGATAAATCTCCTACTTTGGGTCTTGTTAAAAAGACACCCATTGAGCCATGGTATGGCAAGAATCCCTCAATGAGACATCTCAGAGTCTTTGGTTGTGAGTTATATGCTCATGTGTATAATGTGACAAGATATAAGTTGGAGAACAAGGTAGTGAAATGTATCTTCATTAGCTATGGTGTTGGTGTGAAGGGGTATAAGATTTGGGATCCATTTGTAGAGAAGGTGTTATATAGTAGAAGTGTGATGTTCCATGAGTTGAAGCCTTCCACAATTGATCTATAGCTAGAGAAGGAAGAGAAGAAGGAGGTAGTTCAAATTCCACCCACTTGTGTGAGATATGAACCACGTACTACTAGTAGACCTGATGATGAGGAGAGCTCAAGAAACTCTAAAAGTTCTAAAGAAGAGTAAGAACTTCAACCTCAATTTTTGAGGAGGTCTACATGAGAAAAGTGACAATCGTTTATATTTGGGAATTCTATGTTGAATTCTAGATGCATATTTGATTTAGTTGCTAACACTGATGAGTCCAAGACTTTTAGGGAGGCTATGGTTATGCATGATGAAAATTCTTGGATGGAAGCCATGAATGAAGAGATGGATGTATTGAAAAATAATAATACATGGGATCTGGTACCTTTTCTTGAACGATGGAAACCCATTGGTTGTAAATGGGTGTTCAAGAATAAAATGGGTCTTGCTGATAGTGTTGAGAAGCATAAGGCAAGGTTGGTCATTAAGGGATATTCCTAGGTGGAGGGAATATATTATGGGGATATTTTTTCTCCTATAGCTAAGATTACATCCATTCGATTCTTGTTATCACTTCCAAAAAAATATGACTTGGAAGTTGAGAAAATTGATGCGAAGATAACTTTTCTTCATGGTGACTTGGAGGAGAAAATTTATATGTCACAACTAGAGCATTTGGTTGTAAAAGGTAAAGAAAATCTTGTGTGCAAGATGAGAAATTTTTTGTATGGTCTGAAGTAATCTCCTAGGATATGGTACTAGAAGTTCAACACCTATGTGTTGTCCTTGGGATTTTTGAGATCCAAATCTAACCATTGTATCTATTACAATAGTGATAACGGGCACATTCTTATCATTGTCTTGTATGTGGATGATATGTTGTTCATTGGGAATGGCAAAAGCATAATTTCAGATTTGAAGTATCAATTATTAGCACAGTTTGAGATGAAATATTTGGGTGCAGTGAGGTATATTATGGGGATCGAGATCAGAAGAGATAGAGTGAACAAAAATATTTGACTTAGCTAGAGTAAGTATGTGAACTCTTTGTTGGAGAGATTCAGCATGACTACTTGCATAGGGGATGCATATTTTTGTGGAGGATTGTCCAAAATCTCCTACCAAGATGGAGAACATGACTAGAGTTCTTTATGTGAGTGTTATTGGTAGCTTGATGTATGTTTTTGTCTATAAAAGGCTATAAATTTCCCAACCAATGGGAGTCCTTAGTTTATTTATGGATAATCCTAGATGGGTTCACAATGATGCAATGAAGAGAATGTTCAAGTACTTGCGGGTACTTCCGAGTATGCCCTATGTTTTCATGGTTATCCTATTGGACCTCGAAATTTAGTGAGCATTCATGGATATTTGGATTCTGATTGGGAAGGTGACATTGAAAGTAGAAGATCCACTAATGCATAATTTTTTATATTATTTGGTGGTGTAATAAGTTGGATGAGTAAGTGACAAGTTGTAATCGCTTTTTCCACTACTCAAGCAAAGTACATGGCAGCTACTCATTCTTGTAAAGAATCCCTTTGGCTTAAGAGACTATGTTCAAATATTATTTTTTATGCAATACATATTACTATCTATTATGATAGCCATAGTGCTATATATTTAGTGAAAAATCCTACTTTCCATGCTAGAACAAAGCACATAGATGTGCAGTTTCATTTTGTTCATGATATGGTGGAAGACGGAAAGGTGAATTTGGAAAAGGTTGACACTTTGGTTAATGTTGCAGATGCACTGACAAAGCCAGTGATCATAGAGAAGTTAAGATGGTGTGTCAATTCTATGGGCCTTGTGATATGAGTAGTGATACAAAGACTCATGTAAGGTCTTCCACAAGTGGGAGAATGTTGGGATTAAGGTATCTCAAACTTAGTGAGCCCCATGATTAATTATTTAATTATTTTCCTTCAAGTTATTATTTTATTTATTAAATAAAAAAATAAGTGTTTCCAAATTGCTAAGTCACTTTGCGAGACCCAACAAAGAGTTGACATCCTACATGCAAGGTGAAAAAGGATAAAATTGTGACCCATGTCATATGGGTGCTCCATTAGAAAAATGAAAGTGTTTAAACCTATAAAATGAGCACCATGTTGGCATTGTTGGAAAGAGACACTGCAACTATCATTTGGTTTTGTCACTGATGGCAACCCTATGCATTGATAAGGTGTGCATATCCTTATTCAAGCCTATCGGCAGTCAGATTGAATTCAGTCAAGGAAGAATAGGGCATCTGGTAACTCAACACTCATTGATCTGTGCATACATTTCAGGTTACCATTTTGTATTGTGCATCTCAAGAAATGATTATTTAGGTATTATCTATCTTTTGTTCAATGCACAATGGCTCGTACCAATTATCATAAGAGTTAGGAAACTCAGTTGACGTACTCTCAGTTCTTCATGTATTAATGTTGACTTTATAAATATATTAAGTCACAGGTGTATGTGAGTTAATCATTTGAATATCCATATGATTGTATATGTTTGTACGGGTCTTAGCCAAGTTGTGGTTGACCATTGAGGTTATGCATGGTATATTTCTTGTTATGTCAGCCGACAGTTATAATTTTGGTGAAGCTGACAAAGTGTAAATAAATGCCATGTAGCGGATATATATACTTGATCTTATGTATCAATTTTTTGTATGTACAAGTTGTGTGTGTGTCTGAGTTGTGATTTAAAGCAAAGCAGAGGTGCGAATAAGCACATTTTCACTTGTGCATAGAATATTTGTGTTGTGTGTGTTAGCAAAGAAAAATAGTATTACATAATCAGTCTATAAGGTAGCAAATCAATCATTTTACTTAATATAGAACTGTAATCAAGCATTTTAGATGCTATCATCTCAGTTCAAATCTTCAGATGATTTTAATCAGAACTCTTTTCTTTGAGTAGTGAGCTCTAGGAAGTGTGCCTAAATGCAAGTGCATTCCCCTTTTTTAATCTTCATTTTGAGTATACTCAGAATCATACTTCTGGATTGGCCATCCACCGTGGTTTTTCGCCTAACAGGGTTTCCACGTAAAAAATCTTGGTGTTATGGTGTTGTGTTTACATTTCTGTTTATGCAATACTATTGAATGTTATTAATCTTGTGAAGTTAAAGATTGTAAAAATTAATTATTGCACAACATTGATTCATCCCCCCTCTTAGTGTGCCTTGTTTCCAACAATTGGTATCAGAGCTAGATTCTCAGAAGAAGAAGTCTAATAGCTTGGGGAGATCTTGGAAAGAATTTCAATGGATTTAGGTAGTATTGAACAATAACTTATGGTAGCTCTAGATGATCTTGACTAGTCAAAAGTTGAAGTCCAGAAACTTCAATCGAATCTTAAGGATGCAAAAAAAATCATTGAGTCTCTAAAAGACAAGATCAACAAATCAAGAGACAAGAGAAAGGAACTGTGTGATCAGATTCAACAGAAAGAGGATAAGAGCACTGAAGATGAACAATCAGGCAAAGACTTGAAAGAGAAGAATGAAGAATGTGAAAAGCTTACCCAAGAGAATACAGTCCTAAAGGTTGAAATGGAATCCATCATGATGAGAATGACCAAAGAGATTGAAGATAGAAAGAAGAATGAATAAAAAATGACTCAATCCCTGAAAGAAAAATCTGAGGTATGCAGTCGATTGGATGATGAATTGGAAGTATCGAGAAACAGTGAAGAAGCACTTGAAAGACAGTTGGATGATCTCATAAATGAACTTGCTATTGCAAATGAATATGAATAAAATTTCAAAGCTAGTTCTGCCATGCTTGATGAGCTGATTGATAATTAGAGGACTCATGATGACAAAAGAGGTCTTGGATATGTAGAAGGAGAAATCTCAAAAGTTGGACAAAAGCATCCTAGTCAAAGGAATTCAGGACAAAGACAATTCAAGCAAGGAAATCAAATGAACCGACTTGGAAAGTATCCGGTAAGAAAACCTAATGCTCAAAGGTTTAATGGATATTGTTTTAATTGAAAAAAGTTTGGACACATGGCTTCTCAATGCAAAAGTAGGATGAATCAAAGTGGTCCACACTTCTCAGGTCAATGCTTCAATTGTCACAAGATTGGTCATAATTCAAATGAATACAGAAGTATGATGAAACAATTTCATAGGAGTATCAGATGTTACACATGCAATAGACTTGGCCATACTGCTAACCAATGCATATCAAAAGGAAACCAATGGAACAATTCTTCTAGAAAGATAAACATTGTATGCTACAACTACAACAAGTTTGATCATATTGCAACACATTGTTGGAATAGAAAAGGTCTAGTAAATCAAAACAAAAATATGCAGAAGGATGTGAAAGGAAAAGGGAAGATCATTGTAGATGAAATCAGGGAGAAAATACAGAAGAAATGGGTAAAGAAAGAACCCTCTATTGAAGAAAGTGTGTCAGCACCAGAACTTGCTTTTGGGAATTCCTCCAAGAATTAGTCTCAAGCCCTTGGCCTAGGGGGGCATTAAAGTAAATCAGATGAACCCCTAACCAAAAAGTGATACCAGATGTGGATGCACTTAGTAGATGCACAAATGATCAACAAATTCTACTGAACTCATTAGTGCAAGTGGTATGCCAAATTGGAGGTTCGTAGATGATTTAATTGTCACGGTGTACAGATATAGCGTAACAGAATGTATTAAGGAAAAGTGTATTTATTACGACCAAAGGTTTAGGTATACAAGTGATAAAAGGTCACTTCTACTCCTCATTTGTCACTTTTCTATCTCAATTGAAATAAGCTGGAGAGCTCCAGGTGACCCTAAGGCGAATTGAGGCAAAAATCAAGTGTGAAGGTGATTCAGCGATTAATTTCGCATCCGACGGAAAAAGGTATTTATCAAGAACTTCTCGGTTTTTGTGATTTTCAAGATGAATACTCCTTTAGTGGTTGAAATTCAGGATAGACCTCGTCCACAATTTAAATTGCATCCCCACAAGTCTTTAGAGATAGACCCACTAGGGGAATTTTTGTCAGTTCTGCATGGAGTGATGCATACAGAGGATATTAGGGTTTACATACATGCAAACATTGAGGATCTAGGAAGCAATCAACTTGTGAATTTGTACAATAATCATATAGTTGATGAGGATTTAAGTATAAAACCGGAACACCAAATCTTGGAATCAAAAAAAATTATTTCGATGGTTCAATTTCTCGTGTTCGTGGAGTCAAAGTGGGTCCGCTATGTCTTGATTTGGGTACATGAAGAATTCATGTGGCTTAATATTCCATTCAATATCACCAAGGAAGCCATTAGTGTAGTAACTGGTTTGAATTCTTCTGGTGGTTTACCAAACCTGAAGTCAGTGAAAAATCAAACCGTCACCGACGCCACAGGCTCGACATATGACAGGAGAGAAATGTAAGTTGATAATATTGCTTATATAAGTGTCATATTTTCATCTATGGTAATAGGCTATAAGATTTACCATTCTAGCTAGGAAAAATCTGTATTTGGTATGAAAACTTACATCACCTACCAAATGGTCAAAGAAAACATGGACTATGATCTTTGCGAATTATTAAGAAGCCAGTTGATGGAAAACCTTGTGAAGATAAAAAAGGACAAGAAAAATTCCTTCAAATATGGCAGTTTGCTTTTATGTCTATTTTTCTATTTCATGGAGGAAGTTCCGGGTGTTGGAAAAGTTCAATGGCAGAAGAACATTTCGGTAGTTGAATAGATCCAGAACCTATTGTTCAATTCATAGATATGAAAACCAAAAATTTAGAAATCTAGGGTTATTTGAAAACCTTTCAATCCAGCATGCAAGCAAGGGAAAGAATTACCACCACCATTGTGGAGAAATACAAAGAATCAATTTGCTTCATGGTGAAAATTGATCAATGTCTGATGGAAGCAACAGATCCAAGAACTGTTTGGATCATGTTGATGGGCTATGAGGTCGAGGAAAATATTTTGGAAATGTATGCTCAACATATGTTAAGCAAACCTCAAGATCCGTCTGAAGAGAGATTTAACACTTATGCAGAAAAGCATACCCAAATCCATATGAGCTCAAGAAACTAGCTACAACTAAAATAATAATAAAAGAAGTTGAAGTTATTGCAGAATGTTTGGGTGTATCCGTAGAGAAACTAAGTGAAGTCAAGGAAAAAAGGGAGAGAGAATCAACAATAGGGCTTACTGCTAACAAGGGAAAGAAAGCTCAATCATCTGATCCGGCAGCACCGCCTATCCAAATTCGAACAACCAGAAGCTCGACATCTCACTCAGCTCCTTCAGTGAAATCCACTCCTATGAAAAGTGAAGGAAAAAGGTCTAGAAAGGAAGCCCAAGGAAAGAAGAGCAAAAGCAAACAAATTTACATGATTATTTTTGATGATGAGGAAACATAATTCGATTAAAATGTCAAGGAGTTCAAGCAGCAAGGTACTAAAGCAACCTTGGCACCAAAACCCTCCAGTGTAGATACTCAGGTGAAGAAGAAGACCAAAATTGATGCACCCGGTATGTTTTTTGACCAAATCAAAAAGGCAATGATTTTAGATGGAAATCTTAACCCACTTTCTCAATGGTATGAATTTTTCTTTGAACCCGATAAAAGAATTCTAGAAGAAGCTACAATAAAGTACATGAATATTTTCAACAAATTTTTGGTTGAAATTATGTCTAGCCTCCCAAAAGGTCTGTACGGAATTTTGTAACTAAGGAGATTATGTGCCCTAACTAAAGAAGAAATAATGAGAGAAAGATTTATTGCAAAACTATGCCCGAAAATGTCTGTGGAAGAAATGAAAGCATTCCTGAGCAAAGCTACTAAGCGGTTCAGAAGCAAATCTAAGTTAAATTAAAAGATGATTGGTCTAATAGATGAGGTCACTCAAGAAACACATCAAATTCTGAAAGAGTTTCTCTTGAAAGACAAAATCAAAATTGCATCTGACAAGACTCATACAGATAATGTCTCATCTAATCCAGTTTAAGATGCAAAAGTAGAAATCTCACTTCCATAAATCAACAGAAAAGTTGATAAAAATGTGAATGCTCAAGTTAAATCAGCAGAAAATACTGAAGAGAAGTCAAAAGCTTCAACTGAGGAAGCAATAGTTGAGGAAAAGAAAAGTGATATAAAAATTAAGTCAAGAGACACTGCCGAGATAGTTGAGAAATTCCTAGTGGAGAATAAGGAAGAGACTGAGCCCGAACTAATCAGAGGTCCCATTGACCTATCCACTTTGAGCCCAATCTAGATAATGAAGGTCACTTCGTCTACCCAAGTTAAATCTCAAGAGGAGTTTCTAAAATCTCACATGGAAGATAGTGAATTGTTGAATCTTGCATCTAGAGCACTAGAAAAGGTCATACCTACATTTGTACAAGATTCGACTGAATCTTCATCCAGTGAATTGAAGAGACTCATTAGCTTGGTGGACACTCATTTTGAGTCAATTGAAAAATCTGCATTGGCTAAAGTGTTGAATGAATTTGATGCAAAACGATTTAATGGTTTGGAGGTATTGATTACCCAAGACAAAGTCACCTTGGCCACATGTGTCAAACACATACAGAACACCTTATCTGAAGGAGGCAAGATTTACAAATCCTGCTTGTCTTTTTCTAAGTTTACTGAAGCAAATGACAAGAAGATAAAAGACCTGGAGAGTCAGCTAGCAGTTATCTCCGAGGAATTTGATCCACTATGCGGTGGAGTTGGAAAGACTGAAGGTGAAGTTATGTCTCTGCTCAACCAAATAAAAGGACCACAGCATGAAAATGATAAAGTTATCTCTAGAATCAGTGAGCTCAGAAGCATTATAAGTCCTGAAGGATGTACTAGGAAGTGCTCTAAAAGAAGGAGAAGAAACTCTGGTTGTCAGCGATCCCACCAGTTTGGAATCTGCAGAAACAGTGTCATACCTGATCTGTGGACATATAACAATAATGGAAAGCTTGATAAAAAAATTGGATTCAAACTTGAAGCAATTAAAGAAATCAACCTTGTACAATCAAAAATTTGATTATCTTTTCGGTATGTGATCCCTATCTTTTTCATTGATGTCAAAGGGGGAGAAGTGGTGTAAAAAATGCATAACCAGCTAAAGGGGAAAGCAGTATTCCTGGAATTTTGGATAGAAACATTTTTGAAGATTTTGATCCTCATATAGTCTATCTTGGTACTGATCCGACACTTAGTCATTTTTCACTAAGTGTTGCCATCAATGCCAAAGGGGGAGATTGTTGGCAAAAGAAACTGCAAATGTCATCTAGTTTTTTCATTGATGGAAAACCTATGCATTGATAAGGTGTGCATATCCTTATTCAATCCTACCGGCAGTCAAATTGAATTCAGTTAAGGCAGAACAAGGTATCTGGTAACTCAACACTCATCGATCTGTGCATACATTTTAGGTTACCATTTTGTTTTGCGCATCTCAAGAAATAATTATTGAGGCATTATCTATCTTGTGTTTAATGTGCAATGGTTCATGCCAATTATCATAAGAGTTAGGAAACTCAATTGATGTATATTTAGTTCTTTGTGTATTAAGGCTGACTTTATAAAAATATTAAGTCACAGATGAATGTGAGTTAATCATTTGAATATCCATATGATTGTATATGTTTGTACAGGTCTTAGCCAAGTTGTCGCTGACCATTGAGGTTACGCATGGTATATTTCTCATTATGTGAGACGACAATTGTAATTTTGGTGAAGCTGAAAAAGTGCAAATAAATCCCATGTAGCGGATATATATACTTGATCTTTTGTATCATTTTGGTGTGTGTACAAGTTGTGTGTGTGTCTGAATTGTGAGATAAAGCAGAGCAAAGGTGCGAATAAGCATAGTTTTACTTGCGCATAGAAGATTTGTGTGGTGTGTGTTAGCAAAGAAAAACAATATTGCAAAATCAATCTATAAGGCAATAGATCAATCATTGTACTTAATCTGGAACTGTAATTAGGCATTTTAGATGGTTTTAATCTGAACTCTTTTCTTTGAGCAGTGAGCTCTAGGCAATGCGCCTGAACGCAAGTGCATTCCCCTTTTGTAATCTTCATTTTGAGTATACTCAGAATCATACTTATGGATTGGTCATCCACCGTGGTTTTTACCCTAATAGGGTTTTCACATAAAAAATCTTGGTGTTGTGTTTACTTTTCTATTTATGCATTATTGTTGAATGTTATTAATGTTGTGAAGTTAAAGATTGTCAAAGTTAATTATTGCAGAACATTGATTCACCCCCCCCCCCTCTCAGTGTGTCGTGTTTCCAACAAGCATGTGGTAGTTTATTTTTGAAGCAAGCATTAGTGGGGTCTACTTGTGAGCATGCTTATCTCTTCAAAAAAATAGAAGCAAGGAAAGGTACACTTGTCACTTGGGCACTCATTTGAGCATTGATAATTGTGAAAAACTCTAGGAGGTGCACCATGATTCCATATGACATTGTTTTTGTTGCAAGAATGGAAAGATAAATGAAAGTGTTGTCATTGATGTCAACCGGTCAACTGGTTTAGTTGTTGTTGACTTTATATGTTGAGGATATTGAGAAAATTTTATAAAAAGAAGATTGTAGGTTGTCAGTTGTTGAGGATGTTGGTCTGGTACTTGTGAACTATGTTTTCTCTATTTTGGATGCGGTCCGAAAGAATTATTGTTGGTCTAGATTTCTCTTTATGGTTCGAAAGTTGTGTTTCTCTAGTTCTATTGAATATGGTTTCGACATTTGGAAGCATCGAGCTTAATTGATCCGTGTGTTTTACACTGGTTTGGTCGACTATGTGTCAAGCACTACATTTGAAGTTGATGAAGTGTGTTGGATCTATTATGGGTCCCGGTGAAGCGTGTGTTTGGGTCGCCCTCATTCTAATTCCACCCTAAGATGTTTGGCATTGACCTAAATTGAATTTGATGTTGGATGGCCGACTTTGTATCTTTTTCAAAGTTGGAGATGGTATAAATACAGAATGTGCTAGCAATGAAAAGTGTACATAATAAAAGAAGGAAGATAACTGAAAGAGTAGACGTGACTTTGATTCTATTCTAAAAATGTGTGATTTATGTGTGTGGTTGAATAGTGTGAAGCTTAACACTGAGTTTCCAGATGTAGTGAGCAGAAGGTGAACTCTATCATTCATGCAAGTGGATTAGTGACTATGGTGGAATCCTTTGTTGCATTGGGATTTTTTTCTCTTTGTAACAAGTCTTCTTTGTCTTCTTTGTATCTCTATGGCAGTGAGCCATCCGGGTTGTAGCCCTGTGGACAGTGATTCCTTATTCCAAGCATTGAGAATTTTTGTAATCAATTTTGATATTCTCTATAGTGTGAGTTAATCATCACCGTGGTTTTCTCCTCATTGGGTTTTCCACATAAATCTGGTGTTTTTGTGTTTGTACATTGGCATTTGATGGTTAATCACTTAATCAGTTTATGTGTTAGTTTTGGTAGTATTTTATCTGGAAAGTATTGATGGAAGAATATCTGGAGTATTGTGGATATGATGTAGATAAATCTTATAAGAAACCCTACACTCCTCCTACTAATGGTCTGAGTACACCTAAAGAAATCAGAGTGTATGAAGCGAATATTAAGGAAAATTTCATCTTGAAGAATAGTTTGGTACATTCTAAGTTGATTAAGGTGCGAAATTTGAACACAACTAAGGAAGTTTGGGATGCTTTAGAAAGAGCACACAATGGTGATGAGAGGGTAAAAGAAGAAAAATTACATAATCTAGAAACACATTTTGATCTTTTACACGTCTGAAGATGAGAATGTTAAAGCTTATGTACAGAGATTGGATGAGGTTGTGGTTGGAATGTGATCCCTTGGTGCTACTATAGATGAAACCATAATTGTAAAGAATATTTGCATAACTCTTCCTAATGCTTACAGTGAAAAGGTGAGTGCTATTGAGAAGACTATAGATTAAAAGACATACTAAGGATTTGCTGCTAGGATTTTTGACATCTAATGAGATGAGGAAGTTGAATCTAAGAAGAGGTAAAATAGAGACTAATTTTAAAGCTACAAAAATTGAACATCTGGATGAAGAAAACTGATGAAATCGAAGCTAAATTTGTAAGGAGAATGAGAAAAGGCTCCAGTAAGTAAGAAGGTAAATTTCCCTTTAAGTGTTTTAGTTGTAGAGAAATTGGTCACTATGTTGTAAAGTGTCTGAAAAGAGCTAAAAGGAATAAACAAAAATATGAGGAAAAGAAGAAAGGATTGAAGATTAATAGAGCTTACTATGTGAATGAAAATTCTATTATTTCAGATGAAGATTCAGTATATGAAGAACCAGATGACAATGAATGCTTGTTCTTGGTGATTAAGGATGAACCTACTTCTACTAAATCAAAAAGACAGTCAAAAGAAAGAGAAAGAGAAAGAGAAAGAGAAAGAGAAAGAGAAAGAGAAAGAGAAGGAGAAAAATGAAGGTACGGTTATCTCTGCCCTACATGCTAAACAAGAAAATATTTTTTGGGTAGTTGATAGTGGTTTCTCACATCACATGACTGGTGACAAGAGTAAATTTGTGAAACTTGAGAAATATGATGGAGGTCTGGTTATGTTTGGAGATGATACTGGTGCTAAAATTCGTGGGATAGGTTCAGTAAGTTTTGATGGCAAGCATCATACTGATGATATTTACTATGTTAGGGGTTTAAGGCATAATTTGTTGAGCATTAGTCAAATGTGCAGAAAAGGATATGATCTTGTGTTTAAGGATGAGAAATGTGAGATCCGGAAAGGATCCAAAACATTGATTGCTACAAGAAAGAAATCCAAAGGGAACATTTATCATCTTAAAGGTGCTCATGGATGATGTTGTTTGACTCAAATAAATGAAAGTTGGCTATGGCATAGGAGAATGTGTCACATGAATTTTGATAACTTGGCAAGAATCATTTATGTTCAGGCTATGAGAGATCTATCAATAATTACAAATATTGTAAATGTTATCTATAGGAATTTCCAATTTGAGAAGCAAACAAGAATTCATTACAAATCTAGAGAAAAATCTACTACTGGATTACTGGATTTGGTTCATACAAATCTTTGTGGTCCTATGAGAGTGCAAATTCTACTTGGTGAAAGGTACTTTATGCTTTTAATTGATGATTATTCTAGATATACATGGATTACATTTCTAAGAGAGAAATTAGATGCATTAGATAGATTCAAGGCATTCAAGGCTAAGGTTGAAAATGAAGTGAATTTGAAGATTAAATGCTTGAGATCCGACAAATGTGGAGAATTCACCTCCTATGAGTTCAATATATTTTGTGAAGTGCATGGTATAAAGAGACAGCTATCTACTATGAGAACTCCTCAGTAAAATGGAGTTATTGAAAGGAAAAATAGAATAGTTCAATAATTTACTAGGTCAATGATCACTGAAGCCGGATTATTAGAAGTTTACTAGAAAGAAGCTATTCACACAGTTGTATATGTATTCAATCGAGTTCAAGCAAGAGAAAATAGCATAAAGACTCCCTATGAGCTATGGCATGGAAGAATCCCTATAGTCAAATATTTCAAGGTATTTGGAAGAAAATGTTATATTACAAGAGATGATGAAACTTTGGGTAAGTTTGATGTAAGAAGTGATGAAGGAATATTTCTTGGATACTCTACTAAAAGTAAGGCATACAAATATTTCAAAAAAAGATTAAGGAAAATTGTAGAAAGCTCAAATGTGAAGGTTGATGAAATAATAAATAATTCTATTGATATTGATGAATATATGTCTGATGAACATGACTATGCAAGAATAGAAGAAGTTGTGGAAGAATAATATAAAGATGAGCTAGAAAATCAAAATGAAAGTGAAGATGCTTCGGTAATGTCCCATAGGACACTGAAATATGTACAGAGGAATCATTCAAATTGGATACAAGACAAAAGGTGTGTTAACTAGAAGAAAAGTTGTTGTTAAAGTAAATTTGTACTTATTCTCTGAGATTGAGCTGAAGTCAGTAAATGAATCTTGTAAGGATGGATATTGGAAGGAAGCAATGAAAGAAGAAATTTTGCAAATTGAGAAGAATCAAACTTGGGAATTGGTCCCAAGACTGGCAGACAAAAATATCATTGGATCAAAATGGGTATTTAGAAATAAGCTAAATGAGAATGGGAAAGTTGTCAGAAACAAAGCAAGGCTTGTGTGTAAAGGCTACTCGCAAGTAGAAGGTATAGATTTTTAGGATACTTTTTTCATAGTAAAAAGAATGGAAGCTATAAGGATGTTCTTGGCATTAGCTACTTATAAATATTTCAAATTCTATCAAATGGATGTCAAGTCAGCATTTTTGAATGGTAAACTAGAAGAAGAAGTCTACATGGAACAATTAGAAGGATTTCAGTTAATAGATCAACCGGATATGGTGTACAGATTGAAGAAGGATTTATATGGATTGAAGTAAGCTCCTAGAGTCTTGTATGCAAGGCTAGATAAGTACTTGAGTCAGCAAGGGTTTAAAAAAGGTACGACAGACAGTAATTTACATTTCAAGACAAAAAAAATGATAAAATCCTAATTGTTGTTGTATATGTTGATGACATTATCTTTGGAGGGAATGGAAAGATGTGCAAGATGTTTGTATAAGATATGAAAAAATAATTTGAAATGTCTATATTTGGCGAGATGAATTTCTTTCTTGGGCTACAAATTAATCAATCAAAGGAAGGAATTTTCATTTCACAATCTAAGTATGTGAAAGAGATGTTGAAAATATTTGGAATGGATAGTTCCAAACTAGTAAGCACTCCTATGGCAACTGGATGTAAGTTGGTAAAGATGATTCACCTAAGACTGATTAGAGCAAGTATAGATCTATGATTGGTCGATTGTTGTATTTGATTGCTACTAGACCAGATATTATGCATGTGGTTTATCTTGTGGCTAGATTTCAATAAGATCCGAAGGAAACACATGTTATTGTAGTTAAAAGGATATTCAAATATTTGAATGGAACTTAAGATTATGGATTATGGTATCCCAAGGATATTGACTTTACACTTAGTGCTTATACAGATGCAGATTGGGTCAGAAGTATAGATGACGAAAAAGGTACTAGTGGTGGTGCATTCTATCTTGGATGTAGATTTGTGGCATGGTTGAGTAAGAAGAAAGATTCAATCTTTGTGTCTACTATTGAAACTGAGTATATTGTTGTTGCATCTTGTTGTACACAAGTTTTATTGATGAAACGGACATTGAAAGATATCACAGTGTTGTATGTTGATCCTATTTCTATCTTCTATGATAATACAAGTGCAATTAACATTTTGAATAATCTTGTAATGCACTCAAGAATGAAGCATATATCTATCAAGTACCCTTTCTTGAGAGAGAAGGTCATGGAGAATGAATTCAAGCTTGAGTATGTTTCAACAAAAGATCATATTGTGGATATATTTACAAAGGCTCTTCCTAAAGATACTTTTGAGTATCTTCAAGATAAGCTAGGGGCTATTGCCCCTCCTTTTACAAACTAAGATGAATTCGGAGATGCATCAGTCGGGTGGATTCATTGTTCTATCTTTTTGGACTAGTGATTTTGGTGGCTACCTTTCATGGGGAGCAAACAATTTTTAAAGTGTTGTCATTATGAGTATTATGCTTTCATGTCAAAGGAATTTTCAATGAACATATCTTTTTTTTCCTTTTTCATTGATTTCAAAGGGGGAAGGAAAGAGCATGTGGAAAAAAAAAAGAGAAAGAGCATGTGAAAAAGAGAGAGAAAGCAGGTGATGGGGAAAATGATCTTCTAAGGGGGAGAAGCAAAAGAAAAATCTTGAGAAGTATTTTTAGAGCCGGCATGTGTCTTTGATGGTTTTTCACATCATGTGTTGTCATCAATGAAAAACACAAAGCTATGCTCTTCAAGAGATTACATCTTGTCCATCTGGAGAATATAGGCAACAACAAAATAAAATCTTCACATGATTACAATGTCCTCAATGACATATCATGTAGATTCCCTTCAGCTCCTCACAAATGACTATCATAACCAGTCTCACGGCCAGCCTTGCCTCTTGGCCTCCACAAGTTCACATCCTTGTAGATCTGAGAGTCTAAGTATTCACGGTAAAATACTTCTCGAACACTCTCAACCTCTCTCTCTTCGCTCATCTCTCGATTTGACTGCACATGAGATTACATATAATCTCTTACCATGTGCCAACCTGTTCTACCTATCTCAGCATTCAACAGTCATCAAGATAATAAATTATCAACCTGTAAGCTTTCTATTTCTGATAATGTGCACCGCTTATTCAGCATGCATCGAGCCATGCAGCATTAAATCGGTCTCAAGCATGTCTGTCAACCTTACTTTAATAGTGTAGCCCCATCACAATCAGGAAATAAAACTTTTTCCAATCATATTTTAAAGAACTTGTCGCATGTCCCCATTTGATTCGTTCACTACTTTTGACAGTCGGTCAAACCTGTCCAACTCAGTCAACCAAGTTTCGAGCTCATCCAAGCTCTTACCGTGCAACTGTTGAGCTCCTTTGACCCAGCCATGGTACAGCGATGAGCTCGCCCAAGCTCACCTAGCCTTATACCTCACTACCGCTATCCTGTCAGACTCACCTCATGGTATGGTGGTGATCTCAAACGAGCTCACCCAATATTCCACCATGCTACCATGCTCCAGTCTGACTCATGTCATGGTAAGGCGATGAGCACACTCAAGCTCACCCCACGACATCACCAAGCCCAGACACTGACTTCACCATGCTACCGTCGAGCTCGTTGGGTCACCCCATGGTATGGCGGTAACTTCCTGCGCTGACCGCCATCTCCCCTATACTACTATTGACCCTCCAAAGCCTTACTGCGGTGTGGTGGTAACCGCCAGGCCAACTACTGGTGGTCTACTCACCTATCGTGGTGGGGTAGTAATCGCCAAGCCCACCACTGGTGGTCTCACTGCGGACACCATGGTGAGAGAAACCACTGCCTATGGTATGGTGATAATCGGTGAGCCAGGTCATTGGTGGCCTTACCACGCCACTGTGGTGAGAGAACTCACTGCATGCGGTAAGGCAATAACCGCCAGTGCAGGCTGCAGGCGGCCTTATCGTGCCACCACGGTGAGTGAACTCACTATGTGTGGTAAGGTGGTAACCACCAGAAAAACACCACGGTACCGCCAAGACCAAGCCAGACCGCCACGATAAAGTAGTAAACAGAAGAATATGAAGAAAAATGCCAAGTCTTCAAGGGATTTCAAGCCAAAAAGTTGAGACAAATTTCCTAACAATCTCCCACTTGCCGAAGACTTTCAGGCTTCCTCCAAACACCCAAACAAGGACCAACACCATATTTCCATGCTCCAATCAAGACCCCTGCAATGACATCAAAAATGTCCACCATCTCAGGCAACAGCTCCAAACACAGGAACACGCCAAGGCCAAAAAGCACCAGTCTCAGGAACGCAAACATGTGATCCTTCAGGCAAAAAAGGCACAATAGTAGCAACAAAGCACAACGTGAACACAGAATGAGAAACCAATCTCCAGAACAAGAAACCATCAGCCAGAATAGCAACCACAAAACTGATTGCCCCCATCCAACTGATCAAACCCACGCGATTGAAAACCAACACCCACAGCTCGTGCTAAAACATCCAACCTCCTATACCTCAAAGGTATGACCATTAGTAAACTCATGCCATCACATATTCACCTATCAACAACAAAGACAAGCACCATGTGTCAACCATTCAAAAGACCAAACACGTCCAGGTACTCCCACTGCAAGGGTACTGTCCAGATGAATGCAAAACAAAGAATCAGCACACATGATCCAGGCATACTAACTCCACCAACCACCTACATAAAGAAAAGAGGAACCATTTTGTTGTGAGGAACACCCACACTCATATGCACAACCTGCAACCACCTGCTGCAAGAAACAATTCTCTCAACAGTCTTCCACATTCTTCCAAAGTTCCATATCTGACTAAAGAAGAGAGCACAGGAACCTTCATGTCATCACCCAAGTGACAACACATGACCACAAATTGTGACCAACTCGGCTCCACAAAGGCATCTCACATCAAAATTCATATGAAAACGAACATACAAGAAGAAAAAACCAGGTTAGAGAGAAACTGTAAATCAAAACATGTAGTATCCTCCTACATACACTTCTAAATTCCAGCTGTGTCAAGAATGATCTTCTTCACATCCCAAAGGGAAAATCCATAACAACACCCAAAAGCCCCATGGATGTAGGCACCTCAAATAATATCAAACTAATCCATATAACCTTCTCCTATTAGTCCTCAAAAGCACAAGGAGATACACAATGTTGTCCACCTTTCATTATGAATCCTCTCGAATCTCAAAACAACTCAAGATTCATATCATGAAAGCAAGCATAACACACATCTAAAAGGTATAATGGGTGAATACCTTTCAAATAAACTTTACTACCAAGCAGACCAAGAAGAAAAGAAAAGATGCTCCTCCAAGATATACAAGTCACTGTGACTTACCCAAGAGAAATTTCCTTCATGGTCTCTGTTGAACTCGTGTTCAACCAAGGTACAGGCTACTTGGACTTTCAGTTGTAATAGAAATATTCTCAAAATAATTTCAGCCTCACCTTATTCTCCATGCATCCATGAGCACCAAAAACCTGCCATTTCATGCTAACTCCAAACTGCATTACTGCACTTATCATCAAGTTCACCAGCATATGACCAAAGTACTCAAAACATAAAGAAACACCAAACCACTGTCAAAGCTCCAAACCAGCTGAACAGGAACTTACCATGACTCCATGACCTTACACATCCCCCTTAGGAGATACCATGCTTCAAGTGAACTATCCATGGTCTCAAGAGCAAAGCAACATGCCAAAACTCTAATGCACAAGCAAGAGTACACATGACATAAAGAAAACAAACTCTAAACCAACATCACCTATCAAGCACCACCAGCATCTTAGCCAAAGACTACCAAAGTCCTCCATGGCTCCAAGATGTTGCACATATTCAAATAGTGACCATGCAGATGCAAAAGAACTCTTCTATAGCAATAGGATCTAAGAGTCCTCAAGAAGCATCTGCAACACCAAACATCATTCACCACCAAGTCATGAATCCACAGTCACTGCTATAGCTCCCACTAAACCATGACACCGATCTCTCCAAGCATCATGGCCAAACATCTGCTGATCTAAAAACCTCCAGGTACAAAACAACAACATGTCCATGACATCGTGATACACACATGCTACTGGTCCATAACCAACTATTCAAGTACTCAAACGCCATTCCTCCTCTCATCTCAAAATAGCCACGCAAATGCATAAGTGACCACAGACAAGGTCAACTAACAGATCTACACCATCACAAAAGAAACCTCATGGATAATGATAGTCCGATTCCAAGTTGACTCATGGAAAACATTTAGGTAAAGACAGCCCACAAAAATGCACAACTCGTAGATCCACTTCAATGAAAAAACCTGCAAATCTATCATCACACTAGAAACTGCAAAACTGAGATAATCAAAGAGAACAACCAAAGAAGACAAACATGACGCAAACACTAGATCCGATTCACCAATAACATCCACAAATTAAGCACCATAGTCTAGGAAACCAACAAGCACACCATAAGAATGCTGAAAGAGAAACTCATACCAACACTCCCATGCAAAGAAGACATCACACCTCCTCAAAACATGTCGAACTACAACTATATCATCTAGTAACACCCCAAAAGCCAAGGTCTAGAAAATAGCAGAACAGCAGCTCCACAAACCACAAGTTTTCCTTAACCATATAAAACTTGCAAAACCACAGTGTTTATAAAACACCCACGCATCTCCATATTCACTACTCATTTGGAAAACTCAGGAGTTTGCACACAACCATCATGGTTAACCAAAACAATGAAAAGAAACATGAATATGCATGATAGACTTTTTAGGAAAATCTACAGAAAACCTTCAGAGCCAAAGACATGAATTTGAACCATGCGAGTGCAAGACAAAGGTAAGAATGGAATAGCAAGTCCATTTCATACCAGTTCTAAAAACCATAGTCATGCACAAGCATACGAGAGAGCCAGGATATTCAAAAGTTGCAGACCACCAAGATCAACTTCATAGCCTCCATGCAATCAAAGCAATAGAGAAACCGCCTTCAGTTCTAAGTCAGAACACCCAGCACAAGCACAATACTCCATGGCTAAATAGCAACACAAGCAACTCCATACCACTAGGGAGTCTCTCACGCAGACACCCAGTATGAAACCACGCTTCACTGCAATGCAACCACAAAGCACATCTCACGCCCTTTGCATCAGGAACATTTTCTGCGAGCCATGAGCCATAGGGTAAAAGCACAAACCTATGGCACACTTTATAAAGGAATCGGCCAACAACAAAAAAATTCTAAACTTCGGCCACATAAAAGTAGTCTTTATGTTTTAAATTTTAAAATGGTGTAAACTAATGAAATGTAGAACTTTTGATGAAGATTAAACCTATAATTTTATAAATTTCTAAAAAAATCATTTTCATTATGTTTTTTTCAATTTAAGGACAAATTTTGGAATGCTGAAAATTTCAAAAAATAGTGACTTCACGGGCCGTCAAGAAACAAACTGAAAAAAACATTATTTTTCTCTAAAAAATTTTCCCTAAATAGGTAATTTCAATATCTACTGCATGAATTTGTTTTTTTCAAATTTTGATGTATATTTTGCTTGTAATAACGTTTTAAAGTTAAACATGTCAGAATTTGATAGTTTTCACAGGCCATCAACTATTTTCAATTTTTTTAATCATTTTCAAAAAAAAAATTATACCTTTTTGAAGAAGACTCTCCTCTACTGCACCATATAAGTTATAAAAAAATTTAATATGTTTTACTATATTTTTTAAAAATTTCTAATCAACCTTTTTTTTCATTTTAACAACCTACTTTCATTATTTTAAAAATAACATATATTAAAACTAATCAAAATATTTAAAAAATTATATATTTGGATTCACCACTCTGAGCTCTACAAAAGGGTATTTTTGTTTTTTGCAAAATATTAATTCTGAGAGGAGAAACACTCTACCAAAGTTGAATATTTCAGAAAATTCTGAAAAAGGGTGAGTTGGTTGCCATGTAGGATGCCACCTAGACATGTTCAATCAAGTGTGTTTCGGTCAAAATTGTTTCAGCCGAAACAATCTCGACCGATATCCTATTGGCCGAAAACATTTCGGTCGAAAGTGATTCGATCGACATATGGCAGTATAAAATATATTTTATTTTTGTTTAGATTTTTCAACTCAAGTAATTCAATAAAATATATATCGACCAAAGAGAAAGAAGACTGATTTCGACTAAGGAAAGCTTATTGACTTGACCAAAACCCACTCGATCGATATACTATTGTCCGAAAACTATCGACTAAAGAAAGCTTATTTTGACAAAATAATGTTTATTTCAACAAGTTAGAAGGTTTATTCCGACAAAAGAAGGTTTATTCCGGTCCAAAAGAAGGTTTATTCTGACAAAAGAAAACGTATTTAAACAATAGGAGAGCTATATTTGAAAGTACGTTGATCTTGAACTTATTTAATTGATTATGTTTTTTATTTTCATTAATGCATTTGAATTTTGTTTTCACTATTTATATTCTTAGATTTCATTATTGATCACCAATTAGATATATGTTATTCCATTGTTTTTTTAAGTCTTAGATATTTAAATGCAATATTAATCAAGTACATGTTTCATTGAAAGATCATGTGTGTACAAATTTGTATGCAGGTGAATTCAAATTTGAGTGCAATTTGTGATGGCGTGTAAAGGGAATAGATCAAGGAAGTATGATCGAACACGAACAAGACAAAGGAAGAGAAGAGCGGGTGAAGTAACATCTCATGAAGAACAACCCATGGAAAATATCAATGACGAAGGTGACATACAGGTACAAGAACAAACTGAACCTAATAATAGTGTTTTTTTGGACAATGGTATGGAAAATCTGATGGAGATCGATGAAGATTCTCTTTCCAATAATTTTTCATTTGAAGATATTTTATCTGAAAGCACATTAAAATTACACTCAAAAATAATATGGGATGATTTTTTTGAAGAAAAAACTCTAATTGGAAGAGCACAGTTAGTTGCAAAGTTATTTAGACGAAAAGAAATGACCCCTGTTTTGGAGTTGTTAGGGGTTGATAATAGGAAAAAGTCATTAGATTTAAAACACACAATTGTTGAAAACTTGCAAGAAGCATTAGAATGTATTGAAAAAAAGAGTCGATCTAGTGATTTAAGTGTTGCACATAGAGCGTTGATGACTGTAATTTCTAGTAAGAAATTATCACATAGAAGACAAGTTCAAGCAATTTCTAAATTACTATATGTTTCTAGGAGAAATTTTCAAAGGTATATTGAAAAGAGAAATCAAATAGATGAAAAAATTGAGAAAAATTGGGTAAATATTTGTAGGGTTCCCCGAAAAGATAGAATTTCAGAAGATGTAAAGAAACAAGTGGTTGAATATTGGACTACTCACTCTTGTGTTTTATCCAATAGAAGGGATACTATACAAATAATAAGTGACGATGGTACAAAAACTTCTCATCCAAAACATTTTATAGATACAACACAAAGTGAACTTTTTGAAGAATTCAAGCAAGATTTTTCAAATGTGAAGATTTGTCAAAGGATGTTTGAGACACTACGGCCATCATTTTTACGTATAAATAAAGTACGTGAAACTTGTTGTTGTTGAAATCATGTTGAATTTGATTTACATCTACAATCATATAGAAAATCTATGACAACAATTGATTGAAATTTAGCCATCCCTGGAAATACAACACAATTTGTGAAGTCTCTTGTATGCAAAAAATAAAAAGATTCAAAAGAATTCAATGTTTAGTGTATAAAAACTGTATGTAATGATTGTGGAGATTTGAAGAATCTTTCACATGTTGAGAATAATGAAATGCAAGTTGTTTGGAAGAGATATGAATATGAGACATACTTAACGAAGTCAGGAGTTGAGGCCAAAAAAATTGCTCTCAAAGAGAGTGGATTGCCTTACAATAAATTCATGAGTAAATTTCGCAATATCATATATCCACATATCCAACATTGTCATGGTGCAAGATGGCAAGCTAAACAATTTCGTGATTCAAAGAATTGATTTCCACTAGGTTGTATTCTCTCTATTGTAGATTTCTCAGAGAACTATACATTTAGTCCTCAAATTGAGATTCAAATTCAATATTACCATTCAGAGCAAGTTGCAATCTTTGTGCAAGTTTTCTATAGGCATGCCAAATTAGAGGTCGATGGAATACAAAGTAGCAAAGATGGTTGAATTATCATCAAAGAGGTTCACTTTTATATCAATGATGATACAAATCATGATAGAAGCTATGTAGCTCATTGTTTCAAAATGTTTTTTGAAGACCTGAGATGACGTGGCATAAATTAAGAACAACACTGGATATGGTTTGATGGATGTGCTGGTAAGTGTACATGTTATTTTTTTTTTAAATTATTTATTTATATTTACTTTTAATTTTGAGACTTAAATCAAGTCTAATTGCAAGTTATATATATATATATAATTACTTTTTTGACTTGAGCTAATTTGGTTTTAGTGTACAATTATTTGTAACTTCGTGTAGGACAATTTAAGTCTTCAAAAGATTTTGTTTTGTTAAGCCATCAACATGCTAGACGCAACACCAAATTTTTGTGGAATTTTTATGAGAGTGGACATGGAAAAGGAGAGCATGATGGAGCATGTGTGAAGCGTTCACTTCATCAACATGAACTTGCTAGTAACTTTCACCATATATATATGGAACATGTAGATATATTTTTGAAAAGATTATCTATATATATTTAAATTAAATTAAAAATTATTTTAAGTTCCTTGAAAGTAATAGGTGGAAAATTGTGCCAACACATGTGTACTTGCAGGTAATGCCATACGGAATGCAAATGAAATTGTTGAATGGTGTAAAAGTCATTTTTCCGCTCGCAACTCAACATACAACACACATTATTTTTGGGAAGTTATAGGTACATCTAGTCAAAATTTGTTAAAAAATCAAGAATTTCAAAGTTCAAGTGTACATGATTTTTAATTGAATTTACAGATATTGATCGATCAAATCCCTATAATTGTCAAGTAATTCATGGTATTAGAATTCTACATCAAATCATGACAACGGGAAGTAGTAAGCCTTATGTAATTAATGTGAGAGAAAAATCATGTTTTTGTGATGATTGTATTGAGAACAATGCAAATATTGTTCAATGTGAGAATATTAGAGATGGGTATGTTTCACAATGGGAAATGAAACAATTAATATCAATGCCTCCTTTTGTTGAAGATGACAATGTCGATGTCTATGATCCTCTCTATTTAGCTGATTACGAATGTGTATCTGATTTAGTTGTTACAGGTATGGAAATTGATCTTAATTTAGTTAAATTTTATTTAAATATATTCCATGTTTAAGTAAGTTTTAAGTGCATGTGTTTAATTTAGTTAAAATTGATTAAAAATATATGGTGTATACAGGAGATATTATCATTGTTGTTGTAGATCCTGACAATGCGGAAGGTGTAGATTACTATCTACTAAGATGTACGCAACCAAAAAATAAAATTGGTGGAATTGATAACAAATGGTGATGGACAAGAGTATCCCATTGGATCAGTCGTTATTGAAGGCACATATTATCAACAAATAAAGACAGATAAAAATTGTATTTATTTTGTTGATTATATGCCAAGACAAAAGGTTCTACATTACAGTCACCTAGTTATAGCAACAAAAATAAATTTAGAAACTTTACCTAAAAAAGGACGTGCCAAACAAAAGTGGAGGTTGCCTATTGAAGATCATGAAAAAAATTTAGAGATAATTAAAGATAGAGAGGATCTAGATTTTATGTACCAGGAGCTTTAAGTTGTTTTTTGAATACGCACGTGTGTACATACTCAAACTTTTTATAGATCGAGCTAGATCTATATATATAATTTATAAATTGATTGGAACATGTGGCATGATTTAGAATGGGTTTTTTCAAAGGCTTGGTCCTAAATTTTGGAAATTTAATATGACCTTACTTGTTCACCTTCAAATTTTCAAGATCATCCATTTTCATATCCTAGTATGCATGTCACATCCTAGAAAATTATTATTTTCATCCTAAGCATCCCCCTTCATCTTAATCATTCATTAAAATTTGCATGTTCTATCTAATAATCACCATTCTAATCCTAATGACATGTGAACTCATGTATAATCATGAACTCATTCTAATCCTAACATAAAATAATCACCATTTTAATAGGAAATTATGCAGGTGTCTATAGAGAAAAGTTCATGAGTATATATACATAAGAGAGGAGAAAAAGAGAACTAATAAAAATAACTCTAACCACCAAAAATAGGTGTTAATTACACTAATCGAAGATGTCATCCACCCTCATAAAGGATCCTATCCTAACAACATAAAAAATCCTAAAAATATATATATATGAAAAATGCAATAACCCCAATAAAGGAAAATATAAACCTACACTAACAAATGAGATCACAAAAGTTCACATAGAAAAGAGTTAGTGACAAAGTAAAGAATGAATTCAATCTATCTCAAGGTTTAGAATTATTTTGATAAATTGTTATAAAATTTATGTATGATTATCCTTTAAAGATCAGTTCATCCTAAGCTTTGTAGAGATTGATGTGTAAAGGATATTTAAAGTTACTCTTGTTAATTGGCCCAAATAACATGTTTCATTATTAGGCACACAATCTAAATAAGAATCATAACCCTAGGACACATAATCTAAATAAGAATCATAACCCTAGGACAAGTTTTTAATATTTTATCTAGAATCACAATAAACATTTCCAACAATAATAGAACCCTTCCTAAGTGAGATCATTTTGTGCTAAATTGAAGCATGAAAAACTTTATTTACACCCTTTAAATTTTTATTTAAAAAGAATAATCCAAATTTGTTTTAATAGAGGATTTTAATATCATCCAAGAGATCTTATTGTTGGCACAAAATGGTATTTTATCTAGCCACTTAGACTTTAGGACCTATTCACACCTTATTCTTAATCTTAGGGTTTTTTGTCTCAATTCATAGGATGAAGACACTTGGCACTATTGTGTGAGCCTTATGGATTTTTCCTTTGTTAATTGTGATGTGGAAAAAGAGATCCTAGACCTAGTCAATATTTCTTCACATCGACATTAGAAGCCAAGCTGGCAAGGTGACAAGATTAGTTAATAACCTAAAACGAGATCTAATCTAACTAGGACACTACCTTAATGTTAGAAATAATAGAAAAGGTATAGTCTAGATTTTTCACTAGATATTTCCATTTGATAGTTAATCTTATTCATTTAATTTATTTACCTATTTTTTACCTCTCTCTTAAATTACAAGTTCAATGCTTGTGTAGGAAGGATTTGGAGTGCAACATGTCTAGGAATTATTTTATCCTAACAACATGGTTTGTAGAAGATCTAGTATTATTTGTGTAAAGGTTACATTGCTATTTTTAGATGAAATATATTAGTGATACATGTGTATAACTTACAATTTAATTTTTATGATTTATTTTATTTAGTTTTGAATCTCTATAAAATAGTTGCTCATTCCAGACTATTATGATGTAAGCTAGAGAACATTCAAAATCAATAAAAAGTAAATAGTGACCTAGATTCCATTTTTAGCAAAGTGCCTAAAGTTTGTAATATGGTATTAATATAGCTATAAGATCATTTTGATCTAAATATTTGATATGATTAGCTATAGATTGTGCCATACAACTGTATATATCACATGATAACTGAATAAAAATTATGTACATCATAGTTATACATGATCTAACTTAGTCAAGTTTAAGTAGGTAACTTGTCAATATAGATGTGTGTAACACTTGTGTGAACAAACCATAATTTAAATTTAAATTTAAACCTGTACACAAACTTGCTAAATCAATAAAACCATGTAATAATTTGCACGATGTAAATAGATGTTTAACAAGTGTTTGAAAACCATAATAATGCACAATAACAGATCTATGAACAAACCATAAAACATGTACAAACATGTGTGAATGTGATATGTAAATCATAAAAAGTGTACAAATATATACCATAAAACATAAACATGTATACATAATGTGATGTATGTACATAAATCATAAAAAGTGTCTGGACAACATAATAATCTAATCTTAAAGAGAGGGAAATCTACTGTGAATAGGATCATCAGATCTATGGCCCGATCTCTTGCTCGATCTCTCCCTCGATCTCTCCCTCGATCCATGGACTAATCCCTCTCCTGATCCAAGATGTGTGGATCCATGTCTCAATCCAAGCTCTTTGGATGCATGTCCTAAGCCTCGTCCCAAAACTTGCATGTGTTTAAGTATGTGCACATGAAATTATCTAAACTTGTATATACATTTGTACAAACTTTCAACTTGTTCAAACTTACAAATCAATTACAATTAAATTTTAAAAATTATATTTAAAATTATTTAAATGTACCTCAGGTATGTGTTGCATGGGACCACGATCATGTGTGGATCCATGTCCTGATCCAAGCTCTCTGGATGTGTGTCCTAAGCCTCATCCCAAAACCTGCATGTGTTCAAGTTAGTGCACATGAAATTATCTAAACTTGTATGTACATGTACAAACTTTCAACGTGTTCAAACTTACAAATCGAGTACTATTAAATTTTAAATTATATATAAAATAATTTAAATGTACCTCGAGTATGTGTTGCATGGGACCACGATCATGTGTGGATCCATGTCTTGATCCAGGCTCTCCGGATGCGTGTCCTGAGCCCTGCATGTGTTCAAGTACGTGCACACATGTATGAACTTTTAAAATTTAATTTAATTTAAGTGTGTGTACATGTACAACTTATATATATATATATATGTAAAAAAAATTATATAAATGTACTTCATTTGTGTGTTGTATGGGATCGCCATCATGTGCCAAATTTCCAAACTCTGACAAATCACCATACTGCTTAAAAAATTTCACTTGTACGTGTCAATTTCAATCAAGAGTTAAACATGTTAAACATGTATCGTACATATTTTTTTAGAACACAATTAAATGTATATATATATATATATATTATAAATTATTCAAGTACCTGACATGCCTGATTGAGGGCTCTACCAATGTCACTAAGCTCATTAGAATGCAAGGACATCGCAAGGGGATTTGTAGCATGTACAGTATCAGTGCCAAAAAGAAGCTGAGTATATGCACCATGGACAACATCAGTTGTCGTACTAACCTGAGCAACATTATCTGTAACATCCTGACGACCTGGACAAGCTAAAGGATCGATAGGCTGCTCTGGAATATCCCTTGGATTTGCCACCCCATGGCTCGAATGTGTACAATCAGGATATCGCTCTCTAATAAATTCTTGTACACGGTTGAGAGAGATCCCATGGTCCTCGCTGATGACCCGATATGCTGCTAGTAAATCTGAAACTAAGACTCTACACACATTACACAAAGTCGTGTGGTTCATATGCTCGATATCTAAAGGAGTAGGTAGATCGGCACAAATAAATGGATCATAAGATGTTGATGTAGCCTCTATGGGAGGAAGGCTGATCCGCGGGCGTAATAAGTATCTACCAACTCGATCAGATGAAATATGATCAATCTGTGTCGTAATAGAGGCAATTTTATCAATAATCTGGGATCGAGTAGAGCATGCTACTAACTCCCCTGCTGCTGCCAATTCCACACATTTTGGTAAAACCAAAAGGTTTGGGCCAACTAATGCCCTCTTATCCACAGGCGGTGGCAAACCTGGATGTCTAAATTGTGGTTTGTCATAAAAATGGCCTTTACCTTGGCCAGCATGCTCAGGATGAGATGTGTAGTCCACATCTATCTGTAAATGAAATTCTACATATAACTATTTCACAAAATATCCTGGCAGCTCATCATTGTGAGGCCATCTATGATACACTGCCAACCATCTACGGTATATGAATGGCACAAAAAGAGGATCTACACACCTTGTAACCACATATCCTCTAATTTATTTTGTCCTCTATAATGAGGGAACATGGTTAACACATTTTCAGTTGAAGCTAATTTGGCAACTTCTCTATAATTCATTGTGCCAGTAACACTCCTAGCAAGAGACAAATAAAATTGTTTAATGTTGATCTCATCATAAGGGTTGAATGATTGAATCATCCCAATCATTCGATGAATCTCATCTCTAATAGTGACTAACCTATCTCGATTAGCCAAATTGGGGGAGTTGTGAATTGTTTGCTCTAAACATTTTAGAGCATTGTTTAATCTAACAATACTATCCCAATATAAATTTGATCTATTTTGAGCCTCTTCACTAGAACGAGGGGAATGGTGAGATCCCTCATCGGCCATGATATATGTATCTATGTAAATGTTTAAATCTAGAGATCTGTATATCATTAAAATAAAATATACATGAATAACACATAAAAGATAGATAGGGAAAGAAAATTATAAATTTCTACCATCAATTCATTCTAGACATAAAAAACATAAAATTAACCATTAATTATATTCAAGAATCTCACAATAGCAATCAAGTAAATGTATATATATGTGTGTACATGTGTGTATGTATGTGTATGCACGTGTATATATACATACATACATGTGCATGTGTGTATGTATGTATGTGTATTTGTGCATGTGTGTATGTATATATATGTACATGTATATGTGTATATGTGCATGTACGCATGTGTGTATAGACATGTATGTGTGTATGTATACATATATGCACGTATAATTTGCATATATACATGTGTATGTGTGTATGTATGTACATATGTGTACATACATATGTATGTACCTAGGTACATATACATACATATGTATGTACACATATACATACATACACACATACACATATATATATGCAAATTATACACATATATATGTATACATACACACACACATATACACATATACACACATGCGTACATGCACATATACACATATACATTAATATATACATACACACATGCACACATATGTACATACATACATACACACATGCACATATATATACACACATACACATATATATGCAAATTATACACATATATACATATACATACACACATGTACATATTCACATATATATACACATATACACACATGCGTACATGCACATATACACATATACATACATATATACATACACACATGAACATATATGTACATACATACATACACACATACACACATGCACATGTATGTATATATATATGCATACATGTACATGCATACACACGTACAGATAAGGTAGTGCTAAACATATATGTTCATGAAGACCAAGTAAAGGAATCACACAAGTGAGTACTATAAACATAAATTAGATTGAAGACCTGAATGGAATCATGCAAAACTAGTTCTATGATCTACTTGTACATGAAATCCCTAAGGGAATCATGCTTGAGTTTTAATGATGATACTTTACTTTTGATGCTTAGTAGACCACATCCTATTTTTGTTGGATTGTTATTAAAATTGATGTGTCCTTATAATTTATTTGTTTGGTACGATTCCTTTCCCACCCCTTACTTGATCTTGTTGGTTATCTTGTCTTTTGTCATGACTCTATGTCTCTCTCATATTAATAATTGCATAAATGTATTATTTTGATGATGCTTTAGGTTTATTGTTTCCTAGATTTTGAATTTAGACCTATAATTATCTAGAACTAATTATTTAGTATGATGGTAATTTATCAATCATAATCTCTCTATGGTTAATGAATATTATCACTATGTGTTTATAGAGGGAGGTGATCTTCACATGAATGGGGGAGATTAATTTTATCATTTAGTATGATATCATTATTTCATTTTGATATTGTTGACATTTTTTGTTTTAAAAGGGGTCATTTATTAAAGCTATGTTAAAATATCATAAAGTTTAAATAAAAGAAAAAAACTTGAAAATTCTTGTAATGGAAAAATTTAAGTGCAGTGATAGAAATTTTTGGCTAGTTTAGGTGCCAAGTAATGAAAAGAGGAAGTTTTCAATCTGGTTTCACTTGATCCATGTATCAGGGAGAAACATTAGGGTTTTAGGTAAATGCATGTTACAGTTGAGGTAAGAAGGGAGAATTTGATCATATGAAGCAGAAGATCAAGCAAAATGAAGATGACCTAAATCAAATTAAATTTTTCCCTTGCTTATAACATGCCAAAGCACCAATGAGAAAAAAAGGTAGAGACCAAAGCACAATGCTTCTTGGGATTAAGCCAACAAGAATAGATTTGATATATTTGTGGTATCACTTCCCATCTACGCATGAAATTTGGACCTATAAAGGTTGGCCTATAATCTACTTGATTGATAAGGATGATTGTACCTAGGTTCTTTCTCTCCAATGTAAATTTATCCCTCTGATATTTAGTTCAATTTTTGAACAAAAGTTTTAATTTCATTTGTATAGGAAGATCTCCAAATCCTTAAACTAGATAGGTAACTTATCACTAACAGTGAAGTGTGTAAATCAGATAAAATTGCTGAATGAGAAAATTTCATCTGGAAAACCTTGCACAAAACCAAATAAATGAATATGGAGATATAGAATATAGAAAAAAATTTGACCAAAGTTTATAAAGAAAAGTCAAAAAATATCATGGTCAAACTATTTTTTTGTTTCTAGGCTGAAAAATATTTAACTATAACCACATTTATGGTGCTAAAAAAATCACTATCAAGATTAAGCCTCTAGTAGGCTCTAAGATCCCTTGAGAGAATTAGGTTTGAATTTTCATATATAAAATATGAAAACAATATGTTAGCAGTGCAAAATATTTTTTTCACAAAAGAAAAATTATCAGAAAAAATAAATAAAAGAGTCAAACCACCACTGAATAGATGCAAACTAATGTGGCATGCTTCCCATACTATACATGCACTAAAATGTTGGATGTTGACATGCAGAAACAGTCATATGCAATAAGGCCTCAGAAAGGACTCTCTAAACTCTAGTTGGCATGGCTATGCGTAGATGATATGGAATAGAATCTTTACCAGGCTTTGAGGACATAAATATACATAGAGTTAAAAATATTGATTATCTCCATATCACTACTATAAGATATTCCAATTGTAGGAAATATTCAAGGTGAAGATGGATAGTTCCATTTAGGTTAGATGCTTCTAGATTTATTGTACTTGAATCAAGTATTCCAATGCTAGCAATCGACATCAGCCCCAACCTGATCCCAAGAACTAAATCAAGTGCAAACAGCTTGTCATACCAGAATCCAGGCAATAAATTCTCATCTTGTCTACTTGTGTTATATTTAACAATGCTCAATTGCATGCTTATTGGGTTTCTCTTATAGTCAGCTCAAAACATAATTAGTTATACTTTGGAGTTTTAGATCAGGAGAAACAAGCAACAAGTTCTCTGAATTACAATCTATGTATGCAGTATTATAAGTTGAGGGCACTTATCTGTACAAAAAATCAGCATGCACTTTGCAGGAAATTTCAATCATGATGATCAAAAGAAAAATATTCCAAGAGAATCTTTACTCTGAAAAATACCAAATTGTACCATACTCAAAAATCAAGTGCATTTCCTAATAATTTTACATGAAAACAAAATTCCCTATGTCATCTCTTTATACTTAACATTAAAAATTGTGGGCTTAAATTGATAATTATAAAGGGTGTTACAACATAATGGAGTCTAAGGGAGTCTAGTTTCACTTGACCCATCTTCTGCTTCATACTATGCATTTCCCTTCCAATTTTAAAAGGCATATATATGATATATGATAGTCAAGTAAGTTTCAAGGCATTTATTTGTGAGAGATATTTCTTGTTTCAATCACCTTATTAGGTTATAGTCTTGAAGGGGTCTCTCTTGTTTCTTTGTCATTTTTTTCAAATTCCACATCAAAAACCAATTTAAAATTCTTTGAAACTGATTTTATTTCATTGCAACAGTTGGAAACAATGTTTTTAGATTTACAACTATGTCAAATCTACTCTCAAGATGTCAAGGTCTGCAAATTTGATTATGTGATGATGAAAATCTGACTTATGCAATTGTTTAAATCCTATGAATGACCTATATGACCATTGGTACGTCTAGCAGTTGGGTAGTATTGCTGCAATGGGATATTGTACAGGTGTGGTTGCTACTAGGGTGGACTTAAATGAAGATGCAATAGAAAATAAGGATGGCACAGTCAATGCATTTGCAGGATCATTGCATAAAATGGACTGTGCCATCCTTATTTTCTATAACAAAACTTGCTAAAATCTAATCTTTCTTAATCTTACAATATGAAAACAACATGGACTGTACTCAAGTACGTAAACTACATACTTGATAAAACCCTCTATTTTCACCATTTTTCTTCAAACCCTAACCGAAAACATAAAAATTTCTCATTTCTTTATTGAACAAAACTAATATCCCCAAATTCCAAATTCACTTCAATAATAGAACTTGCTAAAATCGAAACCCTTCACTATGCTTTGGAAATCCCCAAAATGCCATTCAAAACATTTTCAAAATAACCCTAGTTTGAACCCGTTTTGTAAAGCAATTACAAAGGAGAACTTGGGAGGCATTGCCAACGCAATGGAGCTGAAGTGGGTCATTGTCCAAGCTTTGTACACAGCAGGTGCATTTGGCTGACCCTATTTCAATAGAACAACATTCGACCGAACGTGCCCAAATGAATGTGGGCCTTCTTTTTTTTTGTTTTTATTTTCCTAGTTCCAGTCGAAAGCTTTTCAGGTGAATATGTTTCGATCGAAACCCTTTCAGGTGAAAGGGGGGTTCCACGTAGGCGCCACATCATCGGCACTTGGTTTCGGCTAAAACATATTCCCCCAAAATGTATTCGCTCGAAATGGATTCGGCCAGAATTATTTGTTAGGCCAAAAGTGTGAAAAACTATTGTGCTTTTACCCCACAAACCATATTGCAGCAATATGATCAACTCCAGGAAACTCCAATGTCTTTCAAAACTATGTGTTGAATCAAAGAAGCAACTTCCACTCATCGAAGGATCAATCACCAACTGATTTCTCCAGCTTGCCAGGCTAAGAAATCATCACAGGAGAAATACCTAGAACTTCAATAACTAGGAGAAGGCTTTGACAACACTTGTTGGTATCATCAAGCCTCGACCTCCTCCAACTAGCTTCGATACTCTATTTCTCCTAAAAAAGAAAGACTACATGTAGTGGCCTAACTCCCAAGGTCCTAGTAGTTGGTTCTCAACTATTTGATGTCACTCAATTGGTTCATGCAACTGTAATATTCAAGGGGCCTGTGCTGGTAACAAAGGATTCAAGCTATGACTCTCTTTGTCAAAATAGTTCTTGTAAATCAATGGGTTTAAAATAAAATAAAAAGATAGATCCAGGGGGTAAATCAGTAAGTATGAATAAAATTTATCTAATATCCAGACATATACTTTTAACAATGAATGTTTTCTTAGCCGATCACAAAAACCATAGCATGACACAACCCACAGTATAACTGTACCATCGTATACATCTTAGGTGCTTAATTCAATTCCTCTATTCGCCTATCACAAGTATTTCCAAGATTTCAAAAACAACACACATTCATTCATCATTCAAACTATAGATCAACAGACTTCAATAACTTAATTCAATGACAATTTAACAAGATGATCTTTAAACCTGGTTTCTTCTAATGACTTTCACCACATAAGAAACTATCATGCTTTAGCACAATCACTAGCATTCAGGTGGATTATAACTCATTAACCTTATCAAACAACACAATCCAATGCAAACTCCATATTTCGTAAACCTACAATTCTATTAACTATAAACAAGATCTGGTACAATGTATCTCTGCAAAAAGCTCTATAAAATCCTATCTCTTAGCACTAGGTAAGCCAATCCAATTCTCAATTAGCTGACCCTTACAATGTAATACCCATCTGGTATTTATAGAATACAAAAAGAAGTTCGAACTTTACTTCTATCTTAGGCTTTCCACCTTTTTAGGAACAATCAACTTTCTTGGAAACTCAGATCAACTTTGATCTTGAGTTCTTACATTATACATTCAGTTTGATCTAACAATAGAAGATAGAAATAGAAGAAAAGAAGATCATGCATCCTTAAGACTGTCAGTGCCGCATGCATGCAACATGCAAGGAAGAAGATCATCATGCGTCATGCATGGAAGAAGAATATCATGCACGCAAGATTTTATGCATGTGAAGTTGGATCCGCTATGAATTCATCATAACTGGTGAAGACTTGTTGTAGCATATCCATATCTGGCCCATCAATCCAGTCATCTTTAAATTTGATGTGATCCAACTCAACTGCAGCAAATTCTTTCATGCTTTTTACCTTGACCAACTCTCTCCCTGCAGCTTTTATTTCTTCCTTGACTTCTACAAGCTGATCTATCACTAAGTCTTCTCCATCATCTTTCTCTTGCATGAGTCCTTGGAATCTTTCATTCCATTTCTCTCTAACCTGACTCAACGGCATGCCATCTTTAGTCATTACATTCACATCTACTATTATAGCCATAACCTCTTCCAACTCTTCCAACTGCTCAGTTAAATTATTAACTGCTTGTTGAATTTCATCCTTATGCTTGCTCAAAAAGCCAGTCCTAAACTTAAGGATACGAGAAGTCTTTTCTACAAAATCTTTATTATCATCTTCGAGTATAGATTCTTCTAGAAGAGTAGTTAGAGGCAATGTATTTATCTTCTCTAACTTTTCACTATACTCTTTGTACTCTTCTTCTAACTTCTCGGATGCCTCAATATATTGATGCATCTCTTTTATTACTCCTTCCGCCTCCTTATAGGTTTCAAATCCTTTTTCCAAAACCTCACCTACCTCCGGTTCACTTTGTCTATCCATTTGTCAACCATCTCCGCCTTACCTCTAACCTGCACCAAATCATCAACCTCCTTTTTGCTTAGCAAAACAGGAGTCTCAATTGCTGCAACCTGTTGTGACCTTGGAGAGGAGACACTCTTCAAGAATGAATGTAACTGATCCAATTGAGCCTTAAGCTCATCTTTCTTTTGTTTGTCCTTAATCATCCTTGATTTTGTCGTTGAAGCCACCACATCAATCAAATTCATTTGTTGATTTCTAGTGGGTCTTCCCAAGTTAACCGTACTCAATTGATAGTCTGTGAGCTACATATCCCCTACCTCCTTTTCAATCATAGGCATGGCACATTCAGCAACTATCTCCCCTTTATCTGTGAGTCTGGTAGAATGCAAAACTTTAGCCCTCTTCTTAGGCCTTTCCTGTTCAATCTCCTTCATCATGTCCTCCCAATTAAGAGGTTGAGGAGGTGTTCTAGCTCTCTTCTACAAATCTAATTTCAACCATGTAGGAGCACTAGGAGTCATCATCATGGAAGAGGAAGCAGCAACTATAGAAGATGGTTGAATATCTACCTCAGGTTGAGAATCAACCTTTGCCTTTTCTTGTTGCTCCTGCAGCACATGCATCTGCACCAACTTCTCAGCCTCTTCTCTATCTCTTTGTTCCTGTATTTTCCTGTCTTCTTCTTCCTTTCTCAATCTCTCCTCTTCCATCTGATCCTTCTCTAACTTTTCTTTCTCTAAGGCCTCTCTTTCCAACCGTTCTACCTCTAAAGCTTTAAGTTTTGCAGCTTCAGCCTCTTCTTCTTTTTGCTTCCTTTCAGTTTCTTCCTTTTCTATCCTTTCCATTTCCAAGTCTATGAGTTTCTCTACCTTTTCCCTTTCTTCCTCAGCTTGCTGTTTCTTTACTAGCTCTTCAGCCTCTTTTTCTTTTCTTAGAGCTTCAGCTTCTTGTTCTTTCTGTCGAGCCTCCTCTGCAAGCTTCAATCTAGCAACCAGGGCTTCCTTTTCCCTTCGGTTTCTTGCTTTCTCCTCCTTGAGATCATGGATCTTCTGTATCAGTTCCATCTTGTCATTTTCTACCTTGACCTTGATCTCATGCTCTCGTTGCCTCATTTGCTCCTCCATTGTATCAGTTGCTGTCCTTGTTTCAACTTCTTTTACCTTTGATTGCTGCTATTGAAGTAGAGCATCAGCTTGTAACTTTTCCTCCATTTCCTTTTGTTTCTCCGCAGCAGCCCTTGCATCAGATTCTCTGGTAGCATCTTCAAATTGTTTCCATTGTTCTTCCTATGTAAGAATCTGCTCAACAGTATAATCTAGAGGTACATTTTCTTGCAAGTTCTTCTCTGACAGAGTTTCATCCGAGTTTGTCTCAATTTCTACCAATTCTTCCTCCACTTCTTTTCCTTTAGTAGCTTCAGCCATGGCATAAAGTACTCCTTGAACTTCTTTACTTTTCTTTCTTGTGAGTGGGGCTTGTGCAGATGACTCACCCAATGCGGGCGTAGGAACAGCAGATTCAATTGGAACATCTCCCTCGGGTGTTTCTTCTTCTTCATCAACTACCTCCAACTATGTTTCTTCAACATCAAGAGGAAAGAATTCTAATGGTTCCTTGGAAGGTGCCTTTCTTTTAATCCTCTTATACCCTTTACCTTTCTTGAGGATTGGTCCCTGAGGAGCTTGAGTTCTCATCATCAACCATTGCACACTTCTATCCAAGATTGTTCTTCCCAGTTTCTTAATATCAATAGTTTCTTCCTCATTCCAGTCTATTGGATCTAAGTTTTTGGTGCCAATCTTCAAAGCTTCATATGAGGGATCTAATACAATTCCATCATCCACCAAAGTGTCAAGAATATTATCTTTAATACCCAACTCTACCATAAGTGAGACTGGTAATCTCTCATAATTCTTCTTCCTTAAGTCATATTCATCCTACCTATCACACCAAAAATCCTCCAACAAATTAAAATGTCTAGTAAACACTAAAGGTAATAAAGCATACATCTTCTTCTTTGGATCAAAATACTTATGAGTTGTATACAATCCCAATTTCAATTGTATCAACTCATTACAAACCACCTTAGATGCCTTCAAGTGTTGACAGCCATATTCCCCCAATGTCATAGGAAACTTATGGCATCCTGTCTTGTGCTTCATCCCAAATCTAGCATTAACTCCAATGGCTTGATATACAAATTCCATAAGCACTATTCTATTGCTATAGCATCTTGGAAGTAAATGGGGATGACCTTCAAATCCAAACAATCTGAAGTATGTAAATTTGGGGTATTGGATGTACCAACTTCCCCATTCAAAAATGAATGCCATAGCTTCTTGGCTTAACCTGTATCCTGCATCTCCACTCAACTGGTTGATAACCACATATAAAAAGGCATCATTGACTCTCCTGAAGTGAGTCTTAGCAACCTAAAGGGATAATTGATCGTAGTGTTCCCACACCTTCCTTTGTCCATCCAAGACTCCCATTATACCTACTCTGTTTAATCTTGGGAAAATCCCCATTCTTACCACAGCATAGACCACATATGAAGTCATGAAGAAAGATTTGGTCTGTCTGACCCTTGTGAGCTGATCATGTATGGCATCAGAAACAATCATTGACCAATCAAATTGATAATCACCCTGAAAGATCACTTGAATAAAATGAAACATCCATTCCTTGAAATGGAAGGCATCCCTCTTCCCAAACACTCTGGACAACATCAATATCAAATCAGATATCTCCTTCTTGAAGTCTGCCCTCTTTGGCTGTTCTGCTAGTTTGCTTAAAGACTTCTTCTCGATGCTTAACCATATTTTGTTTAAATGAGATTTATTGGAGTCTTTATGCTTACTATATTTCTCCAATGCCTCAACCTCAGTTAACTGCACTAAATTCTTGGGATCAGGAACATTAAATATACTTTGGAACATCTGCGGAGTAAGATCTATAATCACATTATTCTGTGAATCCATGCATAATCTTGTAGCTGGATTATAAGTATTGGCCACTGTACATATCAACTCCGGACACTAAACTGATAAAGGAAACACAGTGATATGTGCAAGACTGGAGTCAACAATCCTTTGAGTTCTCCCTGTCAAGTTTTCCCTTTCTACAAAGGTCTCTTCATGTAATTCTTCAAAACTATACTAGCCCAGATTAGTATCTATGATATCTGACCAGTCTGATTCCACCTTGCTCGCCTTCACCACTGGATTCCTATGATCATACCTTAATTTATAAGGTAGCTTTTCTTGTTTCACCTTCTTGATTTTCGGTGTTGTCTTTGACGTTCCAGCCGGTTGATTCCTTCGAGCAGCCTCTCCTGACGTTCCTGACATCTCTCAAATCTCCTACAAGCAAACCTCTAATTAGACCTTCAAATAAATCATTATAAAACATGTTTTAAAAACATACCTGTTACATATACATTGGAGTCGGAACCAGACAGAAGCTCAAAACAAGCGCTTTTACAAAACTAGCGGACTCGGAGCAAAAACCAATATAGGAACTTCACCTAGTAACAAACGGGCTCGGAGTCGGAGTCAGAGAAGTTATCGGAACCGGGATCAAAATGAAAAAAGGATTTGGTTTTTCTTTGAATTCTCTTCTTTTCATATTCTATTTCCATTCTGCCTCCGCCTCTGATTTGGTTATCGTTACTTCGACAAAAGACTCCCCACCATATGCGGAGCCAGACACGGGATGAAAATGGAACTGATAACCTTTACAAACAAAATTCTTAAGTTCAAGATCAGTTCCAATCCCGCCTCCGCTAATTATCACATACTTCAAGAAAACCTTTTAGAACTCGGAATCAAAAACGAGATAGCAATGGAATTGATAACTTTGGTAAAAACAAAACTCTTATGCCCATACCCATTCTAATCCCACCTCTGCCTATGCTAATCATGACATCATCAAATTTATTCATTTTCAACATAACTTCATGATTAAACCTAGGTTGCCATAAAATGGCAAAGGAGCTTAAAAACTCTACCCTCATATGACCGTGGGGAACAATTGTATTTTAGAGCCATTTATTTAAATCTTATTTAAATTAATTGCAGAGACCGACGAAACACTAATCTAACAAACTTAATAAAACCAGAGCACGGGTTTAAAACCCTGCCATTCTCCCAAACGACGAAACCCTAATTTAAACAATAAATCTAATCTACCTCAACTCACTGTAAAATCTATAATCTACCTTACTGTAAATTCTTAATCTAACTCATGCCATAATAAAAACCTTTAATCTAATCTAATCTACTGCAAATCGAAAACGACACGACACGATCATGATTAAGACGTGAAAGCAACAATGCCCAAAAATAGAAAGAAACGACACGATAAAACAAGACAACAAAGATTAAAGCAAAACAAAACAAGCCAAAACAAGAACCTGCTCATTCAATCACATCGATGATCATAAAATTGCTTTAAAACATAATGATTGAACACGCGAATAGATACAAAGCAAAACACAAGGAAATAAACAATGAACAACAAAGATAAAAGACCTACCTCAAACGCAAACAAAGCCATGCTAACTTTCTGAATCGATTCGCACACAATATCCCTTCTCTATCTCAATCAATTTGCTCAAACAAACTCTGCTATTGCTCTTCGCACTCTCAGACTTGTGATAATAACAATAGTGATCGGCTTTAACCCTTAATAAAGAAAAATATGTGAATTTCTACCTACATCGACAACCACCATTAATGCATTAAAACGTAGTAAAGGCGTAGTCAAAACTGTAAGAGAGCGAACACTGGTCTGCAGTGCAACTTCAGTCAAAAATTCAACAACAAAAAATTGGCGGGGTCGGAACTAAAATGGAAACAGGATCTTAAAATCATAAAATTTCCAAAGCTTATCCCCATTCTGACTCCGCGTCCAACAGCTAAAAACAAAACAAAAAGTAAAGTAAAAGACCAACCTAATAAAACAAAACACAAAAACCAAGACAAACAAACATTAAAAAGGGAGCGAAGGTGGGATTAGAATTGAATTTGATTTTGCAAATTTTGATAACAACCATCCCAATTCCCACTCCGGCTCCGCTTCCGCCAAAGAGCAAAAACAAAGGCAAAGAAAAGACTGTCGGGATAGAACCAAAAAACAAGCCTCGAAAGAACTTTCAGAACCTGATTCATCTCCAGTTCCGACTCCGACAGAGAAATCAAAGAAAAAACAAAGTATTGGAAAAACTAGACTCCAAACTTTGTTCCAAAAACAACTAAGTACAAAAAACACAAAGGGGGACCCATTTTGACCAAGGCAAAAGATGGGGTGGTTATGCAAGGCATAATAGTTGGGTCACCCCGCGGTATGGCGGTAACTGCCTGCACTAACCGCCATCTCCACCACACTACCACTGACCCTCCAAAGCCTTCCTGCGGTGTGGCGGTATCTACCAAGCCGACCGTTTGTGGTCTCACCACGGCCACCGCGGTGAGAGGACTCACCGACCGTGGTGGGGCAGTAACCGCCAAGCCCACCGACAGCGGTCTCACCGCGGACACCGCAATGAGAGGAACCGCCGCCTGCGGTATGGTGGTAACTGGTCAGCCAGGCCGCTGGCAGCCTTACAACACGTTAATTAAAGTTAGAGTTAGAGTTATTTAGGATTTAATTAACTTAGATGGAGATTAGTTGATTTGACACTTTGATTTAGATTTTTGGATTCATTTAAATCAAAGATGAGAGGAATAATGAATATTATATTTAATTAAATAAAGTTTGATTTATTTAATTAAAAGGGATGATGTTAGATTTAAATTAAATAAAGGTTAATTTATTCAATTAAGGAGATGACTTTATTAAATAAAATGTTTTATTTAATAAAAAGAGAAATGCTAGGATTAATTAAATAAAATGATTTATTTAATTAAAAGGAGATAATGATTTAATTAGATAAAATGATTTATTTAATTAAAAGAGGAATTATGGTGAATTAATTAAATAATGATTATTTAATTAAATGGTTAGTAAAGAGGTGCTTCAGGAAGAATTGATGTTAGTGAATCAGGATCGACTATATAATATCAATCAGGATATTTTGAATGTCTACATTTTTCCCTTGTTTGAAGCGATGTACTTGTTGTGTTGTTTCAAAGAATAACTTCGCCGAAATAAAAATTCAAAAGAAATATGATTTATTTGGATGTCCCACTGCTGCCCCAATAGAAGAATTATGCTGGTATACTACCCCCTCAAGAGATCGAGTGGAAATTTTAATTTTCCAATCGAGATTGTGATAAAATGCGAGTGGTTCTACTAATCAGAGGATGAAAGATAATTCTTTAGAAAGATCAGATACTTGACATAGACAAATTTGATGATGCATAGATAGTCATAGGTAGCCTCACATAAATTTTGAGATATCACACAAATTTGGATAGAAATGGTAGTAAAGATAGAAGAATAAGAAGAATAAGATGGATGGACTAACCCTTGATTCCTAAAAGATACAGGAGTCCAACAAGTCTATGAAGCATTAAGACTTTATTAGATATGATGATGAATGATGATGATTTTCTTATTAGGGATTGGGACATGAAAGGGACAACTTTCCTTATGTTTGATAAAACACATTGATACGATGCATCAAGGTATAGATAACTAGGATGGCGGGGTATCTGGTGCGATGAACTTTGACTGGACAAACAGATAGGAGTATTATTGTTCACACCTGACATACAGAAACCTCGCTAGTATGTACTTTAGATTTTTCAAACATCTTGAACCAAAACATGGAAAAGCATAACCATCCAATGTAATAGTCAACAAGCTATTCAAAACACCCTCCATACATACCTAACAAAGCAAGTATTTGCCAAGGTTATATTACAAGAATGTCCAACAAGCATAGCAAATGAAAGATAATGATCAATGCCCCATTCCTTTCTCTCTAAATCGTTTTGATTAGACATCATCAAGAGGTCATTGGAATGAGTGCAATAAGATAAATCAAAGAAAATATCAAGTGAACAAACAAGCCAATATTCTTCATACCTATAGCCAAGGGGATGTGTTTTGTTTAGGATAAGTATCCAAAGTGATTTGCCAAAGATAATGCCCATTGTAGGAAGGATGCATCCTAGGAAATGTTAGTGGATAGTGGCAAGTTGATAGGTTGTTTGAAAGGCTGTTGATATAAGATCGATTAACATGTTTGTGAATGATCAAGAGTTTTCATTTAAAAGTTTTTTGTTTCGATTTTGATTTTTTGTTTCAAGTTTGCTTTCGCTGATTGTTGTGGTTGTTTCTGTTTGTTTTGCCAAAGGATGAAGGTGATGATTGGTTTATTATGAATGAGATTATTGTGAGTGAAAGCAAAATGGGATGGATGGATTTTTTCAAATATTTGGATTTTTTTTATTTTTTTTAAATGTTATGAGGCTATTTTTGAGTTTTTTGAGATGTTTTACAAATGTTTTGATTTTCAAATTTTCGATTTTTTGTATTTTTTGAGATTTTGACCAAGAGACTAACTTAAAGACCTATCCTAGGGGTGTCGAGGGCTGATCAAAGATTAGCCTTTCCTACATTATACACGTAGGGACCCTGTAGTTTGGCTTACACAAACTCGATTATTGATGAGATGTGAACAAATGAATTGTCAGCTTATTATGACAAAATCCTAAAGGACTGACCTAAGTGTGTTGAGGGCTCATTGATGATGGTCTTGCCTATGTTCAAGCTCGAAGATGACGTAGTTTGACATCACGACTCTATTTTTTTTTTTTTTTTTTCTGACTTTTTTGATCTATTTTTGGATTTTTTGATATGATTTGGATGTTTTTGGAATTTTGCATGATTTTGATGATTTGGATATGGATACATGATGATATCAGTGCTTTTTTTGAAAACCAAGCTAGGTTTGATTGATCAGATTGATGGATTTGATTATGATAACATTTTTGAGGATACACAACAATGCAAGGATAGTGTTAAGCAGCACAAGGATTGGGAAGGATATCCCCAGATGATGATGGATTGGTTGGATTTGATTGATTAGGATTTTGAATCTTGATTTGGAAGAAAAGTGTTTTGATGATTTGATGTGACGTTGAAGTGCAAGTTAGATGCAATTAATATTGATTATTTTAATTGATGTTCGATGAAAGATAAAGCTTGATAAGGAACATCTTCTTGTCAAAATATGCCATGGGCTAGTGATTTGGATTTTGGCTCACAAATGTTTGACCAATTTGATTTTACGTTTTCCAATGTTCAGATCACCACATAAGTTGGAGGATATAGATCAAGATTCATTCTTGAAGCAAGATGTAAATATCTGCCTCCAATGTCTATCAATGTTTGAAAGGCCATGGGTGGATTCTTGGATAGGTGGATGGATGGATGGATATGGTAAGAATGCAAAGTATGCCAAGGATTATCTTGTGATAAGATAAGGTGTTGAATAGAGGATGCTCATTTGGATAGTGTTTCATGGCTTAGATAATGTTGGGTAGGATAGGATCAATGAAAATTACCCATGTCAAGATGTTTACCATAAGCAAGTGTAAACTGGCCACCAAACTTTGTCAAGATCAAGATAATGTAGATAGATGCCAATGGATTGGATAAATGGTTTATGGATGAATGGATTTATTATGGATAAGATGGATAGAATTTTGGATTTATTATAGATGTGATAAGATGCTTTCTCCTAAAATGGTGCACGTAGATGCTAGATTCTACACAAGATGCTTGTTTTCCAGGTTTTCATCATAGTACCTGTCCAAAGTGCCACCATAGTGGTTTTCACTGGAGGACAATTTTTATTTTTACTATTTTCATGATTTTTTATTTATTTTTTCTGAAATAATTTAAGCTCATGTTGAACCACCTGGTGGTGTCGATGTAGATTCTTATGTCATAATGTGCCATCGATATCCTATTTGAAGAAGTTGTTTTTCCAAGAAACATGCACTTGAAAACAACTTTTGAGATTCCTGATCTTCTTTGTTGATATCGGAGTTAACTTTTTCTTTGTGTGCACATCGCGATAGAGTTCCTTTTGAATCCTTATGATGAAGGGTTGCTGCCAATACATGGTCAATGTTAGAATTGGATATCATGCATGGAGGCCTGGATGGTGGAGTGTTTTAGGAATAAAAGATGGATTGGTTGACAGATTGGAACCTTTGACTGTCCAAACTTGGGAAGATGAGCAATGATGGGTGGATACGGAAGTGTGCATGGAGTTAGGACCAACTGCTTCATATACTATGTGCATTGCTTGAGAAGATTTTTTTTTCCTTTATGGACATCTTTGATGGATAATTTTCCCTTTTCTAATTTTCCCCATTGTTTCTTTGACTAATGGAGTTTGATAGGGATGATCTATCTTTGTATTCTTTGGTATCCATGTGTATTTGATTTGTCCTTCATGGTTCACTACTTATTTTTCTTTGATAGTGTTCTTCATGCTTTTATTCAAATCTTTCTTTTGATGTTGGTCCCACTTTGTAGATGGGGTGATGGGTGGATGAAGATTCATGGCATGGCAGTTTGTAGTATTGGCATTGGTTTCATCATAAAGATTCTTCGTGCTCCCTATGTTGATGTTTGCTTGAGACAAAGTTACCCCTAGTTTTATCGAGGTATCACTAATATGTTTAGATCCCTTAATTCTCAAATAAACAAGACCTTGATACTTAGGATTTCCAATAATCTGCAATGGTTCTAGGATACCCTATTCATGTAGACCTAATCCTTTTCCTTGATAATTCATCTGTTCAAAACTTTTACTTGCCATAGGATATGATTTTCCTTGGAAACAAGGTACTAACCCTTCTCTACTTTGTCGTGGATCTTCAAAGGTGAAAGCTTCTTCATTGATAAGATAGCTTGCCCTAGAAAAGGTAATTGATCAAATTTTATAAATGATATGATCCTCCATATGTGTGATAAATTCTTGATTGATATCTTTGGCTTGATCTTGTGAAATATCATATTTTAATGCTTCTTCAAGAGGTGTTGATGATTCACTATCCACATAAAAGTCTTCCTCGTGATTCATTTTTGAAATTCCTTCACAGGATGTTTCCAATTCACAAATTCTATAGGAGCCTTCTTCATGACCAATTTTTGATATGTCTCTATATTTTTCTATATCTTGATCATGTGTACAAATGTTAAGAGTATGATACTCTTGTTTTGAATGAAGACCATCCACATTTCCATCCAAAGAAAGCATCTCATGGGTAGATGGAGGAGTATGTTCTATATGGATATGATCATCATTTGTGACATCTTGTATAGATAGGAGAGTTCCCATTAGATCATTGTAGTATCTCAGAGATACAAATTCTTCATCTTGAATGATTTCAGAATTTCTTTCAACATGCTTTGGATCAAGTTCTTGACATGGGTTAATTTCACAGGATGGATTGCTTACAAAGGGTTCTTGGACATCGTCATTAGGCATGGGAGGTGGCTCAATATCCTATTGATCTTTGAGTGGATTTGGATCAAGTGTTGGTTTGAGGATTCCTTCAATATTCACAACCATGAGGACGAAGGATGTCAATATGTCTTGGAAAGGACCATTGCTAAACTTTTGTGATCGATGTTGATCATGATTTGGAATACTTTCTTGAGATATGTCCTCTAGCTCATTAGGTGATGTAGAGACATTTTCAACATGATCATTGGTGGATAGATCTTGGATTATGTCAATAGGATCAAATAATGTTAACATGTATTGAAATAGAACATTGTTGGATATTATTGGTGAATTTTGATCATGATCAAAAGTGAATCTTGATGTATGTTGATTTGATCATTGGATGGGGTAAAACCATTTTCAAGGTGCTCAATGATGGATGGATTTTGATCATTGTTTTCAACAATTATGATGGAGATATTTTCAATGTTTTCAACCATAGGATCCAATGATGTTAACATTTCTTGAATTGAATCATTGTCAAGTATTGTTGGTGGATTTTGATCATGATTGAGAAGTGACTCTTGATATATGTTGATTTGATCATTGGATGAGGTAGAAACATCTTCAAGGTGCTCATTGATGGATAGTTGTGATTGATCCTAGAGATGTGATGACTGATCTTCGAGATGGGGTGATTGGGTTTGTTGTTGGTGTTTTTGATCTTGATATCCAACCTCTTGACATTGGAGATACTGTTCTTGATGTGGTTTTGTACATAACCCAATGCTTTGATGACATGGTTTAACCAATGGAAGAATTTATTGATTTTGGGGTGGAGATGTCTCTTAGTGATATGAATCAATGAATTTTCTAATTATAGCATTTTCATCTCACAAGATTTGATCTTGATTTTGATTTTGACACACTTGATATAGTTTATTTGGTTTGTATCCAAAAATATTTGGAATTTATACTTGTGGTGTTTGTATGGGATCATGGACAAATTAATTTTGAACAATGTTTTGATTTGGGATGATGTTTAGATTTTACATTATAGGTTGACATGGAACATTGTTGTGGTTGGGAAACACATTGCTTTGATTTGGGTAACTTTGATTTTGCATGAGGTTACCTTGACTTAGATCAATACATGGAGTTCCTAACATATTATTTGGACTTTGAATAACATTGGTGTGATTCGCAAACATATCTATCCCAAAGTTCACCAAGTGTGGATTTGATATGTTCATGTTTGGTAAGATTGTATTTGGTATGGTCATATTTGGCATGTATGGATTTTGAGGGATAATTTTGTTTTGAATAAGACTCATGCATTGATTGTTTGGTTGATAGATTTTTAGGTTTCTACTTTGATTTAAATCTACCATAGGGAAAGGTGGTCCAGATTTTAGATTGGGAAAACTCATATTTGTTGTATCATTGAGCTTTGTAAGAGATAATGATCCCATGTATGGATTGTATACATGTGAGTTTTGATAATCAATTGGTATTGTGAGGTCTTTATAGTTTGGTTGACTTGGATTACTCATTATGTATGAATCGAGTTTATATTCCATGTTTTTCTTGTGTTTTGACCTTTTTGCAAAAGTAAACCTTTAAGGTGTCTAGGACCAATGATGAGATGAAAGATGAAAGGGTGAGTGATATGGGTATTTTAACTTTTAGGAACTTTGGATCAATGTTAGACTTTTGGATTTTTGGATTTTGATTTGGATTTGGTTTGATTTTATTCGAATGATGGACTTGTAAATCCCAAGATGTTGGATGTTGCCTTGGGATAAACTTGTCCAAAAGGATGAAAATTTAATTAAATTTGTGGGGAAGGATTCATCCCTAAACACTTAGCCAAACATAGGGGATTTTTATTTTGATTTGAAGGATTTTACCAAAAGTCTAGTATGAATAATTTTTCCAAGAGTCTAAGAGTTGTTGGTGAGATGGGATTTGATTGATGTTTTGGGATGGGTGAATTGATTGATTTGATCCTAGATGAGCCTAAGAGTAATTTTTTTTAGGACCAAGGTAGTGAATAACATGATTTTTCCTAAGAGTATTTCAAACCAAAAGACCAATGTTTGCATGGAAAACCATATGACCAAAAGATAACAAGCACATGTGTGGTTCAATTGTCTTTTATCTTGTTTAGATTTGGTTCTTTTTATCACAAACACTTTCTTGTTTAGCTTTCAAACTGAAAGTCTAATGTCTTAATTTCTTTTCATTCCACAAAGTTCATTATGTGGAAATCAATAGGATCAAGACAATAGTTCCCTAATGTTAACTTTAGTGAGAGAAAATCAAGATATAAATCCAAATACTTAGAAGTATTTAAGGATGAAATCCCTAGGGACAAGCAGTAGCACTTGAATTCTTTCAAAGGTATTTGCTCCTCCTAAAGAGTTTGAAATTTTGAATATTTTTGGTGAATGTTTGTTTTCCCAATGTTTTAGATCCAAGAAAAGTGTTTTGATTCAAAAATGATGCACAACCCTAGGATGAAAAGAGAATATTTTTTGAATTCCCACTTGGATAAATCCATTTGTGCTTATTCAAAGTGGATGATTAGAAGCTTGACCACACTGGCTCCCCTCCATGGAACACTTCTCGGGTCAACCAAGCTTCAGTTCTCATGAATCTCCCATGACAAAATTTTCATCTCTAATTTGAACCATAAGTACGTGGGACAACTTCAAAATGACTATTCTTGCACCAACAAATAGAGAGGGATTTGGCTTACTATAACAAAGGTTCTAGTATAGGAATTTCATTCATGGGGGATCATCCATACGGAAAGAGACCATTGTTTCCCTTCTTGTTGGAACAATCCTCATGATACTTGATTTTTTCTCAAGTACCCACACTTATATACCAGGTGGAAGTCACTTGACTTTAGCGTGTTCTCGGTTGGATCATTCCCTTGGGGTGAGTAATTTTATAAGTTGAGAAACTTAACTTCACAAGCCCCAAGAATCACCTACATGCAATAACCTATCATGTGCAAAAGATATTCAGAACCAAAGAAGATGTTCTACAAGCCTCAAGTTGTAAAATACATTAAGAGAATAAATAATTACAATGAGATCAATCCTTATGAAGGAGATCAAGAAACCCTAAAATAAATCCTAGTGTGCACACTTAATAATTAATAAAATAATTATTAATGTGCCTAAGTTTAGCTTAAGTAAACTTAAAGGAATAAGTGACTTAATTAATTAACCAATATGATTAAATTAATTAAGTGAAATAACTTATTACTCTAACACCCCCCCTTAAGATGAACTTAGGGAGAAGCTAAAACACTAGGAAAAGATGCATGAAAGAAAAGATGGGTCCCGACAACAAAGCCCTGATCAGGTACCCATTAACAAATGAAAGAATGAGGTAGAGAAGAAAAATCTAGTGGGACAAAACCCCCCTACAATGAGATGACATGTTGCAAAGAAGCACTGGAAGAACACTATGGAGTAACACTGGAACAAGAATTCAGAAAGAAAGGAAAGATACTTCTATTTACTACTAAGACCAGATGAGGGTCACTGATTGACTCAAAGAATCATGATAAAGCAACAGTAAACTCGATGCCACAGAACACTCAAAAACTCCAAACTGGCACAACCTTGGAATCTATGAAGCATTAATAGATTATTGAATGATGTATTACTGAAAATAAAGTGTAAAGATTCAAGTTTCACCCTTCCAACTGCCAAAACATCCAAGTAATCTCAAAACAGCCCATTGGGCCAAATCTGGACTAAGTGATCAACCTGGGACAGATACAGAAAAAGTTTATGGATAGCAACATAGAGCTCATTAATACATTTCCAATGCCGCAAAGATTGTGAAAATTGGAGATTGTGGAAAAAATTTATGAGCTCGGAAGTGATAAATGAACATCTGAATTCAAACATAAATAAATGTAGCTGAACAGAAAAATATTGAAAACTAAACTACACCACAGGATAGTGCTCAAAACTAGCTTTCCGACAATATCTCATTTGCCCGATTTCAACTCTGTATGCCCAAGTTATGCCAAAAAAAAACTACTCCTTTAGGGCTTGGAGGGGTCATACGGCTATTGATGTCATGATGATATCATTGATTCATGAGCATAAATTTGATGGCCTAGAGGCTGTCACGAAAAAAAGGTGCCATCCCTACAAAAAATTTGGCGGTCATCAGAGATACTCTTGGTCACCCACGTGACCACCGCATGACTTGAGCGTTGGTGGGGACTGGGTGAGTGGCTCTCGGTCACCCATGTTACCTCGGCATAGGGTTAAAGTGGTTAGGGGCTGGGTGCATAGCGCTCGGTCCCCCATAGGACCTGCGGCGGGTGTTGAAGGGGCCCGCGGGGGCTGAGCACAAGGGACCGACAGGATTTGGTGGCGATGGTTGTTGGGTGGTCGTCGGGTGGCTACTCAGCGATGGAGTCCTTCAAAATTGCAAGTGCTTTATTAAGTGCATTTTTAATATTTTTTTTTGTATTTTTGTGTTATTTTTTCCTCGTAAAGCGTGTTGGGGAGGTCGTACGGCCTCTCTAGCAAAACAATTTTTCCTTTTTTTTCAACAACTCCAAAATCGATGAAACAACATGCGCTTCTAAGGTTTTTGGATGCTCTAATTGCAATGGCAATGTCTGTTTTGCCCAAAAATGCACAAAAAAATTGCCTACCCCCAGATCCACAAAAAAGATGCCTAGCTTGAAACCCTTGCACAAAAAAAATCACTATGAGGAAATATCTTCAAAAGAAAAATAGGAAGCCACAGGTATGGAGCTTTGATACCATGTGGAAGTTGAGAAACCCAACGTCACAAGCCCCAAGAATCACCTACATGCAATAACTTATCACATGCAAAAGATATTCAAAACCAAAGAAGATGTTTTGCAAGCCTCAAGCTATAAAATGCATTAAAAGAATAAATAATTACAATGAGATCAATCCTTATGAAGGAGATCAAGAAACCCTAAAATAAACCCTAGTGTGCACACTTAATAATTAATAAAATAATTATTAATGTGTCTAAGTTTAGCTTAAGTAAACCTAAAGGAATAAGTCACTTAATTAATTAACCAATATGATTAAATTAATTAAGTAAAATAACTTATTACTCTAACACTTTTTCCCACCAAGGTAGACCCTCTAAAGATAAACAATAGCAAGCAAGCACATCTATAGTTTGATCAATCTTTGTTTGCGTGAACAAAGAGAGAACACACGCGATATACCTAACTCACACTAGAAAGATTTTGTTCATTTTTAAGAAACCTCAAATTGAAGTGTGGAGGCAATCTTTTATACAACTTAATATCACCAAAAAAAAATTGATTCTCAAGATCGTTATGAAGTGCGAGAGAAGTGCATACACCTTTTAAATTATATTAATTTGTAAAAGAGATTACAAAACATGAAAAACACATGTTCATTTTAGACCTCAAAGCAGTAAAGGATTATTTTTAATAGCCCCAAGATGAAATATGAAGTTTGTTTGTTCAACTTTTAAATCCAAAAACAGCTCTAGTAAGTTCCCAAGGTTCTTTTTAACCCTTTGCTTGTTCTTTTAAAACCTAAAAGAAAAATATTTTGAGTCCTAAGAAACTTGAAGATAACAAAGTCCTTAAAACGGGATTATAATTGCTCTCAAAGTGTTTAAAAATACTTGTTACAATTTTGAAACAAAGGGTGCCATAGAGATTCTTCCTTGTTTCTTCTCCTTATTTGTCACCAAAAGTATGAAATCAATGCTCAAAATGTTAGATGATATCAAGAAAAATAAGAATATATGATGGTTAGATGAATGATTAAGCATAAAAACCCTAAAACTTAGACCAAGTTACAATGTGATTTGACTTTAGGTGTGAATTTTTAACTCTATCAAAGTTAAAAAAACACCTACACCATTGCATAGCTTATGAAATTCTACCCCATTTCAAAAAAACAATCTTCGAAAAATACCTTCGTATGACCAAGATATGGTCATTTTAAGATTGACTATAAAACCAAAAAAAATAGAGGCCAGATGCACTAAAAGCCAGATGCGCTAAAATAGGTGCCAGATGTGCTAAAATAGGTGCTATATGTGCTAAAACAGGTGTCAGATGCACTAAAACAGGTGCCAGATGCACTAAAACAAGGGTCAAATGCATCGAAACAGAGGTCGAATGCGCTGAAACAGGGATCAAATGCGCTAAAACAAAGGTTGAATGCACCGAAACGGGGGTCAAATACGTCGAAACAGAGGTTGAATGCATCAAAACGAGGGTCAAATGCACCGAAAGAGACAGTGGATGCGCTATATCAAACTTCACGGATGGACCTGTTGATGAAACCTATAAAAAATGTTAAAAACAAAGGTTCAATCCATTCTTTTAGCACCAAAATGTGAATGGTTTCTCTAGACCCATTCAAACATCATCAAACAACACAATGTTAGTCATTAAACAAGTCAAAAATAATCATTCCCCATGAAATTCATTCAAACACAATGAACAAGAAATAAAGTAAAATAATTAATGAAAGCTAATGAATCTTCTTCAAATGCTCAAATCAGCATCCCATGGGAGAATTGGTGCTATTTGAAGTGGAAAATAGCCCTTTCCCAATTTCTTGCAAAGCTTTGATGATTGGTGCTCCTTGGTGAAATTTGACCATAACCTAGCTAAGATGGGTGAAAGCTATGAAACTTGGATGAAAATGGTGGATGAGCTTGCTCAAATCTATGTATAATAATCTTGCATCAAATTGTGTATTCAAAAATACTTAAGATTGTGGATCCAAAATCAATAGAGGAACCCTCTATTTATAGGAAAGAAGGATGGAGGAATGAGCAACATGAAGGATGTGGTATAAAAGATGAATCAATAACAATGTGCCATTTTTCAACATGCTATTGAAGGGAGGTTGTGCACATTTTGGTCAAAATACAAATAAATGTAATTAGGTGAAAATTTGAAATTTGAAAGATGGCTTGTGGAAGAGGATGTGGAAGATAAGTTAATGCCACTTGGCTCAAGAAAAAGGACTTGTAAGAGGAGTTAATGCCATGTTTGGAGGACAAATCCTTTTGCAGGGAGATTTCAAATTGGAAGAATATTCCAATAGGATGCCTTTTTGAATTAAAATAGGAGATTTAATAAATCAATTAAATTGATTTACTTGTGCAAGTTGCAAAATCTAGAGGATTTGATGGATTAGAGTTAGAGTTAATTAGGATTTAATTAACTTAGATGGAGATTAATTGATTTGACACTTTGATTTAGATTTTTGGATTTATTTAAATAAAAAACGAGAGGAATAATGAATATTAGATTTAATTAAATAAAGTTTGATTTATTTAATTAAAAGGGATTATGTTAGATTTAAATTAAATAAAAGTTAATTTATACGATTAAGGAGATGACTTTATTAAATAAAATGATTTATTTAATAAAAAGAGAAATGTTGGGATTAATTAAATAAAATGATTTATTTAATTAAAAAGGGATAATGATTTAATTAGATAAAATGATTTATTTAATTAAAAGAGGAATTATGGTGAATTAATTAAATAAGGATGGGATTAATTAAATAAAATGATTTATTTAATTAAAAGGAGATAATGATTTAATTAGATAAAATGATTTATTTAATTAAAAGAGGAATTAAGGTGAATTAATTAAATAAGGATTATTTAATTAAATGGTTAGTAAAGAGGTGCTTCAGGAAAAATTGATGTTAGTGAATCAGGATCGAGTGTATAATATCAATCAGGATATTTTGAACGTCTACAATCACTTAATCAATTTATGTGTTATTTCTGGTAATTGAATTTAAGGTTTAAATCTATGAAAACTAATTCAAGCCCCCCTCAATTGTCTTATCGAACAGTTTTGACTTGTTGATTGAATCTTGAAGAGGAAATTTTATTAATGAAGACTGAGTTGTCACTAGGAGTGACAAGGAGTCAAGATTGAATTTTAAATTGGTAGTTGACTTGGTTTTCTCTATGGGACACCTAGAATTTGAGGTTGCTTTTTTTTGGTGCTGCAAGCCTTGCATGTTGGTGCATGTACACACATGTTTGACAGGTTGCTAATAAGGTCACTCAAGACTCATGTATGTTGTTGATTTCAGTTTGCATGCATGCAGAAACTGTGAGATTGACACATGGAGATGTTGGATGCCCACTGTTGTGCATGTTTTGCACACACGCCTCGTCGTAGGCAGGGGGGGCCTCTTTTCGCTCCCAACGGATTGCTTTGCAACCCGTCTCATTTTGTGTGCCCCTTTCTTGGGGCCTATATTGTTCATCTATCGTCAAACGATCAAATTCCCCTGACCAAATTCACCTACCTAAGTTTTGCTAACTCTGTTGCTTTTGCGGAAGTGCCCCTGTGGGTTTCCCATCACCCATTGCCTCGGCCCCTCCAGGCCTTATCCCTGCTCACTTGATTCATTTTTTTTATTCTTGACTTTGAGGATAGGTTTCCTATGGATTTGGGATGTTTTGTGGTGCCTAAGTGAACTACCAAGGTTTCATTAAGTTTTGGAAAGTTGCAAAAAAATTCATTCCGGAACTCCATCACTCTGGGACTTAGACTCCCCATTGCCCTTTCAAAACAACATTCTAGCCTCTAGGGCCCGGACTCCCCATTTCCCTTTCAAAACAGAATTCTATCCTCTGGGATTCGGACTCCCCATTGCCCTTTCAAAACAACATTCTGGCCTCAAGGGCCTAGACTCCCCATTGCCCTTTCAAAACAGTATTCTGGCCTCTAGGGCCCAAACTCCCCATTGCCCTTTCAAAATAGCATTCTGGCCTTCAAGGCCCGAACTCCCCATTGCCCTTCCAAAATAGCATTCGGGCCTCCAGGGCTTGGACTCCCCATTTCCCTTTCAAAACATCATTCTGGCATCTCAGGCCCAGACTCCCCATTACCCTTTCAAAACAGCATTTTGGCCTCTCGGTCCTGGAATGTCCAAATGCCCTACCAATTTGGAAATAGACTTTAACCCACATGATCAAATTGGATCCTCTCCTGCATGAACCTTTCAAATTTCAAATTTGAAGCCAGGAGAAACCATCTAGATCGCCCTGCCTTGTTTGCCCTTTCAAAATAGCATTCCTGCCACAACATTCTGACCTCTCGGGCCCGAAACATCCAAACGCCCTCCCAATTTGGAAACGGACTTTGGCCCACATGCTCAAATTGAACCCTCTCCTGCATGAACCTTTCAAATTCCAAATTTGAAGCCGGGAGAAACCATCTGGGTTGCTCTGCCTTGTTCGCCCTTTCAAAATAGCATTCCTACCACAGCATTCCAGCCTCTCAGTCCCGAAACGTCCAAACGCCCTCCTAATTTGGAAACGGCCTTTGACCCACATACTCAAATTGGACCCTCTCTTGCATGAACTTTTCAAATTCCAAATTTTGAAGTCGGAAGAAACCATCTGGGTCACCCTGCCCTATTTGCCCTTTCAAAATAACATTTTGGCCAGGGAAGTTCGGCCTCTCGACCTCGAACCATCCAAACTCCCTCCAATAAACTGCTAATGGAAATTCACACTAAATATTATGATCTTTTTATGATGCATGGATGGATATAACAAGGATTTTGCAAGATTTGATTAACGTTTGCCTTGATTTTTGTATGAAAGCATTTACAACACTTCATACATGCACGTTTTCTAGAAGCCTATCATGGGTCCGTCAGGAGACCCATTGAGAAAGTTGAACAAGGAAAAGCACATAGCTCCCATCATCATTCATTTTATACCCACCTCTCCTCATGGTTCCCATCAATAGAGTTGGCATTAGAAGAAGGCATGTGCCAAAGAAGTTAATGACAAAATGCAAGGGGGTGGCCTTGAAGATGCATAAAGGAGTTATCCTACTTTTCACTAGATGATGGTGATCTTTAAGGGGTTGTCCGCCCAAATCGGAGGCAACCAATCTATTGATGCCAGTTGTCAACAAACCCATTTGATCCAATGAAGAATGTTGCAAGTCCATCGGGAAGAAGGAAGCTTTCAGGCAGTTTCAGCTACAGTAAAAAGGAAATCAGCTAGAAGACAAAACTGCTATAGCACCTAGGCACTAAAAGACAAAATAGGAAAAAGACAACAGATGTATTTTAAATTGCTCAATATTATGGGGTAGGTGAAGCCCTAATGTAATTGAATGTGGGCCACACAATGTAATTCAATCCTAGCCATTCATTTGGGCTTTGGAAAACTATAAATAGGGGTCTCCCCCTCATTTGTAAAGGGTTGGAGAGCTGGTGTAAAGGCATTCTACAGCAATAGTAAGCAACATTGCATGATTTATGGGTGTTTCCTTTTGCTTTTTCTCATTATGTGTGCATGGTTCTACTTCCCTATTAGTTTAGTTGTTAGTTTCTTGAATGGAAGTGATGATGGTGTTTGTTGTTACTGTATTTGATGAATTTCCAGCCCATACTTTTGGCACTTGTTGATGACAAGCTACTGTGCAAAGTTAGCTTGGGCTTCCATATTTCATTGCTACAACTTAGTTCAATTGCATGTTCATGATGTGCATGTGCAATCTAAAAATTAGAAGTCCTTAGAAGATTGCACTGGTTTTGTGTAACTGTAGGTTTCTCTTGGCCAAGCAAAACCCAGTTTAGGGAGTCTGTCTACTGTAGCAGCCTCCATGATCATTGTTCATTCATAGTTTCATATCCAAGAACCTTTTCTCTTCCCTACCTTTTTTCCTTTTTTAATAAGTAACCTTAGGCAAAGTTCATTGCACATTATAAAGCTAAATCTAATGTTGAGATGGAGTTCTAGACTGTCTTTTGAACCTGCAACAAATGCTCAGCAACTCTCCCATCTTAAGAACCCCATTTGTAGATCCAACTTCCCCACTTTGTGACTCATCCGTAAGACCACCTTGTGATTCTAGCAAATCACATGAAACAACTAAGATATTCCTAACACTGTCAAGACCTGACATTAGAGACCTTGGGATAGTGTTCTGAAATTTGATTGTGGAAGATTGTCTTTCAAGAGAGGTGATGCACCTATGCATCGCCTGTGTTGTGAAGTGCATAAAAAACACATCAAAACCCACGTATGTAAATAATATATATTGATGCCTTAATGAATTTTTTTTAGTTATGATTATAATATCTATATACCGTTATGTTGCCAAATTAACTCTAGAACTTGTGTTACAGTGAATCAACACCTGCAAGAGAATAGACTCTAAGACTTGTATTGTAATATACTTTTTACAGTAATAAAATTGATCTACGCTTTGGTGTGTGGGTTTTTTCTCAAAAGGGTTTTCCCACGTAAAATTTGTGTGTTGTGGTTTAATGCTTGAATTTTAAAATTAATAAAATGAATGTGGGATATTGAATGTTAATTGTAAAAGTAAAATATTTTAAACAAAGTTTTGCAGCCCTCTCTTGATTGATTTACATTAGTAAATAATTTCCACACCTTGATTTTACTTTCATATATGAATATGAATACAACCTTCAGGTTTACTAATGACAACTATATTCAATATCCAAGGTGAATAGTCAATATCACAAATAAAATTTGATTTTAGAAGCTCTTCTATCTTAGTCTTAACTAATAAAGCAACCTTGGGATTTATTTTATGAATATTTTTCTTGATGGGTTTGGCATCAAGACCTAGAACGATATTGTGAACCACCATAGACTCATCAATACTAGGCATATCCTCATACAACCAAGAAAAAAATATCAAGATGAGAATGTAAAAAATTAGCATGTTGTTCAGACTCTTCCAAAGAGAGACACTTTCCAATATTAATCACTTTCTCAAAATATTTAGGATCCTTGAGAACATTAGAAGTATCCCCTTTTAAGGAGAGTACTATGGTCCTCAGGATGAGGCATAGAAACACTATCATCCATATTAGGTAAAGGAGCCTTCTCATCAGTACTCATAACAGATTCTCTAAAATATGGTTATTTACGGTAATATGGGAATATTCGTTTATGGTGATAAGAAGGTAGGTTAAAGTAGGCATCTAAGAATTTCTCTACCACTTCATCCTAAGAGAAAACATCTAGAGGAATCTCCTTAGATTCTACCTTATTTTTAATAAATTCAGAATGAATTAACTTAAGAGAGGGAGGTTCAGTGGAAATTATGTCGACATTCAACCATGGTTTCACCTTAGAATTCATGGAGTGGTATCCAAGTCCTATTTTATACTTACAAGGATCAACCTATAAGGGGACTTTACTACCTTGCTCATTATGCCCACAACCTTTACCTCCATAACTATATTTAGAAAGGAAATTGAAATTTGGACCATAATGTGTTTGTAATTCTTGGAAATAAGGAGGATTGGTGTAGATAGAATAATCCATGCTATAGGTATCATATTGCTTCACATGAAAATAATCATCCTTCTTATTAGAACCATAATCACCATTCTCCTTAGTAGAAGTGTGATTATCCTTTTTAACAGAAAGACAAACTTCTTTCTTGGCAAGGGGGAATGGAAAATTTGGAAGATCTAGGTGGATAGGATCGACTTTATACTCTTCGACATAAGATTCAGTAAAGTTCAGGGATACCCAATTATCACCAATATATGCATTCAATTCTGATGAAGAAGTAGAAGGGGTAAACTTAGGACTTTTTGCTTCTAAATGATCTTCCTTAGGGACATCCATCTCAAGAGTAACCTTTTCAACAGGTACTATTGGAGTAGATATCAATGCATTAGAATATAATGAATGGATACAATTTTTAAGAGTAGAAGAAACTAAGGCTCGACCAATAGCTATCATTTCACATAAGTGACATCAGGGTTAGCCTTGATCATGATTACTTTGTTATTAGCAACAAATGTTATAGAATGATACAAAGTAGAAGTAACTACTCCCAAAGCATGAATCCAAGGTCTTCCCAAGAGAATATTCTATGGTAATGGTCTTGGCATAACATATACTATGGTGGGTATGGTAATGGGTCCTAACCTCAAAGGAAATATTATCATGCCTAAGGCTTGTCAATCAGTGTTATCGAATCCATGGCTGTAAAAAGAAGAAGCAACAAGAGAAGTTGAATCAATTTTGATTTTAGGTAACAAATCAATGCTCTATACATTGAGGTTTGAACCGATATCAATGAGAGCACATCTAATTCCAATATTTTTAATGTTAACTATTATTATTAGATAATCCACTTGCTTTTGTACTTTCGGAGGTAGGAGTTCATGTGGATGGAACACAATATTCAATGAATTTGAATGAATATGATCTATCAATGCATTTACACTTGTCGACCTAGCAGAAGAAGGCAAGAGGATATTTTTTAAGACTTCCTAAAGCATACCTTGGTAAACTAGATTAGTCTGAAGAAAATCCCAAAGTGATATCTTGGAAGGAGTAACGTGAAGTTTCTCAACAAGATCATACTCACTAGGTGGCTTAGTTGTAGGTTTAGGTGCTTGAGGAAGGCTTGGTTGAGAAGGTGGTAGGGAAGTAAGTTGATTAATAATTTTTTGATTCCTTCTATTATTGTAAGTATGGGATACCATTCTATAAGAGGGGGCCTTAGATTGCATAAATCTCATGTAAAGGAATGGTGCTTCATTTGCAATAGGAACGCCACGAATATAATGGATTATTTTAAGAGATAGGCTAACCACATTCATGTGAATGACCAGTCTCTTAGGCCTTTGAGGGGTGGCAAATACTACAACCACATTCATGGACTCTTCCACTTGCGAAGAAGAAGGTTTTGATGAAGAAGTTTTTTTTTCAAATTTTTGGATAGAAGGAGATACCTCTAAGAAATCATCCAAGGTATCATTCAACATATCAAAATCTTGTTCAAAAAATGTATTATCAAAAGTGTTAAAATTTTGAAGAAAAAGATCTAACATGATTTCATTCATGTCAGGTTCACCAAAAATGTAAAGGAGGCAATTCGCCACCCTCGAGACTCAAGACAAATAGAGTCTTCAAAGAGAAAATAGCCCTTAGTTACCTCAAGGAATAAAGCTCAAGTGACAAGATAAATAACATAAAATATTTGCACAATTTAATAAAATGGAAACTAAACTACTATTAGGAAGAATATGAAAATTACTTAATTACAAAAACATATGATAAAATTAGAATCTCTTCTCTAGCATATAGAAATAGAAAGAGAAGAAGGTACATATTTTACCTCTAATAGGACTAAGTCTCAACCACGGATGATAGCACATTGTAGAGACGTATGCACCCCACATTATCATCTTTATTAAAATAGAGGCTAAGAGCCTTGAATCTGTAGTGCCTAGCTCATCAAATTCATACATATGAACACAAAATAGAGAGGAAAATGTTGGGGGATATTTTTCAACTTGCCTCAATTAGACCCCCATTCTGGTGTTTCCACCTCCACGGAAAATTAGATAGATAGAGATAGACAAAAATACATGAAATTCAAAGATGTGTGATAGAAACAAACCCAACAATGGAGGAGAACCCCTATCATGAATATAATAGATGTGCAATAGACAATATTGAATAGACGAGACAAAGAGACAAGAGAGTGTTACCAATAGCCTACGGCTCCCCTCCTGATTTGATAGATGTGATAAGCTTGTGTACAAGAGAGCCTTTGACTATCGCTTTGATAAAAATATGGTAGAGCTTCACTATGGAAGTGAAAGAGAATGAGAAGAGAAGAAAGATCAAATGAGAGAGAGTGAGAATGAATGATAATGAGAGTGAAAAATGTAGTTTTGTGAGGTTGCATGGGTGGGAAGAGTTCTTGCATTTGTGTTTCTATTGTGATGACACATTCCATACAAAAAGGATGCAAAATGTTCTCATTTGAATCTCAAAATTTTTAGGGATGCTATTGCATTGTGGGGAAATCCATTTGTCACACAAGAATCCTACTAAAAAATTGCAAGAATTAAGTATTCGGGATGCTAGTGCTTCATTTTTGTCACCTCTGAAGTTAGAATCATGAAATTCCAAATTATAATTTTTTTCATTAATACAGCATGCTAGATGCACAAGTGTGAAATTACCATGGGGTGTAATTTTATGAAACCACACTCTCTATCTCACCTCTCTTACCTCTCTCTTATCTCTCTCTCCCTCCCTCCCTACCTCTCCCTCACTCTCTCCTTCTCTCTCTACTTCTCTCTATCTCCCACTCCCTCTCTACTTACCTCTCTCTCTTTTTTCCTCTCTCTCACCTCACTCTCTTCATTCCTACCTCTCCCTCCATCTCTCCTTCCATCTCTACTCTCTATCTCCCTCTCCATATCTCTACCTACCTCTCCCTCTATAAGTCCCTACCACTCTCTAACTACCATTCTACATCTATCTCCCCTCTCCCTATATCTACCTACCTCTCCCTCCATCACTCCATACCACTCTCTCTCTCCCTCACTCTCTCACTAGATGTTTCCAATTGATTCATCGATATATTGAATTGATGTAGGAGCATCCTTGGTTGTAAAACAATCTAGTATCAACCAGAAAAATATATTTTCTTGCATTTCATTTAGTAGCAACTTCAATATTTTATTCCACATTTCACTGCATTATTGTTTCTCAAATCATGGAGTAGGATATAGCATCTACACAAAGTCATCTATAACATATCTAGATTTTAGATCATTTTCATTTGTCTACTAAAAGTTATCGCTCTTATAAATTTACTATAATTCACAGTTAGAGCATTTGGGGCCGACCTGGTTCAGAATTCTTAGTGCGAACCTATTCCAAATCATGTGGAACTTAATGGCACATCAAACAAGAATTTTGGGTCCAATGGGATCTATCTTGGATATTTGCAAGTCATTTCATTTCATGAAGGATAATCTCCTTATGTTTTGAGGCTAAATTTCACATTTATCATCTATCAAGTTTTGTAAACCCTTGTGGCTGACACAGACCTTTTTTGGAGCTATAGAATCATATTTAGGATCATTGTAAATCATTTAAGATCATATTGAGCCAAAAGATGACAAGATAATTTTTCTTTTTTAACAAGAAGAATAACATACACATAAAGTAGTTATCGATTCGAAATAATGACAAAAAACATGGCCAAGTATGGCCGAAATTACAACCGAAAGGAGAGGACTAATCCACCCTCTAGAGAAAATCCGAACAGGAGAAAACAGGATACCCCTAGAACTTTGCGTCGGAACTTCCTGCTCTAAAACTTTATGCTCCAGAACTTTCTACTGTAACATTGCAGAGACAACATACAAAAAGCTTTGATGCACTAGAACTTCTTGATCTAGAACTTCCTGCTACAATACCACAGATCATCAAATAGAAAGTTGTGATGCATTGAAACTTTATAGCAGCAACATAGAACATTAAACAGAAAGTTGTGTTGCACCGGATTTTACAGCAGCAACATAGAACATCAAACAGAAAGCGTTGATGCGCCAGAACTTTGCAGCAACAACACAAAACATCAAACAAAAAGCACTGATGCGTCGGAACTTTGCAGTAGCGACATAGAACATCAAACAGAAAGTGTCAATGCATTAGAAATTTGTAGCAAGAAGATTGAATGAAATACACAACCATAACTCTGATTTTTGCATGAAAACTTTTGAAAGGAAAGCCATAATGATCATCATAATACAAGCGAGTCTGATGCCAACACCAGAACTTGTAAGCCAAATATAAAACATCACATTTTTTCTAATTAAATTATATGATTACATATTCTCTCTCAAGGGAGTACAATATGCATAAAGGAATATACAAGACTACAATGGCATTGCCATGAATAAGGTATACCAACTGATTAAAAATAGTGCAAGAGAGAAAACAACTCCAACTGGTGTTCCAATAACCTGTACACCGGTCCCCAATGGCGGTGGCAACGCTTCCCTGCCATATGGACTCAAAAGAGACCACCCCACCATGCTTGGAGGTAGTCACAAGGCCCAAAAAAAAATAACAAGGCAAGGGTAACATATGGCCAACACTCACATCAGACACAGAGCAAACAGGAAATACAATACATAAGGTCAATGTCACAACATGGAGATGCTCATACAATAACATGTCGGGTACTACTCACGACCATTGAGGTACAAGATACTAGAGTGTAGATTGGGTGGAGTTTCATCATGCATGCTCCAAGGGATGGCACCACATGGAATCAATTACACCTCTCAAATGGATGAGGAGACTCAATCATGCCTGATTCAATGCCCCACAGATAGATAACTTAATGCCCCGTAGATGAATAACTCAATGTCTCACAAATGAATAGGCCTTCTCGAGTGCATCCTTATCCTTTACAAGTGCTCAAGGCCATGCATAAGGACTCATTATCTTAAAGTGTTTTACCTCATCGTATTTATTTAGTTATCACTTGTTTACTATAACTCTACCACTAGTTTCCTCCGGCAGCCACTTGCGGGCCACTCTAATGACCTTGACCTAAGCTCATCTTGTTAAACCAAATGAGGAGACCATAAAAAACATGAAATAATGAAAAATCCACTAAAATACATCATTAAAACCATTTAAAAGAGCCAAGCAAACATTGTTAAATCATTTGAAACAGCTGAAATCCATAGTGAAATAGAGGCACAAAATTTCATAAAAATTCAAAGTTTCTGGATTAAAACTCTAAGCTTGACCCAGTTCATATTTCAACATTTCTAGTTGGAATACACCTTTTATTTTTGAGTTTAGAACCGAAAATGAGGTGTTGTTCTGAAAAACATCATTTTTGTCAAGTTGGGCAAGAAAATGTACATGAAAATTGAAAGTGCCCAAAATTCAAATCTGACAAAGACCCAGTTGAGATATGGGTACTTTTACATAGAATCCACATTTATTTTGCATTAATCATAGGTTGTTAAAGAGTATCATTAAAAAAATGTGTTTAAACAAGTTGGGCAAAAATATCAAAAAATGAAAGTGCTCAGAATTCAAATCTAACAAAGACCCAATTGAGATATGGGTGTTTCTATATGGAATAAACCATTATTTTATAAATTTTTGAACAAGAATAAGGCGATGTTCAAAAAAATGTGTTTTACCAAACGCAACAAATTTTGGGCCAAAAAGAAAGTATTCAAAATTTGTTTTGGACTTCAACCCGGTTGGGATTTGGACGTTTTTAGGTGAATCTCATAGTTGGATTTGAGTTTAAACTAAGAGATTTGTACAGATTTATAAAATTCACAAAATTTCCCCAAAATAAATACAATAACCAGGCTAAAAAGAAAAATCAAAAACCAAAATTCCATGACAACACCCAGAGCAGCCAAAACTCCCAAAACATTTAAACACACTCATACATACATTTCTAATACAAAATTCAAGAAAGACATAGAAGAATACCATTCCTAAACTAAATCATATTCATAGATCACCTGTCATTCAAAGATTCAAGAATAATAAGGAAAATACCTCAATTATGCTCCAAATCAGAAATGGAAGAATGCTACGTCTGTGAGGCACAATCAGATTCCAAAATAGAGTAGCAAGGAAACAAAATTATGCTAAACCTCTGGAGCCACTGCCCACAATTTTTTTCTTAGAAATTCTTCCCAACTCTGTTGCCCAAATCGTGGGGTTTTCTCCTCTTTCCCCAAAGCACCAAATTTCTTCTCCTCCAAGATAACTCTCTCCAAAATAAATCTTTCTTCCAAATTATGTACTCTCAAAACAATAAAAATAAATGAGGTAAAACATCAAGCTATTAAAGCTCTCCAAATAATTAATTTAAAATCACTTCATATACAACATTAAAAATACATTATTCTATCATCATATCAACTAATATGTCCTATATATATTAGGCGATGGAGAGGAGTAGTTTAAAAACTGCAGGAGATGGAGAGGTTGAAACTAATGAGGACGATGGATACTTGTCTACTGATGTTGGGGCCTTGTTGCTCGGGGAGGCATGGCTAGTGTCTTTTCTTCTGCTTAGGCCTTTTTTTGGCTGGAATGCTCCTAAATGATTCGGGAGGTTTGTTTCCTATGTTGGTGATGGTGCAGTCATTGGTGATGTCGACGGTGACCCTGGTGGGGGTTTCTTGTTGGCTACGCAGTCATTGGTGGCTACGTCTGGAGATCTTTGGGTCGTTGTACCTGGTTTGGGGTGAGGCTTTGTTGGGGATGGATTGCTTCCTTCTGGTCTCGTTGTGATGCCTTCTCTCTTGGTTTGTGGTGTGTGGGCGTGGGTGTGTGAATGCTGATGTTTGTGCCCCTTATTTCCTATGGTTGTTGAGTGTGTGGATGTCGGTGGATATTGGCCTCTCTTCTTGCTTTGGCTACCTCTCTTGGTGTCGATGAGTATGGGTTTCTTCGAGGAATTTTGGGTGTAGATTGGGCCTCTCTTTGTTCCTATTCAACGTAATAGGAAGGTTTGGGGGTCTTTATTGCTAGTCTGGTTTGTTTTTGGCTTCCCCTTGGTTCTCCTTTGCTTTTTCCTCATGCCTATTTGGTGGCTTTATTTTGGGGATTTTTATTCCTGGAATGTTTTGAGCTCTTCTTGGCCCCTCTTTGAGGTGTGGTGGTGTTTCCCACTGGTGGGTTGTTGGGTTTGGTGGCTTATCTATGGCTCTAACCGGCGTGTTGGGGTTGCTTGGTGTGCCTTCTTGCTGGCCCTTCTCTTGATTTCCTTCTTGTTTGGGTTCCCCTGTTTCTCTTGGGGGTTGGGTGTTCTCAGTCACTCTGGGACTGAAACTCTGTATTTGGTGGACTTTAGGCTAGTGGTGTTCTCTGTGGCCTTATTTACTTTGGCTGACTTTCTATTGTGGCCTTGTATTTTCAGGCTGAATGTTTGTGAATCCTCCTTGCTGAGGATGGTGTTTTTCCTCGTGCCTCCCAAGTGGATGATGTTGGGTTTTTTGGTTTGTTCTTGGGCTGAGTTGCTTCATGTTAGTATTTTGTTGGCTCAGTTGGTTTGGCCTTGTGTGAAGGCTTAGAGCTTGTTTCCGGTGTAGTGTTTACTGGAGGATGCTATGTTTGCATGCTTGACCACTGAGTTATCTTTCTCCTTTGGTCCTATGGAGGTGGACCTCCCTCAGATGTTCTTATTGAGGTGGATTGTTCTCCTATGGAGGTGGAGGTGAAGGGTGTTGGTGATTTCTAGCTGCGGTGGTCTTGTTGTTGGTAGCATCCTCTCCAATAGAGGGGAGTCCATTCCTTTAGATGTGTGTTTGGAGCTAGTTTCCTGTCACCAGAGTGTTCTGATGGAGGTGTTGCTGCTGGAGCTATCCATGGATTTTTTTGGATCTTTGGCTCCTCTTGTTTTTTTGTAGGTTGGGTGGTATTCTAGGTTTCTTTCTATGTCTCAGCATAATGATCTGATTAGGGGTTTAATGGTGTTATACATCATTAATCTGGGTATTTTTCTTGGCTCTATGGTGTATTCCATGAGCGGTTGGTTTTTTGACGCCTAACAGATGCAGGTGGTTTCTTTGTATCTCTAAGGGTTTCTGGTCTCGGGTAAAACCAAGTTTTTTTTGAGGTTTCAGACCCTTGTTTGTTTGTTCGATGCAGTGGTTGTAGTCATGTTTATCTTTTAGAATTTGTTGTGGTGTTTTTGTAGGTTTATGGTATATTTTTCTTCAGCCTTCCTTTCCTTGTATTGGGTTCTGGGGCCCCATCAAAACCTGCTTTTACCTCTAATCAAAACATTAAAAATTCACAAAGCTCCCCAAATAGGATTTAAGTGATACTATAAGAGATCACAAAATGGTTTGATAAAATCATTTAAAATTACTAAATGAAAATATATCATTCTCTCGAATGATCAATAAAAATCACTTAAAATATCATATTTAAAATCTCATAAATAGAACACCTCAAATCTTCAATCAATTAAAAACTATAAAATTCCATATTTGAAACCACGTAAAGATGCCATTGAAACCACATCAAAACACCGATAACCAAAATATATAGCCACATAAAATATTAATGAAAACCAAGACAAAATACCTCAATCAGACATACTGGTAAGCCACATACGACTGTAAGGTGCTCCAGATATTACCGTTAGGTAACTGGACAGTAAGACAACAACATGAGAACATTGCACTAACAAGGTATAGTGGGCTAGGGTAGGGGATGTTTGGCCTGTGACTACCTCTAGTAACCACCATCGAGGAATACGAGTACGCTCAAGCCTGTGAACCGAGGTGGAGTTGATACTCAGTACGTGCATCACTCTAATCACATGTCAAATTACATGTGCATATAACATATATCATATAGCTAAAGCAACATCAATCATCAAGGAGAGGATCATGATATCATAACCCTCTCGGATATGAGTGTTATGACATCATCCCTTTCATTTTCATAATCATACCAAAGCAATGATAGCAATATATAAACATATAAGCATGTAATCCAAAATACTAACTAATCATGATAACCTTTCACTTAATCAACAATGTCTAATCTCAATATGATAACATTTAACATTTAGAATACCAATTAATAATCAAAATTCTACCTTACCTAGGTTGGGGTTAGAGAGGTGTTACAAAAAGTTTAGGATTTTTGCATCACCCCTTTGAGGGACTGTAATAAGGCCTTTGGCTAGTTGTAATGTTGAATGCCCTTGCCACAAGCCTGTGAGCCTTGGTTATTTTCCCATGAGGCATGTGTTGCATGTAATATTATCAATTCAATAAAGATTCATATTTGCAAATCATTTTCTTGTGTTATTTTTGTTGTGTTGACTCTAAGCTACACGGTTTGGACTATTCTTTATGAACCCTCCATCTGTGACTCCACCAAGTGGTATTAGAGTGAGTTTGTGAGCCCTGAAGGCATTCCTTGTGGTGAATGGATCACCAACTTGAAGAAAAATACATGTGTTTTCAACCGCTCACTGAATGTGAGGCAGTTGAAACCCTATAGCCAGATCATCAAATTGAGGTAGTTGTATTGGATCCAAGGGGAGAGATGCTACCAAGGAGAGTGCCTACTATGGCAAATTTTTTTGGAAGAATGGATAAAATTTTGGAAATGATGCACAAACTATGAGTTTGATTAATAGATGAAGTAGAAGAAGATATAAGTCGAGGCCTAAACCTTAGAAAAATCAATGAAAGAAATGATGAAGAATATTATGTTGTGAATCAATTTACAAAAGACCTAGGTGAAGAAGAAGAAGAATTGGATCAGATGAAGATGTTTAAAGTGATATTTGAAATTGGTAAGTGACCTAGAGTTGAAATTTAAAATTACGCGGGAAATTTAAATCTTGAAGAGTTGATTGACTAGATCAATGAAATGAAGGAATATTTGAATATGAAGAAATTGAAGATTTAGAAAGAGCTAGATTTGTGAAAATAAAGTTGAAAGGTAATGTTTCTTTATGGTGGAAGGAAGTTCAATTGGATAGGAATAGGATAAAATCATCAAATGGGATAGATTGGTGACAAAGTTGATGAATCAATTTATACCTGTTGACTATGAACTTGCACTATTGAAAATATTGTAGAACCTAAGGCAAAAGGAGAGATCTATGAAGGAATATACTGAATAATTCTACAAGATGATCATTAGGACTAGACACATTGAAACAAGCAAAGAAAAGGTGGTGAGTTATATCAATGGATTGAGAAAAAACATCCAAGAATAATTGAGCCTGGTAAAGATGATATCAATTGAAGAAGCATACAAGTTTGCATTAAAAGTGGAAGAGGAGCTAAACAAGAAGTTCAAAAAAAGGTAGATAAGTGTAAGAGGAAGATTCTAGAAGATTGGATCACAATCCAGAGAAAGAAGACCCTATACAGAGTAGAACAAAGATGAAAACCCTATCGGAGTGAAGAAAAAGATCACAATTCATGCCACAGAGGGAGAGAAGATAGAAATTTCTACTGTAGTGATAGAGTTCATAATTCTTACCACAATGATGGATACTGGAGAGATGAAAGAATATTCAAGAGGATAACATTCAGAGGAACCTATTTCAAGTGTGGAGGTGAATATAGAGCATTTGAATTCCATCAAGGAAGTACTAGAAAGAAACCCAAGTATACCGAAAGAGCAGCCTATGTGGAAGAAGAACATGTTGAATCCCCTAATTCAATTGGTAAACTAGAGAAAGGAAAGTCATTGGTGATGAGGAGAACTTTTATGCATGAAGAAGTGACTGAGGAACCACCACAAAGGAAAAATTTGTTCAAAACTAGATGTAAGTTTGAATGAAAGGTACGTAAAGTTATCATTGATGGTGGTAGGATGGATAATCTAGTTTCAAAGGAGATGGTAACCAAGTTGAATTTGAAGAGATTGGAACATCTAAACCCCTATAGGATAGCATGGATTTAGAATGAGCATAATATATTGGTGAATGAGCAATGTTTGGTAAATTTTCATATTGGATCATATAGGGATGAAGTGTTGTGTGATATTATGCCTATGGATGCTTATCATTTACTATTAGGAATACCATGGAAATATGATAAGAAGGAAATTCATGATGGAAGAATAAATACCTATACTATGACTTCAAATGGAGAAAGAATCAATTTGGTACCTTTGGAGGAGTAGAAGAAGATTGAATTTTGTGGCACTGTGAGACTATGTTTGGTAGATGGAATAAAATCTTTGGATGGATTGATGCATGAAACCATGTGTTTTGCATTGATTCCAAAGAAAAGAAATATTTTGGAGATAGATAACCCTACCACAAAGAATGAAGAGGTAGCAAAACTATTGACAAAGTATGAAGACATTATGTTAGAGAATGTGCCAAATGGATTACCACTAGTCCAAAGTATTAGTCATCATATAGATCTAATACCTAGAGAAAGTTTTCCAAACAAGGCAACACATAGAATGACACTGATAGAGAATGCAGAGTTGAACCAGTAGATACAAAAGTTGTTGAAGAAAGGATTGATTAGAGAAATTTTAAGCCTATGTGCAGTACCTGGTGTACTTGCACCAAATAAATATTGAGAGTGGAGAATGTGTATAGATTCAAGATAAATCAATAGGATCACTATCAATTATAGATTTCCATTGCCAAGGATGGATGACATTGTCGACTGTTTGAGTGGAGAAAAGTATTTGACAAAGATTGACCTAAAGAGTGGATATCATTATATCATAATCAAAGAAGAAGATGAGTGGAAGACTGCATTCAAGAAAAATGAAGGGTTGTATGATTGGTTGGTAATTCCTTTTATATTAACCAATCCACCGAGCACTTTCATGAGATTGATGAATGAGGTATTGAAGAAATTCTTGGGTAAGTTTGTCATTGTTTACTTGGATGATATTCTAATATTCAGTAAGACTAGAGAATAACATTTGCGACACATCAGAAAAGTATTTTAGAGGTTGAGAGAAGAGAAGTTGTTAATTAATGTCAAGAAGTGTAGCTTTATGAAGGTAGAGTAGTATATTTGGGTTTTGCTATTTTTGTTCAAGGTTTAAAGATGGACCCTAAAAAATTCAAAGCAATAGTTAAGTGGCCTACACTAGTGAACTTGGAGAGGTAAGATCATTCCATGGATTGGCTAGTTTCTACTAGAATTTTATCAAGAGCTTTAGTAGTGTTTTTAACCCCATGATGGAAACAATGAGAGGAGACAAGAAGGAATTTAAGTGGACATTCAAATCACAAAGAAGTTTTGAATTGTTGAAGCAAAAGGTTACAAAGAAGCCAATGTTAGCATTATCATTTTTTGAAAAAGTATTTCAAGTTGATTGTGATGCAAGTGGAAATACAATAGGAGTAGTTTTGAGTCAAGAAGGAAGACCTATAACTTATTTTAGTGAGAATTTGAATGATGCCAAGAGAAGATATTCAGTTTATGATCAAAAATTCTATGTCATAGTTCAAGCCTTGAAGGAGTGGAGACATTACTTATTGCCTAAGGAGTTTGTATTGTACACAGATCATCAAGATTTGTAGTATCTAAATAGTCAAGGGAAATTGAATCAAAGACATATGAGATGGGTTGAGTTCTTGCAAAGTTATACATTTGTGTTGAAGCATAGGAGTGGCAAGTCAAATAGAGTTATAGATGCATTGAGTAGGAGAAGGAATTTTTTGATAGGGATGAGGATAGAAGTATTGGGATTTGAAGAACTAAAGAACATCTATAAGGATGATCTAGATTTTGGTGAATCTTGGAGAGCATGGAAGGAACTAGTAGTGATAGAATAGAGCCAATGGTTGGACTATTTCATTAAGGAAGATATGTTGTTAAGATGAAATCAGTTGTGTATTCTAAGTTCAATGAGGATGAATTTGATCAAATAAAAACATAGTGGGGGATTAGCAAGACATTTTGGAGTAGACAAGACAGTAGCTTTAGTGAGTGAACATTATTTTTGGCCACAAATATATAAGGATATCAGGAAGTATGTTCAAAGGTGTAGAATTTGTCAAGTATCAAAAGGGAGAAGTTAGAATACTGGATTGTATAAGCCTTTGATAGTATTGGAGAGACCTTGGGAGGATTTGGGCATGGATTTCATATTGGGATTTCCAAGAACATAGAGGGGATATGATTTTATAATGGTAATAGTGGATAGATTTTCTAAAATGATACATTTCATTCCTTACAAGAAGACTAATGATGTTGTGCATGTTGCTGACTTATTTTTCAAGGATATTGTGAGATTGCATGGATTACCTAAGAATATAGTTTCAAACAAAGACACCAATCTCATTGGATACTTTTGGAGGACATTGTGGAATAAGATGAAGATAAACCTAATTTTAGTTCAGCATATCACCCACAAACAAATGGACAAATAGTAGTAAACATAAGTTTGGGTAACCTATTGAGATGTTTGGTTGGAGATAAGGCAAGAAATTGGGATATAGTTTTATCACAGGAAGAGTTTTCATATAATAATTCAATGAATTGGAGTACAGGGATGACACCATTTGAGATTGTAACCAAAACACATCCCAGGGGAGTTGTAGAGCTAAGGGATATCAGTATGGATAATAAGAGGAGTGTGAAGGTAAAAGAGTTTGCAAATTTCATAGAGACATTGCATAATCAAGTTTGGAAGCACTTGGAGGATATGAATAGTAAGTATGAGGAGAAGGCAGATGAGAAAAGGAGACATAAAGAGTTTTTTTTTGGAGATGAAGTGATGGTTTATCTAAGGAAGGAAATATATCTAGTTAGAACATACAATAAGCTGAAGATGAGGAAGTTTGGACCATGTAAGATCCTAAGGAATTTTACACCAAGTGATATCAAAGTGAGTTTGTGAGTCCTGAAGGCATTCCTTGTGGTGAAAATATAGTCGACGTAAGGCAAACTACATGTTTTTCAACTAATCGCTGACTGTGAAGTAGTTGAAATCCTATAGACAGATAACTGAATTGAGGCAGTTGCATTGGATCCAAGGGGGGACATGCCACAAAGGATATTTCCTACTATGGAAAATGTCGCTAGAACAATGGATGAGATGTTGGAAATGATACATGAAATGTGAGTTGTATTAGATGCTATTGAATAATATAGAAGGAAAGGTCTAAACCTTAGACATGAAGAAGATAACAATGATGAAGCATATCATGTTGTGAATCAAATTACAGAAACCCTAGGGGAAGAGGAAGAGGAATTAAATCAGGTAAAAATGTTGAAAGCTATTTCAAAATTGGTAAGTGACCTAGAGTTGAAATTCAAAATTACGTGGGAAATTTAAATCCTCAAGAGTTGATTGACTAGATCAATGAAATGGAGGAATATTTTGAATATGAAGAAATTCAAGATCTAAAAAGAGTTAGATTTGCGAAAAAAAAAGTTGAAAGCTCATGTCGCTTTATGTTGAAAGAAAATTCAATTCGATATGAATAGGAGGGGAAAGGAGAAAAACATCAAATGGGATAGAATGGTGAAGAATTTGAAGAATCAATTTATACCAGTCGACTATGAAATTAAACTATTGAAAAGATTGCAAAACCTAAGGGAAAAGGAGAGATCTGTGAAGGAATATACTAGAGAATTCTACAAGATGATCATTAGGAATAGACACAGTGAAGCAAGAAAAGAAAAGGCGGCAAGGTATATCAATGGACTGAGAACAAACATCCAAGAAGAATTGAGCCTAGTAAAGATGGCATCGATAGAAGAATCATACCAGTTTGCATTAAAAGTGGAAGAGAAGCTAAACAAGAAGTTCAAACAAAGGAAGAGAAGTGCAAGAGGAATATTCTAGAAGAGTGGATCACAACACGGAGAAAGAAGACCCTTTACAGAGAAGAACTAAGATGAAAATGAGAATCCCACAAATCAAGCAAAGAACAAAGAAATCTTTGTCATCTTTCCTCCCCATCCATTTTAAAACTAGATGTTGCCAATTGAGACCGATATATTGAATTCTTCCAAGTGGTTTGCAATTTTTTCACCCTCTTCCATTCTCGAGGAATACAATTTCTTCCTCAAGAAAATATTTTTTACTAAATATTTGGCTGATATATCTCACCAAATTTCTTCCATATTTTCTTTGTAGAGGAGTCTTCATGGAAATTCATTAAAAAATAACAGGCACAATCTAATCAGACCCTTGGATTTACAGTTCATAACATCATAATGAGAAGTCAAAGTAGAATTTGTAGGCCTCAAAACTTTCTCAACAATAACATCCCATGGATCTCATTTAATTAACAAATGGACTCAATCTTCCACTTCCACATCTCAAACATTTTACTAGTAAACTTGTCTACATCTCTTCTTTTTATGTTCTTTCCATATGAGAATTACTACAATAAGATCATAAAGTATCTTCTACACAATCTCCCACTCAAAATTGGATTAGGTCAAAAACCCCAACAACCCACATTTGAAAGAAAAGGTGAAAAAAATTTGATACCACTTGTAAGGAAGCTAAGGTAGAAGAACAAATTTGTATACTAATCTTGAGAGTAGGATTATGCAAAAAAAAATAGATATTTACTATAGTTACTAAAACTAAACATAAATATCATTCATACCACAACACAATGATTTACATGGGGAAAACCCTTTCAGGAGAAAAATTCACTCTCTAAAATTTATCCAATATATTATTCAAAAATTAACAAGATTACAATATACTTGTAGAGATATCTCTCTTAGAAGTATCGCCAACCAGAGATTCAGAGGAAAATCAACATCTATAAGATTATCAAACACAACCTCCATCTCAAGCACCTAATATATAGGAGATACAATACATGAAACCGCCAAACTGTATTTACAAAACCATGAGCTAAAACTACCCAAAAAGAAAAATCCAACTTATCTCCAATCAAATATTCCCTATGATGTGTCAAAACACACTCCAACATGTGTAACTCCCTCTTATAGCTCTTTTTTGTGTCCATATTTTCACATTTCACAATCTAGGAGACCCAAATTTTGGAGGCCATAAATTTTGATTTGGGAGTTCAATTAGCAATTTGTTTTAACCGTTGGAAATCTCATGAAGTTCTCTCTCAAGATATAACTAGTTTTTCTAGTTAAAACCAATTTTAGGCACAAAAGGCCTCTAATCTCCTCAAAATTGACTTTAAAACTTTTTAAAATAAAAACTTTAATATCTTGAAAACCAAGCATGATCTTGGGTCAAAACTTTACTAGCATGATTATTTAGTTATTTTGTAGCTTTGGTGAAAATTTTGGATCCATCTGTGCTCAAATGTAAACTTACTATAAATAGTAGCCTTTTGTAGTTGCAAGGTTGAGACATATTTTTTTTAATACACACTATAATATATGAATGTTCATAATATATAATCATTTATCTCTTTATTCATATCATATCTCTATTGCATCCATCATCCATTCATACCACAAGCATAAATATTATTGACACTATATTTATATTTGTACATATTTTCTTTTCTCTCTAATATCTCTTTAGTTGTGGAATATTATGGTACTAGTATATATTATGTGTGTGTACGGATGTGTCCCTAAACTTATATGTATACATGTTACACCATTGAAAGGTATTGCACATTATTCTTTATTGCAACAATGCATTATTTGTAATTTATGTAGTACCATCTAATTTATCTTATTTTACATAGTGTTGATGTTGTAAGACTTAATTTTGGTGTCCTTTCTAGTTTTCATCATCAATCACCATTAGGCCACCCTTTTGGGTTTTTAGTTGGTTTCATTAAATCCCAATGTCAATTTTGTGACTTTCCAACACACTCCAATACACATACATGTGCTATTACATTTGTTTATCAATTTTTTAAATATTTATGTACCTCATGGGATTGGAATGCAACCTTTCATTAGTGTAAATTTTTCATTTAACACTTTATTGTACCCTTTTATTAATTTATGGTCCTCTATGTACACTTAAATTTTTAATTTCACTTAAATGTTCACCTCTTTTGAGTGTCAGGTACCTCTCTGTTGTCTTGCATTTTTTTATCACTTAAATTTTTTCACCATTTTTCGCTCATTGATGCTCTACTATACAAATTAAAAAGAACATTCAAGAGTAAGGGAGACAATAATTTTTTCATGACATAATGAGGCATAAACAAGGATTTTTACTCAAAATATGAATTAATACATGGGTAATGTAGGCTACTCCAAAAATAAAACTAGGACCAAGAAAGGTTTGAGAATTCTTGAATGGAGTACAACATAGTCATGGATGCATGTGCACACAACTCTCAAATGTGTAATAAATTTTAAGAAAATTGTATATCCTACCTAAACTAGAAGCTAAAATAAATATTGTGAAAAAATGGATAGGAAGAGGCATACAATTCAAGAAAAGAGATAAATGTTATAGAAATAAAATGAAAATGGTTGGAATAGAGAGGAAGAGATAGAGACATAGATAGGTGGGATAGGGAGGGAGTGAGGGAGGGAGAGATGGGGAGAGATAGAGAGGGGGTATAGAGACAAAGAGGGGGAGAAAGGGGGAGAGATAGGTATATGGTGGAGAGATAGAAGAGGGGGGATATAGAGAGAGAGGGAGAGAAAGAGAGAGAGATAGGTATATGATGGAGATATAGAAGAGGGGGAGAGAGGGATAGAGATAGGTAGAGTAAGAGAGAGAAGAGGAGGGAGAGCGAGAAGAGGGCCAAGAGAGGGAGAGAGATAGGTAGAGAAGGATTGAGAGAAAAAGAGGGAGAGAGAGGGAGAGATAAATCAATATATAGAGAGGGAGAGGGAGAGGGAGAGATATAGTTAGAGGGTGATATAGAGAGATAGAGGGATAGGGAAAAAGATAGAGTGATAGGGAGAGAGACAGAGAGATAGGGAGATTGAGGTAGAGAAAGATATAGAGAGAGGAGTGAGAGGGGGATAGAAAGAGTGAGAGAGAGGGAGTGATATAGATAGAGGGAGATATTGTGAGATAGAGAGGGATAGGCAAAGAGAGAGATAGGGAGATAGAGATATGGAATTCAAATATTACAAGTATATGAGTATATACATGTGGATATGTGTGGATCAATTCTTAATTAACACATCAACAAAGATGTTGGCATAGGTTGACACCTAGTATGGTGGCTATACCTTTGATAAATTTTTGTACCAATGGCAATAGTTTTAAAAGAATATTGAATTATTTGTAATTGACATGTATAACCTTTTTTTATTTTTTTGATCACATATGCTCTATCCTTTAGTGACCTTATTCCCTTACACTTTTCAAGATAGAAGACATTTGAGGGATAAAAATATAAAATATTTATAACTATGATATTTGGCATGTCATTCATAATTGTAATAACTAGTAAGTTGGATTTTGTAAAGGAGGGAGTGACAAGGGAGGAAGCAACTTGAAAATTATATAGGACATTTCATTTTCTATTGAATATGTATGAAGTTACAAAAAAATTATTGGTTTCTGTGTTGCAATTGATATATTGTTTCTTCTTTCTCACTTCTCTTGTTTGTACTTGTTTCTCACCTTTGGGAGTCTTAAATTATAATATGTCATTATTTTCCTTATAGTTCACATACAACCTTATGACTATGAAGATACTATTTTGATTATATTTTCTTGAATATTGAACAATATGAGGTCAAGTCCTCCTAAGGCCCATACAACCTTAGACCCTTCTAATGACTTTTGTGTGTTAATAATTACATTCTAAATTGAATTAAAATTATCTTTGATTTTCTATCCAACAACCATATTAAGTTTAATTTAATCTAATTTTTTCTATTATATCTATGTGTTATTTATAAATTTAAATAATAACTAGAAAAAATATTATTTTTTATAATTATAAAATAATATTAATTTTTTTATTTATTATATAATTTAAATAGAATTTACATAATATATATAATTATAAAATAATGTTAATATAATTTATAAATTATTATTTATTATTTACTATATAATATTAAATATAATTAATAATTTAAATATAATACAATCATATAATAATTAATAATTATTTAAATAATAATTATAAAATGAAAAGGTAAGGATAAGATAAGATAAGATAATAAGATAATAACAATATATAATAATAATATAAAAATAAAAAAATGAGGATAAGATAAGATAAGATAAGAATATATATTAAAATCAAAAAGTAAAAAATAATCCAACTACTTGAGATGTCGCAATCATCTTACATGTCTCTCCATAAACATGGACAGTGGATCACATAAGTCGGTCAATTGGGTTCATATAAAGAACACCTTCAGTGTAATTAACCTACCATTATGATAAGAGCAAAAAATAAAGCTCAAATTGCAAAGATAGCCAAAACATATTTAGAAAGAGGAGACATATTGCACATATAGATTTTCAAAAAGAAGTAACCTTAGTTATCAATCTAATAGGGTTAATATAAGGGACTAGAATGATTTGCATGATGAACTTAAAATGTACATATCGCCTTTTAGGGTAACTTTCCTCACACACCTTATAAAAGGAGGAGGGAGTTTTGCATTAACTATTTAAAAGGTGAAGGCATAAAAATATAATTTTAACTAACATTCACAACTCCAAATGGGTTTTAATAAAATATGGCATTTTATTAAAACTAGAATTTAGTGAGAATATCACTATAGGTACAAAAATAGCTAAACACCAACATATTTAATAATTAAAATCTCTATAAGCTAAAGTATGGAAAGTAGAGAGAAGATGTGGCCTGATTTTTTAGTTAAAGAAGGTTTAAGGCTATTGAAATGGGAAGAAAGGTTTTGAAACCTACATTGTTAAACACAAATGAAGACAACCTAAGAATTGTGGTTGTGATCTTAGAAACTATGCTAGTGACTTAGGAATTCATGGTAGCGACCTCAAGAACCAAAAATATAAGTAGGAGTTATTTTCCAGAACGTGTCAAATTATGATATTGCTATCAGGATTCAACCATGTAGTTTTACGATTCAAACTCATTGACCCATGTTTCATGATTAGTGGCTCACAACAACCCATCTCTCATGATAATGAATGGTCCACTTATCACTCATTGCATCTAGGTGATTCTCACAAGGGTGAAGCATTGGGCCTTCCCAGGAGGTCACCCATCCTTGTACTACTCCAACTCAAGCACGCTTAGCCATGAATTTTTCCCCAAGGTTAATCCCACTTAGCTTACAACAACATTTGCAAAACCTTCAACAAGTGTTGTGCCTTATGAACCATTATTATAGAGCCTTGTAACTCATCAATTGATAAGTAGGAGGTATTTCCTAGAGCATGTCAAATTATGAAATTGCTATCGAGATTCAACCATGTAGTTTTACAAGTCAAACTCATTGACCCATGTTTCATGAGTAGTGGCTCACAAGAACCCATCTCTCATGATAATGAATGGTCCACTTAGCATTCATTGCATCTAGGTGATGCTCATAGGGGTGAATCACTAGGTCTTCCCAAGAGGTCACACATCCTAGTACTACTCCAGCTCAAGCACGCTTAACCATGGAGTTTTCCCCAAGGTTAAGCCCACTTAGCTTGCAACCACATTTGCAAAACCTTCAGCAAGTGTTGTGCCTTATGAACCATTCATTATAGAACCCCTTTAGCTCATCAATTGATAAGTAGGAGGTATTTCCGAGAGCATGTCAAATTATGATATTGCTATCAAGTTTCAACTGTGTAGCTCTACTTATATTGAGACTTTAATAACATAAGTTTTTATTTGGAGAAATACAAATGTTTAGTTGTATATAAAAGGCTACCTTGGTTAGCTATTAAGGGGGTGTGTTTCAACCTCAACACTAGAATGTCAAGTTTGAAAGTGTGTGAATTCCATAAGGTGGAAAGTGTGAGATGGTGGGTGCTTCAAAAATTTGGAAAAATCCTATAGGGTTTTCTACTGTGTGAAGTGCTTTTGTGAATGAAAGAATTGTAGGAAATGAAGTTATCGAGATGTCATGAGAAAGAGGGAAAAAGTACAAGATTTTTAGATATGAAAGAACTTATAGAAGAAGTTATGACTCTTAAGAAATGATGAAAAGTTGTAAATAAAGCTTTGTAAATGTTTTTGACAAAAGATTTTAGATATTGAAAAAGGTATGAAAACTTTTTCCCATTAACCTATCATTAACTTACATTCATCCATTATATTTTTTTATGTTATCAAATCATAGAATGCATAGAATGGTGTGCAAAAACAACTCCACTAGCATAAGTTCCACTTGTTGTCCTTTAAGTCGTGCTTTATTCTATTACTTAATTGGCTTGTGTTGCAAAGACTCGTAGAGTTGGAGTGGGTCCTAACTTTTAGTTTAGACCAATTGAAGTTAATAGCATAAAATATATTTGCATATCTTCTTACAACTCATTGTGTGACGTCTCTTCTAAATGGAATTGAAAAAGTATTCTTTATCTTTAATATTGATTAAAATAAAGAATGTACTTGCATATCAAAAATGTCTAGAGTACCCTTTGACACATCAACATCCTTAAGATTCTTCCTTAGATATCTCATGCTTAATGTCAAACATAAAAGTAACATATTGGGACCGATATTTATAATACATTCGTGAGTGCTCTAGGATTGGTCACAAGGAAGTTATAAGGGCGACAATGAACATAAATTATAATTGGTGCTTTAGTTGGATAAGTCCAACATACTAAGATATAATTGGACCGAATTGGTTTTTTTTAAGGTTATTGGGCACCAAATGGTGATACTTTATTAGCTACTCAATAAATTTGTCATAAATTACTTATAACCGCCATAGAAAGTTGTAAGGGCAATGATACCGATGAATTAAAAAAAATGCAAGTCATTGTGGATGTTTTATTGGGTAGGAAATGTGGACATTGTCAACTGGTAAATTATGGACATTGTCAACTGGTAAATTATTTTAATGGGAAGGGTGTATTTGAGGGAGTCTTAATGACCTCTCAAGCTATTTTGGGTTATGAGTGTTATTGACATTTTTTGTTTTATTTGAACAAAGTTATTTTTATAACAGAATTAGTAACTACCACATTTGAGGTGTAAAGAAAAGGTAATTTTCAAAATAAAAATATTTTTTTGATTTTTTTTTGATGATTCAAGGTGTTTCTATGGTGATGTACAGATATTGCAGCCTCTACGCCCTTGCAGTTCGTCCAGACCTTGCTTCAGGCTTAGATTTGTATCGAGTTGGGGTCTAGTCGAGACAAGACTAATCCCTGGGGATATGACCATGCCTGAAACGACCCACGCCAATTTCTTCCGAGCGGAGAGAATCGATCTCGAAACCTACATTGGACGAACCCAAAGTTATCAACCAACTATGATCCGTAATAAATAAAAACATATTTAATATGGACCATATATATGTAAAAAAAATATGGGTTATAATTAATAAGATTAATGTATATATTTTTTTTGGCAATTATAGTAATCAAATATGGAAAGTAAAAAATATTTGAAGCAAGATAGTTTACATATGTATCTATTTTACTTTCTCAACACACTATGTTTGTACAGATTAAAGAACCGAATTTTCATATTGTTCCATCTCCAAGGTATAGTGTCTTGTAGTGGAAAGCTAAAAATAAACTTTCAAGGTTTAACCCATCACAATTAACTATCGATGCCTATATCATGGGTATTGTAATTCCTAGCATGGGATCTAGCCAAGTGATTAGAGAATGGCATTTCTATTAGCACAAATCTTAAAAGAGGGATTTGAGTTCACTTTCATAACTTTCCTACAATATAGACCACTACTCTTGCCTTTTTGAGAATAAAAAGGAATTAAGATCCCACATCATATCACCCATTGTGTTCTATTTGAAAATGATATTGTAAAGGAATCATAATGGGACAACCATTTGCACACTTTAGTTAAGAGGGAAAATGTCATTTTTTTAGGCCACCCAACACAAGCATAATATATTTCTCCTTTCTTCAAAAAGAGAAATCTTTGTGGTTGTATCAATTGATCTACCACTTAGATGTTGGAAGCAATATTTTGTGGAAAGAACAAGTGTATAATTATTGTAATGGTACAAGCTACACTCCTTTGTATTTGATAAGTTCTTGGAGATGTTGGAATTCTATCACCACTTTCTCTACATGCATATAGATCTAACTTTGGTTGCATGTGCTTAGTGGTTAAATTTTATGCCCTTTTTTTCTTCTTGTGTTTTGATGGCTCATGAATACCAATCATCTCCTTTTTACTATGACTCTCCTATACATGAAGTCTTTCCAATAAAAAATCTTTGGACATGGTATCATGGTCTTAAAATTTTATTATTGGTGTTCGAAAAATTGTTATTATACTAGTCTTACATTAGATTATTAATTTATGAATTTTATGATTAATTTACTTATAAAAACTAAAGATGGTTGATTATTACGATAGTTGCTTATTTTGGGATATGAATTTTAATGTTCAAATTTACATTTTTAAGTCATTTCCCATTTAGTTTTGTGTCAATTTAAGAAGAAAATTTTGAAATAATTACATATTAAAAAAGGTGCAATCTTGTGCAAAGTTGGGCTTGTTACCTATTATTCACCTATCTTCAAGTATAAATATTCCTATACATTTATTTATACCTTATCTACTTCTATACATATCTTGTTACATTCCACATTTGTAGCACCTACCATAATTAGACACTCAATTTATACACAAACCTTACCATTATACAATCTTGGGTCATTTTCATAGGTGTGGGGTCAAACTTGTGCTTATGGATTCAAACCCCATGTTTTTAAAATTCAAATTCAAATTTGGCCAACTCTCACCCATTCCACAAACCATTATAAGCCAAACTGGATACACATTCCTATTATTTGTTGTTTTGTGTTTGTATTAAATTCATTCATTTGAATTCATTTCGCATTCTCACGCATCTGACCATCCTCTCTCATCCATGAATAATCTAGAGAGCAATCAATATTATAATAGTAAGGTGTACTAAAACTATTGATTAAATGATGTTACAAGTCACCTTTAAGAAATTATGCTACCATTATTTGTGGAGCAATAAGAAGTTGCTTGAATATCATCACATAATTTAAACACGTTTTTCACATAAATTTGTTATAGAATCTAAGGATTAATTTTGTAGACACCTAAAAGTGACTAACCCATTTCATCTATTTCACTATCATTTCTCATAAATTTATCCATTGATATTAATTAAAAAATAATTATTGTAGACACCGAAAATTGGTCTAGGCTTGTGACACCATTTTCGACATATTTCTAATGTTCATGGTCATGATTAAATAATGTCAATTATTTAATTATTTTCTAAAGTCGCCTATCCTCTATTAATTAAATAACTTTAATTATTTAATTAATTGATTATTACCTCTATTCAATCTTGATTAATTAAATAAATATAATTTATTTAATTGCATCACTAATTAATTAATCCTCTTTCCAAATTAAATAAATTATTATTTAATTTACTCTCATCACATTTCCGACTATAATTAAACATTCATTTCGAATTATTTAATTATTCTATAATCTTTTCTCCAGTCAATTAAATAAATCTTTATTTATTTAATTTAATCTTTGAATATTGAATGTTGAATTAAATAAACATTTAACTCATAAAAAGAATTATTCCTGGCATATTCCTTTGTGATTAGATAATCGCTTAGTTATCTAATTAATAATTTACCACTTAAGTCGAGATTTAATTAAATCAATCAGTTATCTCCTGATTTAATATCTGATCATTTCTGACAAACAGACTTTCTGGTTTGATCAGTCAATCTTATTCTTCTGTGTGCAAACTATTATTAATTAAATAACTTTATTTAATTCATTCATTCATTCATGTGTTCGAACAAAACGTTTCTTCTTTATCTTTTACATGCAATCATTATTCTTCTAAATTTTGAACAGTCTTGACTAAAGATAAATCTTTATTTATTTAATTTAATCTCCACCTTCTAACTCGCGTTATTACTAACACTGAATCTCTATTGCATGGCATTCATTAATCTCAATCATCAATCTATCTTTTGAATCTGATTCGATCATTCGAAAATCAATTTTCTATAAATTGACCTGACCTTCGTCATTATTCCTCCTCCCGAAATCTATATACTTTTAGGAAGAGAATTCAATAATCTTCGATATTTTGCTAAATCAATTATCAAATAGGCCATACTTGAAAACTTGTTAAAATCTAAGGGGAATTATATTACAACGAAAAAATGGAGAAGTGCAATCAAGGTTATTCAAGGAATTATACAGATGTTCGGTGAGATTGTTCTTTTGTATATGTTTTTTTAGTTTCCATTGTTCTTTGTTGTTAGCATAGAATAGATTAGAGTTTATTGCATGTAGAATTACTTAACCTTCCTTGTCTTTTATTTTTTCCTTAGCGCTACATTGGTGAACCCGACATGAAGACATCGTCTTCAAAATCCGTAGAAAGTTTAAATTTTGTAGGTACAAGTACGGTGAGACACATTTACAGTATGAAACAACGCAACTGAAATTTTGAGCCACATATGACATTTCATGACGCATCTTCTATTCTGAGATGCATCTGACTAGTAATCATTTTTCTGAAATTTTGTGTTTTTATTTTTATTTTTTAGCCTTTTTTACAACTAATTTAGTTTGCAGCGTGTGTTTTAGGGGAGCTAACATAGTGTTTGCAACACGATTCATAGAATACAGTCATAAAAAACTCTTTTGCGGGATGATTGACGAAGACAGAGAAAGAAATCAAACTACTAATCACTTATCTTGCAGAACCTTTGTCAAAGAAATTTGCAAAAACTACTAACGATTCGTTTGTAGGACCAAAGTCGAAGATAAAATTTTAAAACAAACGAATTGCTTGAGTAGAATAGATCATCGCCATTTGGGTTTAAAAAGAATCACTGTCTTCTGTGTTTGGTACATTTGCACGAATTATTAGATTAGAACCTGATTCGATAACAAAAGTATCCTCTCCCCTTTCGCATTTGTGTGATCTTAGGTGTAAGAGAAACTGTTATTGACTCTAGAATTTGGGCCTTCTTTGGTGGGAAAAAGTACTCACCCCAAAGCGACTCATAACCAATGATGAGCCAAAGCCAAGCTACTCCCAACCGGTATACAAATTCTAATGTTGAGGAAAACTAAGCATTACAGGAGCTCATGTGAACCAGCAATTGATTCCCTCGGTACCCTAGTGGTGCATCAAAACCTGTAGAGCGTAACCTCTACAGACTAGAATAATCTTTCCTCTCACTTGGCCTTCTGAATGGGTACCCATACTAATTAGCCAAATTGTTTATAGATTAACCAAAAACCCCTATTTGCTGGTGCAAGAGGTCAGACCTCTGAAGTCATCTCATGTTCATACGATTCTTAGTAGAGATGAAAATTTCACCATAGGAGAGTCATGGGAGCTAAATATTGGCTGACCCAAGAAGTGTGTGTCATGTAAGGGGGAGCCAGTGTGGTTAATCTTCTAGTCATCCGCTTTGACTAAGCGTAGCTGGGGAAATCCAAGTGATAATTCAACAAGTATTGTCATTGCCAGCCTTAGGATTGTGCATGTTTTCTGGAAATATACACATTCATGATTATCAAAAAAAAACACTTTGTTTTCAAATTGTCTGTATTTTCCAAAATTTGATAGCAAAATAGAGTCATTTGAAACCCCAATTCATCAGAAAACTGCATATGTTAAACAGAGTCACGTCTGTTAATTAGAAAACTACAACTATCAATCTGAGTTGCATCTCTAAACCAGAAACTCGCAACTGTCGAAACTAAGTCCACTACCATTTACCAAAAAAATTAAGTAGCATTTGTTTAATAGTCAGCCGCATCTATCATAGTGAGTCGCATCTGTCATAGTGAGTCGCATCTGTCATAGTTAGTCACATTTGTTTAACTGTTAGCCGCATTTGTTAGAATGAGTCGCATTTGCCTATCATAAAACTAAGACACAGTTTACCAAAAACCGCATTTGACACCGAGAACCGCATTTGTTAAATTCTAAGATGCATCTATAATAGTGAACCGCATTTTCTTGAGAGCCAAAAAACCAGAATTCACCATCACAATCTGAAACCAAACAGTCATACCAGTCTCTATTTTTTACACTCATCCTTGGACAAAAACCAAAAAAATTTCTCATACTTTGCACAATTGCATCCTTTAGGTGTCATTTAGTTTTAGTGATAGGCATCTTAGTTACGAAACTTAGTTACTTATTAGGAAATTTACCTTGCATATCTTAGAATAGGATAACTTTCCATATTTTGGAAAAAACCTTGCTTCAATAAACATTGTCATTGAGCCTAGTCACTACTCAACATATCTTTTGTCCTCAACGTGAATCCTTCCAGCTCATCAATCTAGTTTGGGAGTTCACCTCATCTTTTGGTCCTATTCCTACACAGGTTCCTTGACAAAGTCAAACTGTAGCATTGGTTAAACTATAGGTGGTAGGTAACCTCCTTTTAGAGTCATTCAGAATTCATTACCTTAGAAGTTTTCTTAGAATTTTGCATACGTAGACAATGCCATCCTAGTATAACATTATTTTAGACATTCCTTATTTGCCATGAAATACCCAAAAAATAGAAGCATTCAGTAATTATATCCAGAAAATTCCAAAAAAATAGATTAGAACATATCATTCGTAGACATAGTTTTTCATCACCCCATTCTGAGCAACATCTGTCATGGTCGAAACAAGGTCTAAAAAGAAACGTAGAGAAATGGTTGATCCACAAGATTTCATCAATCCCTTCTTGAACATACCATCAGGAACAATGAGACCTCACAAAGATTTTCTTGAAAATTTTGTCACTAGAGACACACATGGACAGATCTTTGTAGAAGACATAGACACCATTGTCCAAGATCCTAAATTTTCATCTTTTATAGATGAGTGTTTGGCAAATGATCCTCCAAGATACCTGGAAAAGTTTCTAGTAGAAGGTGCCACACTACCACCAAGATTTGACATCCATACTTTAAAAACGTCATCTACTCAAGGAACAAAAATCGTGACATTGAGTGTCTTTATTCCTTAGATTATTGCAGCAATACCATCTGGCATACCTACTCAAACTACTACAATAATACACACGATGCCATTTGTTATAGCACAAGGCCTAAATTTTACTGCAGGAGCATCCTCGTCGAACCCCTTTGGCATGAATAGCGGAAGTAAAAGGCCCAAAATTGGCATAAACACAACATGGTCTATACCACATATCAACACCAATATTTCCATTTCGCAAATAGGGGTGATACAAACAAGACATATACCGACACCGAATCAAAATCTATCACAGAATATTGAATTTCAGAACATTACATCGATCCTAACAATGCAACCAACATGTCTTTAACACAGGTGGATGTTCTGTAAAATCAAATGCAATCCCTCCAACAGCAAATGGACAGTATGGAAATTTTAGGCAAATGAACCATTTCAGCGCAAGATTTTTGTCCATGTCCCTTTGACAAAGCATTATACATGACACCCTTCCCACACGGATATATTATACCAAATTTTCCTAAGTATAATGGGAAGAGGAATCCTCTAGAACATATAAGGGAGTTTTCCACTACATGCATGGACATCTCATACAACCCCACGTACCTTATGAGACTTTTTCTGCGAACCCTTGTTGCAATAGCATTCGAATGGTTCTCTAAACTTCCATACGACATAAAAGCATGGGGTGAATTAGAAGAAAATTTTGTGGAACACTTTTCCTTCAACATTGACAATGAAATCACGATAGCTACCTTGTGTCATACCATGCAAGAAGATGGGGAAAACTTCACCACCTTCTTCTAGAGATGGAGGAGTTTAGCTAGTCGGTGTCCTATTGAGATACCAAAAAAATAAAAAGTCACAATATTCCTTGAAAAAGTTCATCCAAAACTGAGAAGTGACTTAAGAGTACATTTTTGTACCTCTTTTCTGGACTTAGTGCAAAAAGGAATTATACTTGAGAAATCCCACATTGACAAAGGGGAAATTAAGATTCTAGGTAGGAATCTAATTGTTCAACACCAAAATTCCCCCAATGATAGAAACAAATTTTGGTCCAGAAACAAAAATGTAACTAATGACAGTATTGTTGACGCTAAGCCCCTACATGCAAGACTAGTCATCATGCTTAGAGAATACAATCCCTCTCATGACATATCCAACAGTGTTGATCAAAGTGCCAATTTTGTCCAAAATACACAACAACAACGACCAAATAGGAGATTTCCAAACATGAGTTTACCCCCTTAGGGGAACCAGTCAATACAGTCTTTAAAGAACTGATCAAACATAAACTCATACAACCTCTAGAGCCAAAACAGTATGATCCTGGATAGTTTAAACCCTCATGGTGGGATGACAACATCTTTTGTGATTACCATCAAACAAAGGGACATAGCCTACAATAATTTTGACAACTGAAGAACATTATCTAGGATTTTGTTGAAAACAGAACCATAGAAGTCAGTGGGCAAAAACATACCACAAAAAGTGACCACAAGGTCTTCACAGATCCATTACACGACCATGGGAAAGGAAAGGCCTCTAGTTCAGGAACTAATACTAATACCTTGACCAATTATGCCAATACCAAGTATGATTACAACCAAGGTAAGATCATAAATCATATTTGATCTGCTAATGAAAATACCCATAGCATTACCATAAAGAAGAGTCCTAAATGTGTTGTCAATACACGTCGAACTAAGATAACCATTCCAGGTCCTTCATCAGAGCCACGGCCACAGTCTTCTAAGCCTAAATATAATTTACTTGACTAGTTGGGGAAGACCCCAGCACAAATATCCATCTTGGAACTGTTGACCATATCACCTGATCATCGAGCCATTCTAGACAAAGCCTTACAAAGCACAACTATTCCCACCAACTTAGATGTCAATCATTTCGAAGAGATGGTAGAATACTTAATGAATTCTAATCATGCTACCTTCTCTCAGTAGGATTATTCAACTAAGAAGACCAACCATAAAGACCCATTACACCTTGAAGTTCTATTCCTTCAAACCAAAGTCAGACGAGTCTTGGTAGACGAAGGAGCAAGGTTGAATCTTTGCACCTTGAAATTGGTTAAGGCATTAGGTTTCTCAGAATAAATTATGGACACCACTAAGATTATAGTCATTAAGGCATATGATGATGAGGAAAGATCATCCAAAGGAGTTGTAACGCTCCCTATCAGGATTGGCCCTATGGTTATGGACACTAGTTTCTAAGTCTTGGATCGTGTCCTTCCCTATAATCTATTACTAGGTAGACCTTGTATACATGCTATGAAATCCATACCTTCCACTTACCATCAATGTTTCAAATTCTCGTACAATGGCACTAAGATCACAATCGATGGTGATTTGGATCCTTTCCAATATTGCACTAGCCTACATGAAATACCACAATGATAGGTGCCTGTAAATCAAGAGGCTTCATCCTCCATCTTATCCCTATATGTTGATCCATCAGCTCTTTCCAAATCCTATGCATCCCAAACACCATCACCCACTCCTAAGGTCAAGATCCAAGATAAGGGTTCGGAGAATATCACATGAAAATCATCCTATTGTGTCAGCCAGTTGGTTCCTCCTAAGTCATATGGTTTACCCATAGCAAATAGGAGAAAATATATTGTTACAATACATGTCCCTCCTACAATGACTTTCACAAAATAGAGAGAGTTTAGTAAAGAAGTTATGGATCATGAAGATGTGACCTCTTGGTTATATAATGAAGACAATGAAAACCCTCCATCATCTGTTCAAATATCTAAAGATCAATATGTAAAAGGCTTCATGATAATGCAAAGGAAAGGATATGATGGGCATAGTGGGTTAGGACTACATCAGAATGGAAGGATTGAACCAATCATTATCTCTCAATGACCCAAAGGCCTAGGGCTAGGGTTTCAACCAATTAGGATTGGCGTTCCTAGTACCTCGGCACCATCACAAGAGGAAGTAAGTGCTTCTAAATACATTGAGATATCCCATGAACCATTTGACCCATTCTACTGTGAATCCCCTAACTCAAATGAATATGAATGGGATTCCCTTTCCTCCACCAGCATAATGGACCTAGATAAGTTATTTGGGGAACTTGACCAAATGCTACATACCTCACCAAAAAAAAACTGATTTTGATCCTCAAAAGTCTTTGAAAAAATAAGAATGGCTCAAGATTTATTATTGGTAAACCCTTGATCCTGCCTCTTGGGAACCTAACAAACTAACTTCTGATGACCTAGCCCTTACAGTTGTCCCACCTCAGAGTCTACCTATCCCTAGGAAAAGGAACAAAAAGGAGTTAGTCCAAACCTTCTATTATAATGTCAACCAATCTATCCTCACCTTGTCAGCTTCCACATCTGATAACTCTGATGATGACATGCCCCTCATATATCCCCAACTTATCAATTGGGATCAAAAAGGCACCCCCATCTTAGACAGATTTGAGAACGACGAAGCAATAGCTGAGTTCGTAGGATTGCGAGATGGCATACCTAGAGGTGATCATAAGGTTGGATTTACCATAGACTTGGATAACATGGCATATTTTGGGGAGTATTTTCACCCTTCCAGTCACAAAAGTGAAAAAAAAATAACAACAATGAAAATGACAAGTCCCTAGGTGAAAACTGAAAGGCACCTTTAGACGATGAAATAGTAAAAATAAAGGACGCATCCAAGGTTGAAAACCTCTAGAGGCACCCAAAGATAAAGGGTTGAACATTCTCCCAGTTGCTAAAGAAAATTCACCACTATTAGTTGAGGAATCTGTAGAAGTCAACATAAACACTGAAGATAACCCTCAAGTAATTTATTTTGCAGCATCTTTGATAGAGACAAAGCAGCCAGAATTTTGTGACTTCTTTACAAAAAGATAGATTAATTTTGTCTGGTCATATGTTGACATGCCTAGGTTGGATCCTGACCTTATATTGCATCATCTTCCATTGCAACCATGTGTTAAGCCCGTGAAGCAAAAGTTAAGGAAAATGCACCCACAAATTGCTTTATTAGTCAAAGTTGAACTTAAGAAACTATTGGATGTCGGCTTTATCAAATCAATAGACTATGCAGAATGGATTTATAATCTAGTGCCAACAATGAAACCATCTGGGGGCATCCACATCTGTACAGACTTCAAATATATAAATAATTCATGTCCTAAGGATGACTTCCCTTTGCCAAATATTGACATGACAGTGGACCTAACAGCAGGATATGAGATGCTATCCCTCATGGATGGTTTCTCTAGATATAATCAAATCAGAATCACACTTGAGGACCAACACAAGACAGCTTTTACATGTCCATGGGGAACATATTGTTGGAACATCATGCATTTTGGGCTCAAAAATTTTGGAGCTACATATCAACGTGCCATGATGACTATATTCCATGACCTTGTACATACTCTCATGGAATACTATGTGGATGATTTTATAGCCAAATCATTGACAATATTTGATCACTTGCAAGTCCTAGATAAGATATTTCAAAGACTAGAAGCATACAAAGAAAGGCTAAATCCAAAAAAAATTGTCTTTGGTGTTCAATCAGGAAAACTTCTAGGATATATCATTTCTAGATGAGGCATTGAAGTGGACCTCACAAAATTAAAAGCTATAATGGACATGCCTCCACTAGCTAACCTCAGTCAGCTAAGAATATTACAAGGGATATTGCAGTCTATCAGACACTTCATAGTACAACTAGCAGACAAGATACATCCATTCCAACACTTACTCAAAAAGGGGGTACCGTTCATATGGACAAATAAATTCCAAGAATCTTTTAAAAATATCAAGGATTACTTGCTTACAGCACCTGTGTTAATGCCACCTATAAATACACAAACTTTGATACTCTATATTTCAGCAACCCAATCAGCACTAGGAGCCTTGCACAAAATGATGATGAAGGTCATGAAAGAGTAGTGTACTATATCAGCCATCCTTTGGTGGGATATGAGCTAAACTATAGTCACGTAGAGTGTTCCTATCTTGCAATATTTTTTTCTACTCAAAAACTTAGGCACTAAATGCTAAACCATCAAACCATGTTGATCTCAAAGATAAATCCTTTGAAATATCTCCTAAGTAAAGCAGCACTAACAGGTCGATTGGCTAAATGGGTAATGACACTTAGTGAATATGTCATCCAGTATGTAGAAAGAAAAGCTATAAAAGGAAAAGTTACTGCTGATTAGTTGGCAGATGCACCAATAAAGGTAGAGCATCCTCTAGTTTGCAGATTTTTCTGATGAGTTCATCTTCACTGTTGATAAAAGAACCACATGGAATTTATACTTTGATGGATCCCACACTAATCATGGTTCAGGAGTAGGTATATTGTTTGTCACACCATAAGAGGACACAATTCCTAATTTAGAATTACTTTTCCATGCACAAACAACATAACAGAATATGAGGCCCTTGTGATCAGATTACAAAAAGCAATCAAATGGAAGATCAAACATTTACAAGTCTATGGAGACTCTCAGCTAGTAGTTCGACAAGTCAATGACGAATATGAAACTAAAGATGAGAAACTTGCCTCATACATGCCAGATAGTTTTAAACAATACATTAATAACATCAGTTTTCATCAAATACCCCACATTCAAAATAGGGCAGCAGATGTTATGGCAACTGTTGGTTCACTATTGGATATACCTATCAACATGCCTAAATTTGAGTTTTTGGTAGAACAGCTTTTGGTCCCTGCCTTTGACATCCCAGATTCTATGATGGTGTGTGAGCTTATTGGTCCCACTTCTCCATGGTACAAGGACATATATGACTACCTCCATACCAAAATCCTACCCTTAGACCTATCAAACAACCAACTTAGGACGTTTATTCGTAAGTCTTCCAAATATATCATCATCGGAGATACCCTGTATAGACATGCCTTAGAAAATAACTTTTTGAGATGTCTGGATGTTGAAGAAGCACAAGCAACCTTACGTGCGGTACATGAGGGTATATGTGGATCCCATTCTATCGGTCCTACCTTAGCTAAGAAGATTATGAGATTGGGCTATTATTGGCCTACCATGGAAAAGGACTCATATGTCTTTATCAAGAAATGTTGACAGTGCTAGGTACACAGAGATTTGATACATGTGTCAGCATAGGAGCTTCGTCCAATAACTTCACCATGGCCCTTTTCCCAATGGGGACTTAATCTCATAGGTAAGATACATCCTGCATCATCTAATTGCAATAAATTCATCATAACTGCAACTGAATACTTTACCAAGTGGATCGAGGCTATTCCTATGACCTACATTACCGGCACACAAATTTCCAAGTTTATCCTCAATTACATCATTTTTCTGTATGGTGTTCCTCAATCCATCATCATAGATAATGGTTTCCCATTTAAAAACCAAGAATTATGCCATCTTTGTGAAGAATTCCATATCCAACATCACTTTTCCACTCTATATTATCCATAAGGTAACGGCCAAGCTGAGGCATCTAACAAAACAATCATCATAATCCTCAAAAATATTGTCAATGATGTTGGGCATGACTGGAATTTACAACTTAATCTTGCCCTATGGGCTTACCGCACAAGCATTCATACTCCCATTGGTACCACTCCATACTCCTTGCTATTCAGTTTTGAAGCCATCTTACCTATAGAGGTTGAAATTCCTTCCCTAAAGGTATTGTTGAAAGGGCATATTGATGATGAAGAGTACCATGTGTCAAGATTGCATGAGTTATAATTTCTAGACGAACGAAGACAAAAGGCATTAGATCATCTTTAGGCATATCAAAACCATCTTCGTCACAGCTATAACAGGAAATTTTTGAATCGACACTTTGACATTGGTGACTTAATCTTAATGGAGAACCCAAAAAATAAAGCAGAAAGAGAAAAACTAGGCAAATTTGAACCAAACTGGTTAGGGCCTTACATTTTTACAGAAGCCTTTGGATCAGGAGCATATCAACTCTTTACCCTTGAAGGAGAACTACTATCATCACCTATCAAGAGCCTTCATTTGAAGAGGTTTTATGCATATATTCTGAGAGCCTTGTCTTAATCATAAAAAATACAAAAAAATATGAAAAAATAAACAAAAAATTGTTACCTTGATGAAAACCTGGCAAGCAGGATTTTTGATAACACCAAAAAAATGGAAAAATCCACAAAATAGTAAAGATAAATAATTTGTCCAATAGTGAAAACCACTTCGGTGGCACTTTGGATAAGTACCATGGTGAAAACCTAGCAAACAGGCGCCATGTGTAGTCGACTTCGCTCCTTCGTCTACCATTATTCCAATCTGATTTTCCTATCATTATACCCATAATAAATGGTTGTCCTTTCCATAACTTGGAACAATTGACATCAAGTCCACTTGACATCCCCATTCCATCCTATTGGTCTTATACCCGACGGGGGAAAATACTCGACCTATGTCATTTGGACCTTGCACTTGCTATTCCAACATCATAAAATATCCTGAAAAAATCCAAAAATATCATAAAATGTCCTAAAAACAATCCAAAGACATCATAAAAGCTCGAAAAGGACAAAAAAATAAAAACATGTCAAAAATCCCAAAAATAGAGTCAGAGTCAGTTGTTTCAAGTTAGTCGTATACATAGTCAAACTACATTGCCTTTGCGAGTGGACGTAGGCAAGGCCATCACTTGATGTACCCCTGAGGCATTAGGTTCATCTTTCTAGGTTTGTCACATATCACACACATAAAATCACGACTCATTCTTTGTGCATGTCAAAGTCATTGGTCGTGTCGAACTACGAGGTCTATGTGTGTATAGCATAGGCAAGGCGATCAATCGATGAGCCCTCAAGGCTGCACTAGGTCAGTCCAGTAGTGTTTATCACATTCACAAACACACACATCAGATATCATCATTTTCAGAAACTCTTTGTCAATCATTTATGTCATTCAAAGTCTAGTCGAACTACAAGGTCTATGCACGTATAATGTAGGCAAGGCCATGAATCGATGAGCCCCCAAGGCCACACTAGGTCAGTCCTTTAGGGTACATCATTTCAATCAACATAATTCATACACTGTCATCACACACGAACAATGGTCAGAACATCAAGACAAGTCACACATTAACAAGATGAACAAGTCAAGAATGTCATCAAGTCAAATCAAACAAATTTCCAAAACAATCAACTTATGTCTTATACAAGATGTGTCCTTCTTGACAATAGATGTTATCATTTAGGCAAACAATTATCATAGCCTTATACAACTTGTTGCATCAATAGCATTAGACTCAACGTCTTATACAATACGTGTCTTTCCAAAACCAAGCTTCGTCATGCCTTATACAGATAGTCACAAAATCGAAATCAGACTCAACGACTTATATGGTATGTGTCATCCCTGAAATCAAGCTTTATCAAACAAACAACAACAGATCAAATTTTGGAAAATATTCTTACTGGATTTTTGACTTTAGGGCTTGTTTTGTCTTATCTTTATATTATTTAGTTGTCTTTGAGTTTGGTTACTAGCCTTCTCGAGGATGTCCCATTAAGGATTTAGAGAAGAAAGGATGTTTCAAGACTATTTTTCTTTGACAGTTGTCTGTCAACTGTCTTTTCACTTGGTTTTCCAATTAGGTTACTAGTTTCCTCGAGGATGTCCCATGAAGGATTTAGAGGAGCAATAATTTATCCTGACTTTGTCTTTTTATTTGATTTTTGTCTGTGGTTTTTCTTAACAAAAAGACTGGGGCAATTTTCCCCTTAGTATGAGTATGGACACTCCTTGTCTATAATTGTCTATTTTAGCAAATGGATGACTTTGTACACCTTGGTCTATCTCATATCATGGTGTTTACTATCCATTTGTGTCATGTCCTTCCCAAAGATGATTTAATGCAAGGCTTAGTTTGTATTTGGAAAAATATTGAAGATTCTACATTATTTTAACAACCATTTCTAATACTAACATTTTAATTAATCCATGCTAACATTTCTTCTATCCTATATAATGATGGAGTCCTATGACACAAAAAAAAAAATTAATCTGCATATGCATTCATTTTACAACCATCATGTAGAAATCATCATATATATGTACATAGTAAATCATACAACTATGTTGTATTTCAAAACAACACAAAAATATACGTATCCATCGCATCTAGGTAATCATGACATACATGTATTTATCATTAACAATTGTACATACTATAGATACATCCACATGGAATTATACATAATAAAATCACATTGCATCTCATTATCACAAACATAGAATGCATACATGAAATTTATCAATACCATACATCCATCATCATCATAGGAAATAAAACATCATAATCCATAACATGAACACTGCATAATCATATAGATCAACTGCAAATTATATAATCACCACCAAAAATGATATATACCGCTCAAAAAATAAAATATGTGTCATAGTACAATGTTAGAATGTATCAATCTAGAGGGGGCTCACATGCTCTATGATCATAATACAATATCTACAAATATAAACATGTCACTAAGAAGTGCTACCACTACTCCCATGTGGAGTCTAAGGGGGCGATTGACAATGAGGTACTCTTTATGCAGAAGGAGGCATGTCATATGGTCCTACCCTAGGTGGTCCCACCACATCATCTATGCTCTGTGATCAATTTTGTAACATATTCTAGGAACTGCCAGTGTGTGCATGTGAATAGTTGGAAGCTCATCTCTCGAGAGGTACCTCTGCCTCATATATATCTCTGTAATACCTCTCCCTATCACTAGCTCTAACCAACTCTCGATAAAATGATGTAGTCAGTCTAGTACATAGGGCCCTCAACTCCACAAACCTCTCCTCTATCTCCTGCCTCTTGGCCACTGCCTAATCTCTGTCTAAGTAACCACCATCTCTCTCCATCTACATCACATCTCGCTTTGCACTCACTAATCTCACCCTCTCCTCCAAGGCCTCTACTCGGGCCTATAACTCCACTAATCTCTGATCACTAGGGCCCTCCTCCTCCCGTCGTGGTCTCTCTCTCACCTCAGCATCCCAATCATCCACTATCCTATCTCTAAGATCCCTCTCCTACTCCCCCATCTCCTCCTCCTCATCGTCATGATAGCCTACCAATATACTAAGGGCATCTATCTCCATCTCCTCTCCACTGGCCTCCTCCTCTGCATGCTCCTCCTCTATGGCCTCCTCAGTTTTGCGATATACCCCTATCTCTACTTCACCTCCTCCACCAAGGTCCAGCATAGGCACATCCTCTCCCTCACCCTCCTCCTCACGGATGGGTGATAACCTGCGTCCTCTCCCACCTCTCCTCCCTCGTTGACCTCGTCGAATACCTCTCCCACCTCCACCTCTACTATAATCACCTCCACCTCTGCCACCTCTATCCCTAGCCCTACCACCACGCTAACCTCTAGGTCATATACCCCATCTCTCTACTGGAGCTGGCTGATCTGGATTTGTATATGGTATGCGCCTGTGCTCTTCCCACCAAGCATCATATGTTGTAGTGGTGCCCAAATTTTCTAAACCACCCCTCCAATCCCACTGTATAGGTTGTAAAGCTTGAATTTCTGCCTCTTTTATCACCACTAGAATCATAGGCCCCCATAATGGAACCTCTCTCAAAGATTGAGCAAACTCATCTCACCCCTGGGGCTCATCCTGGACCTCTTTGAACTATCTCAAGACTCGATCTAGCAAGTGCCTCTCAATAATATGAACCCTAGATACAGTCCTCCCAATCAAGTACTATGTATTTCCACAAAATGGTAATTTTTTGTCCTCATCCCTCCATCGAGCACAATCCATACAAGGTCTCCATGTAAACTGTACCAATGTGTCAATGGCATGTCTACAGTACCCTATGTCACCAACATGGCTTTGGATAATGGTCCCCACATAACAGAAGACATATGGGGATCTAGCATCTAAATCAGATGTCACTGGGGGATGAAACACAACAATATGTTCCCACGCCTAGATCATTAGTAAGGTAGTACCACAGCTCATCAACTATGCATCTCTATAGGCTATGTCATGTAGATGAAAATATAACATGGCTAATAAACATGGGCCCCATGTATATACTACCTGTCGCTCTAACATCCCAACAAGCATCTCCCCCCACCCAACAGGAAAACCATGACCTTGGCGGTCAGGAAGGACAATCCCGACAATCAATGTACACAGCATACAATCAATCCTCTCATAGCTCTCTACAAGTACATGCCATCTAATCCCATAGTGCTCAATACCAAGCTGTCTAATATCATCATATACGTAAAATTAGGTGATCTCACTATAACCTCTTTGGGTATCATACATCACTCTCTCACCCCTAATAGGAAATCTCAAAATCCTATAAACATCTTCTAAAGTAACTATAGCCTCTCTAGTAGGTAGGTGAAAAGAGGAGGTCTCTGAATGCCATCACTCATAGAGAGCTTTCAACATACCTTTGTTAGCCCAAATAGTGGACATAGTGCAAACATGATGTAACCTTAGACTCCAAATCAACCGTGTCTCCGCTCTCACCAACTGGTCTCGCAGCTCATAAGTGGTCGGCCTTGACTCCCGGGTGCATATAGGATCCAATATATTCTAAAAATGCATCACAATACTTTGTGTCAAACATACAGAACATTCATTTTTTACATCACAAAAGGAATTTTTTTCAAAAATTTGACTGGAAAATGCATCGTTTTAATATCAAATGTGGTGCAATTTTTCACATGCATCATTCTAATTTGCACATACATTTCACAAACTAAAGTGTGTCATTTAAACATGCAGATGTGTTGTTTTAACACAAATGTGTCACACATCCAATCATGCCTACCTATCATACATATGCATCCCTTTTTCACAAATGCAGTGCATAAATACGGGCATACCTATCATGCAAATGTGGTGCTCTAGCACACATGCATTGCACTAACCTACATGCAACACTATAAATTACAAATTTGATGCATTTATACACATGTGTTGCACATAAATTCAAATGTGTTGTTTACCCTAAATTCCCTAAATGGACCTAGACGTGTTAGCACATATTCATCGTTTCGCGAGCACATGTGTCGCGTACGAATGCATATGCGTTGATCCTAAAGTGACACATATGCAAATTACATTTTAAGTGCCTCAAAATGCATGAAAATTAAAATTTCCAAAGGCGGTTCAGGGGTACATATCGGGAGTTCTGCGTAGACCGGGCATCTGAAGGTCTGAATGCGGTAACCACGATGCTCTGTGTACGAAACGGGAGACATCTTTGCTGCGAGCTCAGGGGCAAGACCAAGGTTTTTTCAAAGTTTAGGGGTGCAAATGATTTGATTTTCCACCCCAAATCTTATTTATACTTAGGGTTTTGAAGGGTTTTTCTCCAACCTTCTATACTGGATGCACTATTTTCCAAGTTCTAACATCCATTTTGCATTCCAAACCACTTCAAAATTGATTTCTTTCACAACCATCAAACTTCTGACTATCAAATTACTTAATCGAGACAATTTTAAAAAAAATCAAAATTTGTCATTTTTCCCGAGGGGGCATACCCTAACATATTTCACATTGGGGCACGACTGGGGCATGTTTTAACTGATTTTCTTTGACACAAATCCAAAACAACGGTGTATCAAAGAGGGGCAAACTGTAGACACCGAAAATTGGTCTAGGCCTGCGACACCATTTTCGACATATTTCTAATGTTCATGGTCATGATTAAATAATGTCAATTATTTAATTATTTTCTAAAGTCACCTATCCTCTATTAATTAATAACTTTAATTATTTAATTAATTGATTATTACCTCTATTCAATCTTGATTAATTAAATAAATGTAATTTATTTAATTACATCACTAATTAATTAATCCTCTTTTCAAATTAAATAAATTATTATTTAATTTACTCTCATCACATTTCCGACTATAATTAAATATTCATTTTGAACTATTTAATTATTCTATAATCTTTTCTCCAGTCAATTAAATAAATCTTTATTTATTTATTTAATTTTATCTTCAAATTTCAAATGTTGAATTAAATAACCATTTAATTCATAAAAATAATTATTCCTAGCATATTCCTTTGTGATTAGATAATCACTTAGTTATCTAATTAATAATTTACCACTTAAGTCAAGATTTAATTAAATAAGATAGTTATCTCCCGATTTAATATCTGATCATTTCTGACAAACAGACTTTCTGGTTTGATCAGTCAATCTTATTCTTCTACATGCAAACTATTATTAATTAAATAACTTTATTTAATTAATTCATTCATTCATGTGTTTGAACACAATGTTTCTTCTTTATCTTTTACATGCAATCATTATTCTTCTAAATTTTGAACAGTCTCGACTAAAGATAAATCTTTATTTATTTAATTTAATCTCCACCTTCTGACTCGCATTATTACTAACATTGAATCTCTATTGCATGGCATTCATAGCGAACTAATGTCGATGCTTCTCAATAAATGGTGGGCCCACTTTGTTCCTTCTCAACGGGGCGGTCTAATTTGATTAATCTCAATCGTCGACCTATCTTTTGAATCTGAGCCAATCATTCGAAAATCAATTTTCTATAAATTGACCTGACCTTCGTCATTATTCCTCCTCCCGAAATATTTATACTTTTAGGAAGATTATTTAAGAATATTTGATATTTTGCTAAATCATTATCACATAGGCCATACTTGTATACTTAAAAAATATGAGGACAATTATTATACAATGATAAAATGGAGAAGTGCAATCAAGGTTATTCATGGAATTATACAGATGTTCGAAGAGATCTTTCTTTTTATATATGCTTTTTTAGTTTCTATTTTTCTTTGTTGTTAGCATAGGATAGATTTAGAGTTTATTACATGGCTCTAGGTAATGGTCCCTGCATAACAGAAAACATATGGGGATCTAGCATCTAAATCAAATGTCATTGGGGAACGGAATACAACAATATGTTCCCACGCTCAAATCATTAGTAAGGTATTACCACAGCTCATCAACTATACATCTCTATAGGCTATGTCATGTAAATGAAAATATAATATGGCTAATAAACATGGGCCCCATGCATATACTACATGTCACTCTAACATCCCAACAAGCATCTCCCCCCACCCAACAGGAAAACCATGACCTCAGCGGTCAGGAAGGACAATCCCGACAATCAATGTACACATCATACAATCAATCCTCTCATATCTCTCTACAAGTACATGCCATCTAATCTCATAGTGCTCAATACCAAGTTGTCTAATGTCATCATATGTAAAACCAAGTGATCTCACTATAACCTCTTTGGGTATCATACATCACTCTCTCACCCCTAATAGGCAATTTCAAAATCTTATAAACATCCTCTAAAGTAACTATAGCCTCTCTAGAAGGCAGGTGAAAAGAGGAGGTCTTTGAATTCCATCGCTCACAGAGAGTTGCCAACATACCTCTATTAGCCCGAATAGTGGGCATGTGCAAACATGATGTAACCCTAGACTCCAAATCAACCATGTCTCTGCACTCACCAACTGGTCTCACGGCTCATAAGTGGTTGGCCTTGACTCCCAGGTGTATATAGGATCCAATATAGTCTGCAAGTGCATCAAAATACTTTGTGTCAAATATACAGAACATTCATTTTTTACATCACAAAAGGAAAAAAATTCAAAAATTTGATAGGCATATGCGTCGTTTTATTATCAAATGTGGTGCAATTTTTCACATGCATCATTCTAATTTGCACATGTGTTGTACAAACTCAAGTGTGTCATTTAAACATGCAGATGTGTTGTTTTAACACAAATGCGTCACGCATCCAATCATGCCTACCTATCATAAATATGCATCATTTTTTACAAATGTGGTGCATAAATACTGGCATACCTATCATGCAAATGCAGTGCTCTATGACACATGTGCTACACTAACCTACATGTGACACTGTAATTTACAAATGTGATATATTTATACACATGAGTTTCACATAAATTCAAATGTGGTTTTTACCCTAAATGCCCTAAATGGACCTAGACGTGCTAGCACATATGCATCATTTTGTGAGCACATGTGTCATGTACAAGCGCATATGTGTTGATCCTAAAGTAATGCATATGCAAATTAAATTTTAAGTGCCTCAAAATGCATGAAAATTAAAATTTCAAAAGGCGGTTCAGGGGTACATACTGGGGGTCTTACGTCAGTCGAGCGTCTGAAGGTCTGAATGCAATAACCATGATGCTCTGTGTATGGAATGAGAGACATCTTCACTGTGAGTTCAGGGGCAAGATCAAGGTTTTTTCAAAGTTTAGGGGTGCAAATGATTTGATTTTCCACCCCAAATCCTATTTATACTTAGGGTTTTAAAGGGTTTTTCTCCAAACTTTTGTATTGGATGCACTATTTTCCAAATTCTAACATCCATTTCACATTTCAAACCACTTCAAAATTTATTTCTTTCACAACCATCAAACTTCTAACTATCAAATTACTTAATCGAGACAATTTCCAAAATTTTCAAATATTTTTCAAAAATTGTCATTTTTCTCGAGGGGGCATACCCTAACATATTTCACACTAGGGCATGGTTGGGGCATGTTTTAGCTGATTTTCTTTGACACAAATCTGAAACGACAGTGTATCAAAGAGGGGCAAACACACCGAAAATTGGTTTAGGTTGTAACACCATTTTCGACATATTTCTAATGTTCATGGTCATGATTAAATAATGTCAATTATTTAATTATTTTCTAAAGTCACCTATCCTCTATTAATTAAATAACTTTAATTATTTAATTGATTTATTATTACCTCTATTCAATCTTGATTAATTAAATAAATGTAATTTATTTAATTAAGTCACTTATTAATTAAGCCTCTTTCCAAATTAAATAAATTATTATTTAATTTACTCTCATCACATTTCCGACTATAATTAAATATTCATTTTGAATTATTTAATTATTCTATAATATTTTCTCGAGTCAATTAAATAAATCTTTATTTATTTAATTTAGTCTTTGAATTTTGAATGTTGAATTAAATAACCATTTAATTCATAAAAAGAATTATTCCTGGCATATTCCTCTATGATTAGATAATCACTTAGTTATCTAATTAATCATTTACCACTTAATTCAAGATTTAATTAAATCAGTTAGTTATCTCCTCATTTAATATATGATCATTTCTGACGAACAAACTTTCTGGTTTGATCAGTTAGTCTTATTCCTCTGCATGCAAACTATTATTAATTTAAAAATAACTTTATTTAATTAATTCATTCATTCGTGTGTTCGAACACAACGTTTCTTCTTTATCTTTTACATGCAATCATTATTCTTGTAAATTTCAAAAAGTCTCGACTAAAGATAAATCTTTATTTATTTAATTTAATCTCCACCTTCTAACTCACGTTATTACTAACACTAAATCTATATCGCATGGCATTCATTAATCTCAATCGTCGATCTGTCTTTTGAATCTGAGTCAATCATTCAAAAATCAATTTTCTATAAATTGACCTGACCTTCATCATTATTCCTCCTCCCAAAATCTATATACTTTTAGGAAGCAAATTCAATAATCTTCGATATTTTGCTAAATCAATTATCGCATAGGCCATACTTGCATACTTGTTAAAATCTGAGGGCAATTATATTACAATGCAAAAATGGAGAAGTGCAATCGAGATTATTCAAGGAATCATACAAATGTTAGGTGAGATTGTTCTTTGTTGTTAGAGTAGGATAGATTAGGGTTTATTGCATGTAGAATTGCTTAACCTTCCTTGTCTTTTGTTTTTTCCTTAGCATTACAATTATTATTTAATTAAGCTAGCATGTCACCTTTATTAATTAAGTAATTTTTAATTATTTAATTTATTTTTTATTTTTTATCACCAACTTTTATTAAATATTTTTTAATTATTTGATTAATTCTTCAATTTTTCTTATACACTTTGTGTAATTTTGAATTATTTAATTCATTCCTAAATTAGTCTCATCCACTTTAATTAAATAATTTTTAATTGTTTAATTAATTCCTAAATTCCTCTTATCCACTTTAATTATTATTTTTTAATTATTTAATTAATTTCTCAAATTCTTCCATCCAAACAATGTGTGAACGAAATCCAATAGTTTGTCTTTTAGAATACTCCTCTCCACATTCTGAATCTTGGCAGTCTTCTTTTTGTTGCAAGTATGAGTAGTTGGTGTTGTCATTGATGTCAACAAGCTTGGGGGAGATTGTTGCAAGCTTTTTTTTGTGTTGTCATTAATGGTTGATGATGGTTGAGAAGTTGTGTTGATGCTTTGATTAGTTTCATTATGTTGTCATTAGTAAGTACTATTGGTGTCAACCTCTAGTGAACATTCTTTGATAAGCTTCTATTAATGGATGTTGTTGGTTTAGTGATGATAAGGAAGTGTTGAAAATGATAATTTTCCAAGTTCTTTTGAGAAAATTTGAATAAAAGAGGAAACCGAGTGTTGTAGAGGCTTTTTGGTGTATAGTGTGGTATTTTGGTTTTTCTCTACATGTCTTCATGGTTGAAGATTTACTTGTACGGTTGAAATATGTTGATCAAAGGTGTTCAAAGGTTCTATATCCAGAATTTCTTGGTCTAGATAGTCATGCAAAAAGTGTTGTGTTCACCAGTGTGTGAATTGTATGTTGCAGTGGTGTCTAGGAGAAATGGTTTTTCACTACATTTCTCTACAATTTTGTTTATGGTCTTGCAGTTTTGGGAGTGTTCTGATAATGATCATATTTATCTTCAATCAAATTTGTTTGTGATTTGGAGCTTGACAAGTTGATTTCTTGAGTTACAGAATATGGAAGGTTGTTTGAGTGTATTGGGTGTGTGCATTCTTCAAGTGAAAGTTGTTGCGAAGGAATTTGTTGGATCTCATGGTGTTTGTGGAATATTCTAGATTGTATTCAAGTGTTGTGTGTGGTTCGCGAGTCGTCTTTAGATTTTAGGAAGCATGTACTTAAGTGTTATTCGTGTTTACACTAGTTTAGATGACCTTGGGTGTTTACACTAATTATAGATTTACTTCGGTGTTTTTGTAAGTTTAGCATTTTGTATATGTATGATTTGGTTTTGAGTTAAGATGTGGTGTGGTTCGCTTTCATTCCTTTCCACTATGGGAATTCTTATTGCTGACCTAATTTATATTTTCATGGTTGAGATGCATATCCAACCTTGGAGAATGTTTTCAAGGTTGAAGAAGGTATAAATAAGTGATGATTTTATGGACAGTTGTGTTGTGAAGTGTGTGATGCAAATTGCAAAGGTGTGAAGTGTGAATTTGTGAAGTGCAGTATGAGCTTAATGAGTTATACTACTGGAAGCAGTAAGAAAAAGGTGTTTACAATCTTCAGAGAGATTGTGAATGTGTTCGTGATGTTGTGGTGGATATTTCTTGTTGCATTGAGATGGATTTCTCACTATAACATCCTTCTTTCTTCTTTTTTGTAATCTGGTAGTGAGCCTTTGGCAGTGAGTCCTTTTTTTCTTTTGGGAAATGAGCCCTATGTATTCAGTGTTGCAATTACTTTATATTGTGAGCTAATCCTCACTGTGGTCTTTCCCTTCTTGGGTTCTCCACATAAATCTAGTGTTCTATTGTGTATGGTTTTGTTGTGTTTCAGTTTTATGTTATTTTCTTTTATGCTAAATCATTCTAACAAATTAAGGGTTGATTAAGTTTATGTGGATCTAAATATTTATGAGGGTTTAAATTTTTAATGTACAACTAATTCACACCCCTCTCAATTGTCTTGTGTGCATTCAACACTTTTTATCAATATAGGTAATCCACCACACAACAACATTTTTAGGTAGAAAATTCATCATAAAAGGCACATCACCTCCCCCATCAAAAGTAAAACATTCGACATTCTCTACATATGCATGCACAGAATGTTTCTAGATCTGGAAATCATTTCAATAAATTTGAAGCAAAGAATTATGGAAAAGGAAATTAATTAAAGATATTTCACTTCTCTATTCTTGAATCAACAAGATATGATGTAAAGAAATTTTCATGTTGATGTATTTGAAATAAAAAAAATTGATTAGAAGGATTTGTTTCAAAGAGGGAAATGAATTGGTGAAAATAAAAACCAGAAGTAAATGGTCAGAAGGTGGGAGGTTGAGAGTTTGTTGGTCCCTTGTGTTGCTCCCTATTGTAGATTCCACAAGAAGGCATGAGTGGATTGAGTCCAGCGATGGAACTAGAAACGAGTGATAGACCTTGCAAGAGATGGTTTCAAGAGGTAAAGGTTAAGAAGGATATCGGAGCACTTGAAAAAAGTGGTGGACAAGAGGAGACTGCAAGCAAGAGAAATGGTCATAGACCATCAACATTTTGGGTTTCTGAACCTGATCACTCTCTTTTTACCTTGGATTTGTCTCTCCCTTTTATGATTTTTCATTTTAAATAAAGTTCCCACTTTAAAAAAATTTAATTGTGTATATTTAGAAGTGTATCCTCATTCTTTGAATTTAATGGTTTGGTGGTAGGGTACCTTGGAATTCATTATCGTTGATGGAATGGGGTGACTTGTCCTTCGATGCAATAGAAGGGGAAAGTGGGTTCTACACATTAATGTGGTAAAGGAAAAATCATTTAAGGATATTGGTGTAGTTTTTTGTGAAGAAAAGGTTCTAAAAACAACAAATTTTGTGGTGGTGGGAGATGGAAGGCATCAGGGGGAGTGGTAGCATTGTGAGGAAGATGGTAAGTGCTATATGATAGAGCCTAAGAAGTTGGTTGTAACTCCAAACCCTAAAATGGTAAATTCTTTGGTTAGGGAGGAAAATAGGTTAAGAGAAGTAGAAATTTTATTTTTCACCCTTGGCTACAATAAATTTCCTACTAGAAAATATATAGATGAACAGATAAAAATGTGTGGAAAAATAAAATAGGAATCCATATATCAATTTGCAAAATGGTCCAAAGTGGATTGTTCTTGATTTTATTTAAAAACCATGAAATGCAGGAGAAAGTATCTTTGAAAGAGTTTTGGAATATAGGAAACTCCATGTTTTGAGCAATAAAATGGTCTCCAGAGATTCTAAATGAGGAAATAATGGTAGTTTCATGTCCTAGATGGCTCATAGTTAGAAATGTTCCCTCCCAACTTTTGGATTTTCTTCCTCAACTGCTTTCTCCTCTAGGAAATGTCTTGAGGGTAGAATAATTGAGAACAACTCTCTTGCTTATGGATGTTAGACTCCTTGTCTCTTTAACTCCAAGGGTGGATATCCCTAAAGTAGTAGAATTTAAAACTCTTGGAAAGAAAATTTCTAGGATTGAGATGTCGGGGGGCCTTAATGCTTTTTGTGCAAGTTGGAAAGGAATGTAAGGAGAAATTTCCCAAAAATTGATGAAAAACATGGTGACCTTAAAAATAAGTAAAATGGGTCAAACCCTAATCTTGAGGTCATTAAAAGGAAGGATAATATAGAAGTAAAAAAAATCAAAACTGAGCAAGGTAATAGATCTCAAAAATAATCCAAAGAAGGAAATAGTGAACCCTAATAAAGAAAACATAGAGCCAATTACTAGTGGTGAAATATTTTTAAAAAAATAATAATGGCTAATCAAAATAAAACCAAAAGTAAAGATAAAATTTATATTTCAATGATTGTAGACAAGGTAGTGGATAAAATTTATTCTGAGACAAGGAACGAAAACCAACTCCCTGTGGAGGATCCCCCCAAGTCTTGCAATAATCCATTATGATTGGCAAGCTCGGTAATAATCTAGGACATAAGAAAAATGCCCAATAATTATCAATGGACAAAATTAAGAAAAGGATTACTTAAAATAATAGTTTTAAAATCTCTAATTTGAATAATATAGAAAACCATTTAAATTCCATAGAATATATTTCCAATAGGGAATATCAGTTTAATGATAAGAGGGAAGAATTAGGAAACAAAACATCAATGGAGGAGGAAACTATTTTTAACAATGCTAGCAATTTCTCAAACCAAGAAAATTGGTTCCTTAGCAAGGCCTCATTGGAGAAAATAAGAAGTCCCCAGTTGCTCTTGTTGCCTAAGACTAACAATGAGAAAAATTAACTTGCTCAAAACTTAGCCTTAAAAAAGAATGAGATGGGGAAAATAAAAAATAAAGATAAAGTAAGGTAGAACATTATAAAAAAAAAAATCTAAAATCTAATGAGGAGGCTAGTCTCAATTTATTCTACTTGTCCAACTCTAACCCTAGACAAGAAACAATTGTCAATTGATTAGAGTTTGACAAAAGAATTGAAAAGTGGGTATGGTTTAAAAACTGGATCCAAAAGAGGACACAAGTAAATTAATAAACAAAGAGATCACATAGGGTAAAATGTTACATGAGGAAAGTAGCTTCCCACTAAGTGGGGAAAACAATGCACCTAATGATAAAATGGATCTCTCTCGAGAAAAAGAATGGGTTAAAATAAAAATGATAAAAAAAGAAGACAAATTAGAAAAGGAATAAGATAACCTTACCCAAAGAGGAGGGAGAAAGAAAATAAGATTCATAAATGCTTTGACAATTTTAGAAAAAGTGAGGAACCATAAAAAATGGAGTTTCACGATCTTTAACTTCTCAAGTTGGAATGTAAGGGGATTATAATCCCCAAATAGGAAATATATAGTGAGGAGATATCTAAATCTAGGCATAGCCAAGGATGTTGTGTTGTTACAAGAGGTAAAAGCAGTAATTTTTTATTGAAACTAATCTTAAGTTCATTTAGAAAGGATCATCTCAGTACTATACCAAACATGAAAGAGGAAAGGGTGGACCAACCATCCTTTTATCTAATAGATGGACTCAATATGTGACAAAATATGGGGCCTCACCATGCAATAGGGAATTTTGGTTAATTATATTAAAAAAAATAGAAATTTGTCCTTTGCTCAATATATGCCTCAAATGAATAGGAGAGGATAGAAATGTGTAAATATGTGTATGATCTCCAAGATATTCCATGCATAGTAGGAGAAGATTTCATATGGTTGAAAGCATTGAAGGAAAATATGGTGGTATAGACATACGATGGAAAGGGGGATGGAAGGAATGAAAAATTAAAGAAAAATATTTGGTTCACTTGGTGTAACTTTATATAGGGTAATAAAATGATTTATTCTAGGTTGAACAAGTTCTATGCCAATAGAGACTTCTTCAGCTTTGATATAACTAAAGGGGGAGATAGAGTCAGAGTGCACCTTGCACATTGTCAGACCATCACCTTCTCAATGCAAAGATCACAATTTTAAAAGAAAAGCCCAAAGAAGTTAGGAAGGATGGAAAATTTATACTAAATAGAAATTTTCTAAATGATGGTGATTGTAATGAGGCAATCTTTAATTTTAGAGTAATTAACAAATGGATTTTAAAAGACAATTCTACAATTGAAATATAGAATAAAAATGTTAAAGGCTAGAAAATTATCTTCCAAACTTTAGGAAAAAAAAAAGCTATGAATAACAGGAGAGATGAAAATGCTCTCCAAGGAAAAAAAATCAAATTGGAAGCTAACTTGCAAAGGGGCCCCAAAAATGAAAAATTGAATGAGAAATTAGTTTTCATTAAAAGCTCATTGAGAAAAAATTGAACTAATAAGATTTAAGGAAAAAAGATAAGGGAAAAAATGAACTATTTAAAGAATGAAGATAAAGTATCTAAGTTTTTCTTTAGAGTTCTTAGAGAAAAAATGCAATAGAAAGAGTAGGTTTAGTTTGGGTAAAAAAAATTATTAAATGATTGTGAAGAAGTAAAAAAATAATTTTAAATTTTTATAAAAACCTTTTACTTATAAGGGAAACAATATGTAGAATCTTATAGCTAGAATTAAATGCAAAGAGGTAATCCCTAAAATTATTTCCAAAGAGATATTAAGAAAAGAGACAACTAAGGTTGAGATAGTAAGAGAAATTTAGGTTTTTAACAATGACAAATCGTTGAGGGAAAATGGTCTGCTTATAGATTTCTTCAAGAAAAACATAAATTGGGTGAATGAAGTGTTAGACACACAGGACAAATGAGAGGGGGGTGAATTGATTGTATATTATAACCTTCAAATCTTCATTAACCTTCAAACCCTTATCATGCATCAACATGAATGTAAATAAATGAATATCAACACAACAACAACCATACACAATAGAACATCGGATTTTACATAGAAAACCCTAATCAGGGAAAAACCACAGTGAGGATTAACTCACATATATATGAATATCAAAACCAAATACAAAAGGATCATTGTCGAAAAGGCTCACTACCCAAAGGACTCATTTTCCAAAATAAAGAAAGGTTCACTGCCTAAATAGAAAGAGAATAGAAAGAAACGGTTAAAAGGAAATTCACTACCTCAAAGTAATAGTAGATTCACTACTTTGTATAGATAGTTGGTGGATTGTCTCTTGTATTTAACACACATGTGCCTTGATATCACCTTTTCTATTGGAATTATCCCATTTTTCCATGAACCTTATGAGATTCATTGGAAGCTATCCAAGTGCATTTTTAAGTATATTTAAGGAAATTCACATGATGGCATTTAATACACACCAATATCTTTAGAGATAATAGGATTCAACAACTTAGATTAAGCAAGTGATGTAGACTCATGAAAGTCCACTTTTGGATTTTTATTTTGCTTGGTTCTAGTATAGTTGCTTGGTTTTGTAATAATAAAATTCTATTGCATTATCATCCACTAAGGTTGAGTATCAGGGTGAAAATATTGCTAACCAATTTCTTTTTTTTATTTGTGTGTTGTTAGAATATGTGTACTAATTAGAAAGTAAAATAACACACCAATGAAACATTAGATTGAAAGAAACTAATTTAGAAAATACAAATGCAAACTCTAAGTAATAGCAACTTCTTCAAATTCATCCCATTGTTCTTTATCTCCAAGGATTCGATTCAAAATACTGGCTCTCAGTTGGTTTAAGCAGCAGCTTGTAGAATGACAACTTAGGAGAACAAGATTGATGTAAAATGCATTTCCATTGCTAATGATTTAAACTATGCTTATGAACTTGAAATGCTATGATATTAAATTGCTAAAAAGTCAATTTGAATGCAACTATAGTAACTACGCATAAAATCTAGGATGATATCTACTCACAAAAAAGTTGTATTTATAGATTTTCGGAAGGCAAGAATCTAGTTGGCAAAGATCAACGGTTGAGTTTCAAACCTGTCAAAATGAACGGTGTGAGATTCTAGAAGTTGAGAGAAAGATGGAAGGTTGAGAGAAAGATGGAGAATTTTTTCAACCCACGAAACTATCTTCATTCAAAAATGCAGATAAACATGCTCTTTGTCTTTTCATTAATTGAAAAGTTAGTTGAAAATTGAGGATAAATGCTAATTAAATAAATGAATTTATTTAATTATATGTGACATGTATTTTGGAAACTTCTATAATTAAATAATTAATATTTAATTATATGAAAGGTGAAAAAGATATGTAATTAAATATTTACAATATTTAATAAAGTGTGGTGAGGAAAGATAATATTTAATTTAAATGTGAAGTGAAGGATGAATTAGAGGAATATTTCATTGTTCGAATTTAAATGTTCAAACTTAGAAATAAAATGATAATCAAATAAATAAATTATGAAAATTATTTTAATTTAATTAAGAGGAATAATAGAAATAATTAAATAAACTTATTTATTTAATTTAAACTAGAAGAATTAGAAAAATGAACAATATAAATAAATAATTAAATTTATTTATATGTAGATGACTTTAGAATATTAATTAAATAATTCATATTTAATTAATTAATAGGTTTGATTGATCGTGACCATTTTTAGATGTATACATTTTTTCCCTCTTTGAAGTGATGTGTTTTACGCATTACTTTAAAAAAATTTGCCTCTAAATTTGAAAATTTACCGATGCTATATGCCCCCTCGAGAGATAAATCGTGTGATTTGAATGATGATGATGATGATTTGAAATAACTTAGATGATTTTTGGAGAGAAATTGGCAATTTAGCTCTTGAAATAGTGCTCTGCATAGTAATAATAATAATAATTTCTCACTTTTACCCCCTTAAAAGGTGGAAAAGGTGAAAAATCATTGTCATTTGAACATTAACTTGTGGTAAATTTTAGAGCTCTAAGAGATAAAAACATGATGTCAATCCACTACGAATGCCACCGATTCGAGCGAGTCCATCGTCATCAGAGACCAGCTATGTATGGACCTCTAGTAAGTTGACTTGATCCTCTGTCATGAATTTGAAATCATATTTTTGAAGAATTTTTTTTATTTTTTAAATTTTTAAGATTTTTGCAATTCTACTTTAGCGCATTGGTTTTAACTTTAGCACATGCGAGCCTTAGTTTAGTGCATAGATGTGATAAAGTGGCGCATACAAAGTAGTGCATAGATGAAGAAAATTAGCGCATAGCCTGAAATAGCGCATAGAATAGTATGAATAGCGCATAGATGAAATCTTCCCACATAGGATGTTAGATTAGCGCATAGGCTAGATCAGCACATTGATGAGATAGAGTGGCGCATATGCGTGATAGAATAGCGCATTGGTGTTTTAGTGCATCCAAGATGTGTTGTAGCACATAGATTGGATATAATCGTGCATTTATGAAGCAACGCATTGCACCTCTGTTTAGTGCATTCATGGATTAAAGTTGTGCATTCATGATTTAATGCATTGATGGATTGTTTCAGCGCATCCATGAAATTTTTCTGAATTTTGAATTTTGAAGTGAAATTGATATGTGCTTGATGATTGTTGCTAGATTAGCCAACTGATTGTATGCTTTTGAATAACACCAAGGATAGATTAGCTTGATTTGAGTGATGATCTGATAAATTTTTCCTCGTGTTGAAGAACAAATAGTAATAAGCCTGATAAATTTTATTTCCTAATTGAAAGACAAATAGTAAATGATACATTTGATAAATTTGCTTTCTCGATTGAAAGACAAATAGTAATGATAGGATTCTAAGTCGATTGACTATTAAATTTTTTTCCATGTGATATGAAAAACAAATAGATAAAGATTTATTTTCCTTCCTACTTCAAGAACAAATAAGATTTGATTTGATTGAGTTGATTGCCCATTTGATACAATTGATGAATTTGCTTGATGTACTAATTTGACTGGATGATTTTGAGTATCCCCTACTGATTGATTTGTGTGATTCCTTTTAATGTTGTAAAGGATAATTTTAACCTACTCTATATCAAAGAGAGATTTCCTCGCACATGGGATTTGGTTCCTCTACTGTCCCAAGCTGATTTAGAGGTGATATACCAGTGTGGATTGAGTCCACTATTGAGGATCCCACAGTATAGGATCAATAAAGCACTGGCGATGGCCTTAGCTGAGAGGTGGTATAGTGAGCACAACACCTTTCACCTACCGACGAGAGAGATTACTATGACACCAGAGGATTTATACAGGATACAAGGTATCCCTATAGTTGGTGAGCTTGTGATCTATGATCACAAGGAGATTGGAGGGATCGATGCACTGAGATGAGTCTTTCAGGATCCTCATGCAAGCGGGTATGAGATTGCCTGGAAGGATATGGTGGAGTGTTATGCCCCAGTGCCTTCGGTGTTAGCAGGGTTCATCGATGGTTTCCTTTGTCATAATCATTGGTTGTCGCCCACAAAAAGATATAAAAGTCATGGAAAATCCTAACCTGGGAATTCGACATTCCAACAGGTGACTAACATCTGCTTATGGTCGTTCATTTACATTGTCAAACCAGGGAACGTATACTTGAAATGGAGCGGCACTGTATGTGCACTGAGAACCAATTTTAGCCACAATTTACTAGAAATAAATGCTTGGAAGGAATTATACTTATGATGCAGGAATGTAATGTAAAGTCTTCTTAACTTAAGCATAACCTAATCAAAGCAAAAATCATTACAACTATTACTAAGAAACTAACTATGAACTGGTCTTATGCTGCAGGAAACAAACACAAGGATGGATTCTCGATGTTGCAGGAACAATATAAGACTGAGTTTGTGTTGAAACCTTCGAGAATGAAATTCTAACTTATAATCAACTAGAAATAAACACTTAACTACAGATACTCACTAAGTGGGCCCCCTTAGCAAGCATCAACTAGTTTATGCAAGAATTGAACTCAAAACTTCATCAGCTTTTATTCGTAAACTTCGAATCATATACATTGATCATTCTGCTTGTAAGAAAACTAACACAAAACTCTATTTCTCATTATAATACTAATCTTAACACACTTTGTTTTGTTCACTCTTGTCTCTAGTCTAGTCTAATCTGTTCACTCACACAGGAGGAACACTTATTTATAGAAAAGCAACTAACTACCTAACTCTAACAGAGAAAGACGTGGACATAAATGCCTTCTGACATCGACAAACAGACAATGAAAGAATATATGTTCAACCGATTCAGAGAGAATCTAGCATTCCACTCTTCCTAGATTAATGATCATTTAGATTTCCTCTCAACAACCCGGTCAGAGAGTCTTCACTAGAACAACTTCCTTGATGTCATGCTAGAAATGGACTTTACTGCAGGGCCGAAATTTGTTGCGCTTTGACTCGTTCATGCCTCTTTCAACAACCTGCGATACACATGGCGACAAAAGTGAAAGAAAGCATGCACATAATAACACGATACACATCATTAATCACACACATTAAATCCATTTCATTATATCAGTCATTTGGGAGGTCAAATAGGGCAATAAATATAGACACATAGAGATGTTAAGCTGCAGGAATATAGGAATGTGTTGCTACAGGATACTACCCGATTTTAGATAAAAATTCTTTAATCAAAGAGTTTAAACAACCATCAGCAAAAGAGTAAGGGTATTTAAAAATACATCATGATATTCAAATTATGAGCATATTTCGAGCTCATCATTTGCCCCCTACTTATCCTAATGATGGTCTTCTAGCATTAAGCTTTCTAGTTGTTTCTCTGAAATCAGTAGGAGTAGCATGGCCCTCCATTGAAGTTCTGAATTTGTAGTAGAAGCCTCTAAAATTTTTCCATCTCTCATACCTGCGGGTTTCTGCATCCTCATTAACATCTATAGCCAAATAAGGGTAAAGTGGCCACATCAAAACTAGAGGTCGAAATGTTAATAGTAACCATAACTCAAACCTTTCCTGATGACCCAGCTACATATACCTTTCTGACCTTCTGATGGCTGCTCTAAAGTTTAGAGGACTATGAGGCTCAGATTTTCTCAGACCAACAGTCAGTTTTTCCCATCTTGTTTTAATTCTGGAAGATGAAAGCTTCCAAAACAAATATGTTTGGTCTTTGAACTCATCATACACCTGCTTCCTGATATCAAATATCTTCATCCTTGTTGTAGGATCATGGAATCCATATGCAACAGTAAGCCAAGTTCTCAGAACTCTTTGGGGATCTGAGCTTTTAGGTCGCAGCGGAATAGGTTCATTCCTTTCAGCCTCTTCATAAGCCTCTAATTATTTCCCATAGTTATTTTCATTGGCCACCCAAGACATAAGTGACCTCAGATGAATGTCACCAATGTAGAGAAGCGTATTCCATTCTGTTTCAAAGGGAATTAGCAAACCATGCAAATAAAACTCACATAAAGAATTTCTCAACCAATTGGGTGTTGTTTGATATGCATCATAAAATTCCTTAGCTGAGTGAATGTCAGGGTCTAAATTTCTAGAAATTCTCATCAATTGGAACCATAAAAACTTCTCTTTAAGGAACATAGCATATACCCTAGGTGGTGGTCTACATTCCATAATTTTACCAGTTACCTTCATCATTTCATCCATTTTCTCTTTCATTTCTTGTTTTTGTCTTTCAAATTTTTTTTTCAATTTCTTCTTTTCTTCTTCCCAAAGACTTTGTTGAAGTTCAGTTCTAGCCAAATGGAAAAAACTCAAAGTCTGAAGTGTAACAGGCCTCCACGTAATCCTAAGATATTCCAAATATTCAATCAGCAACGTCCTTTTATACACAACCAATGCACGACAAGTTTCAGAGGGTAATGGTGTTTCATTGAACACTTCAGTTTGTTCAAGTTGTTCTTCCTCTTGTTGTAGGGTGGACTCCTATTGCTGCTTAGGAGGAGATTGTGTTTCTCCTGAAATTTTCTCAACTGCATCAGCCAAGTCATTAAGATTTGGCATCCTCCTTTCATTACCACTACCATGTTGTGCTTCCTCAACTTCCACTGTCTCAGTTTGCAATTCCCTAGGAATAATAGATGAACTATGTGGAACATTCTCAGATACACTCTAAAAATTATCATGACTGAGTTCCTTAGATTCCTCAGAAATGACTATAATTTTAGGTTGAACGGAGTTTGAGGTAACTTTACGTTGTTTCCTTGTTGAATCTCTTTTTGGCAATGTAATAGTTGCAGGAGGCTCTTTCGCAACTTTCCTCTTTCTAACTTGCCTAGAGGATTCAGACTCAATAGGAGAAGGTGATAATGAAACTGTGGTGGCAACAGGTGTTGCTACAGGAGAAAGCGGGGTAGAACGTTTCTCTTTTGTACATGAGGGCTTGATTCTGGGGTTTTTTCAGCCCTAGATGACTCTCCTAGTTTCATTTTCCCTTTTTCTTTTCTACTAGTAGACCTAGTTTTTACTTGGGTAGAGGACTCTGGTGTGGAGGCTGTAGGACTAGGTGTTGCAGGAGTAGATGATTCTTGCTCTGCTTCCCTACTTGTAGATTCTACTCTCTTTTTCTTTTTCTTGGGCTGTGCAGAGAGTGCTCTAGGAGGTTCTGGAGGTTGCAATCCCTTCTGGGCAACAAATTCTTGCCAAGAAAGGGGTGATACATCCCTCATGGAATTCTCAATCAATAATTTAATGAGGGCATGATGGGTAATAGAATTGTCCTTACCCCTCTGGGTTTCATGGGCACTACATTCTAAAAGGTTTAACAAAAAATTTGGAACATTGACAGCTAAACCGTGCCTCATATGACTCAATAGTTTAAAATGATAAGAATGCAAATAGGAAAAATGTCCCTCACAAGTCAAATACCTAATTATGAAGGAGACATATTCTGAGTATGGATAAGGCAGTGACACCCGTTTGCATCCTTGTTTGGAAACCTCTAAGGGTCCATCTATCGGTATTGTGAATTATGCCCTAGGAGAGACAGCATCTCTTCCTGAAGGAGAGTTCTCTCCTACCACTGGAAGCCTAGTTACTTTAGCATTCCACTCTTCTATAATGGCTACTATCAAACCCCACACTGTAGCTTCTCCTTTTGAAAGAGTTCTCAAAAACTCACCTGCAGCTTCCTCATTAAAGGAATCTATCCCCAGAAAATAATTCAGCCATCCGCAATTGTTGAATGCCTGAACCACTTGAGGAATTTGTGTCAAGGCTTCATGAGCTACAGGCTCATGTCTCACTAACTTTCCACCCATTTTCACAAATTATCCCAGCTAAGATTCCTAAAACTCCAACTTCTTTTGAAAATTCAAAAAAACTTTTTTTCCCTACTTCTCTTTCCTATTGTTACCTTTCTTTACTTTTCCAAGAATGATACAAAGGATATTTGCATGAAATGATTATTGAATACTACTCAAATCAAACAGTTAACTTGTTGATCAGAATAAAAGCACACAGTCGTACTTGGTAAGTACAAAAAAATAAAACTGTCTTGACAGACATAGCAATGGTACAAGAAAAAGTTTTGAAATGGATTATTCCCGCCCCCTACTTAAAATTTGGCATGTGTCCTCACATGTGTGAAAGGATAGGCAAAAAATAGGCAATAATGACTGATAGATACATAGCAATTAATGAATAAATGAAATAAATAAATGATGTGACAATAAAAAATATCGCGTACCTTATAATAAGTGCTCGTAGATGCTAGAAAAGATCACAGCTCAGCTTGAAATGACCGCTGGAACAGAAACCATAAATGAAGGTGGTATGGAAGGATGGATGACATGGATGGGTGATGTGGAAGTAGATGGAATGAATGATGGTGATGGATGAAAAACAGAGAAAGTGGCTTCCTTAAAAAGGAAACCTTTATTATGGGCATGCAACATAGCATTTTAAAGAGATGTTGTAAGAAAAAGACCGGAGCCTTTTGCTGCAAGAAGATCAGTGGTTGCATCTGAAACAAACTGCTTCATAAATTCTTCTTTGGATGTTGACTTATGATACAACCTAAGACGGTGTCCATTAACCAGTAACTTGAATCGGACATGATCTATTGTAGCCAACTGAACTGAACCATTATCAAACACATTTTCTATCTCATAAGGACCAAGCCATCTTGTGGTGAGTTTACCTTGATTTTCCTTGTACCTAGAGTCATAGAGCAATGCCCAATCACCGGTAGAGAATTGCTTAGTTTTGATATGGTGGTCATGCCATTTATTTCTTTGTTGTTGGATAGCTTTAGTATGTTGTAGGGTAGCTTTCCTTATCTCATCCAATGCATTCAGTTGTAGGAGGTGTTCCTTTTGGGCTTCTGAAAGATCAATGTTAAGTTGAATAGCAGTTCTTAAGGTCTTATGCTTAAACTCTATTACCAACATGGTAGTTTTTCCATAGAATAACTCAAAAGGGGCAAACCATGTAGTTGTTTTCCATGTTGTCCTATAGGCCCAGACTGTTTCTGGAAGATGACTGCTCCAATCTTTCTTGTGTAACTATACTATTTTAGTAGGGATTGCCTCTAGTTCTCTGTTGGTAACCTCTGCCTGACCATTGGCTTGAGGGTGATAGAGGCTTGACTCTATGTGCTTGATCTTGTAATCATTCATCAATGTAGTGATTAAGTTTGATGTAAACTGAGCTCCTTGATCAGTAACAAGTTCCCTTGGGACTCCAAACCGAGTAAAAATCTGCTCATATAGGAACTTAGCAACTTTATTGTCATGGGCATGTGTCATTGCTTTCACTTCCACCCACTTGGTTAAATAATCAGTGCAAACCAAAATGTATGATTTCCCATTGGATGGAGGATCAATAGGCCCAACGAAATCCATGCCCCACTTGTTAAAGGGACTGACTACCACTTGAGGATACAAGGGCATTTCATTAGACCTTGTTGGTCTCCCCATGCGTTGACATCTATCACATTTTCTGGTGTAGGCTATAGCATCTTTGTGTAATGTGGGTCAATAGTACCCTGTATTAAGCACTTTCATTGACGTTCTCTTGGATGCAAAGTGCCCACCACATGGCTCATCATGACAAGCATGCAAAATGTCATAGGTCTCATCTTCCCTAACACACCTTCGCATGACTTGGTTAGGTCCTATGTAAAATAAACAGTCTACAATCCATGAAAAGTTAAAACTTTTCTCTATCAACAATTTCTTGTCCTTTGGTGAGAAGTGAGCTGGGATCTTGTTGGCTGCTAAATAATTTGCAATATCTACATACCATGGATTTTGACCAGCAATAGAAAATAGATGTTCATTATGAAAGCTATCATCAATTACCTCAAGGGTGGCATGTGTAGTTGTTTGAAGTCTTGACAATAAATCAGCCACCACATTAGCCCAACCTGGCTTATCAATAACTATGATATCAAATTCCTACAACAATAGGAGCCATCTTGCTAATCTACCAGATATGGCAGGCTTATCATGAGGTACCTTGTTGTTGCATGATCTGTATGAACAAATATTTGGTAACCAGTGACATAATGTCAAAACTTGTTCATGGCAGACACAACTACTAGCAATTCTTTCTCTGTGATAGTATAGTTTAATTCAGGGCCTTGAAGGTTTTTGCTAATGAAATATATGGCATGTTGTATGGAATTCTCTTTCTATCCTAAAACTGCCCCTATGGCATAATCAAAAGCATCTATGTGTATATGAAAGGGAAAACTCCACTATGGTCCTTGAAGAATAGGTGCCTGAGTAAGTAAGTTCTTAAGCTGCAGGAAAGATTTGTCACAAGCCTTAGTCCAGTTAAATTCACAATCCTTAGTCAGTAAGGCATATAATGGACTGGCTATTTTGCTGAAATCTTTGATAAATCTTCTATAATATCCAACATGTCCTAAGAAGCTTCTAACATCCTTTTTTTTCATAAGTGTTTGAAAAGTTAGAATGACTTCTATTTTTGCAAGATCAACTTGAATTCCTGCTGGAGAGATATGATGGCCTAAAATAATTCCTTCTTGCATCATCATAAAACACTTCTCACTATTCAAAGACAAATTGTGCTCCTTACATCTTTTCAACACTTTCTCCAAGTTTTTTAATGCTTCTTCATAAGTAACTCCATAAGTGGTGAAGTCATCCATGTAGATCTCCATAGAATCATGAGAAATGTCAGCAAAAATACTAACTACTGCCCTTTAAAATTTTGTAGGTGCATTACACAGGCCAAAAGGTAAGACAGAGTAGCCAAAAGTTCCCCGTGGGCTAGTAAAAGTTGTTTTTTCTTGATCCCTAGGGGCAATTCTAATTTGATTATACCCACTATATCCATCCAAAAAGGAGAAATACTTTTTACTAGACAATGATTCTAGCACTTGGTCAACAAATGGCAATGGAAAGTGATCATTTTTAGTTGTTGTATTCAGCTCCTTGTAGTCTACACAAACTCTCCATTTTCCACCTTTTTTAGGAACGGTCACCAATGGAGATACCCATTGACTGTCTGAAATAGGGTAGATAAAACTAGCATCAAGCAATTTTTGGAGCTTGCTTTTAACTATTTCCCTGAGTGTTGGGTTTATACTTCTTTGAGGCTACCTAACAGGTGAACAGTCTTCCTTAATGTAGATCCTATGAGTACAGAGTTGAGGATCTATTCCCTTCATATCACCATAGTCCCATGCAAAAGCTTTGTGTTGATCTTGCAGCATTGTGACTAGGGCAGTTTGTTGAGATTGAGGTAGCTTATTATTGATATTCAGATAGTGGCCTGGAGACAACTCTATTTGCTTGGTAAGATCATTCATGAAGGCTATTGATAAAGGTGGTGTTTGTATTTCTTGTGGAAGCAAATGTTGATAAACTGCAAGAAATTTAGGTGGTAGGCTCTCAGGATTCAGTTGCTGCAGGAAGCACTCTTAGTGAGTATATAATGTAAAGTCTTCTTAACTTAAGCATAACCTAATCAAAGCAAAAATCATGACAACTATTACTAAGGAACAAACTATGAACTGGTCTTATGCTACAGGAACAAACACAAGGATGGATTCCCAATGTTGTGGGAACAATATAAGACTGAGTTTGCGTTGAAACCTTCAAGAATGAAATTATCTTATAATCAACAGGAAATAAACACTTAACTATAGATACTCACTAAGTGGGCCCCCTTAACAAGCATCAACCAATTTATGCAAGAATTAAACTCAAAACTTCATCAGCTTTTATTCATAAACTTGGAATCATATACATTAATTATTCTGCTTGTAAGAAAACTAACTCAAAACTCTATTTCTCATTATAATACTAATCTTAACACACTTTGTTTTGTTCTCTCTTGTCTCTAGTCTAGTCTAATCTATTCACTCATGTAGGAGGAACACTTATTTATAGAAAAGAAACTAACTACCTAACTCTAACAAAGGAAGACGTGGACATAAATGCCTCCTGACATCGAGGAACAGACTTCTCATAAATGAAAGCATATATGTTCAACCGATTCAGAGAGAATCTAGCATTCCACTCTTCCTAGATTAATGATCATTTAGATTTCCTCCCAATGACCCAGTCAGAGAGTCTTCACTAGAACAACTTCCTCGATGCCGTACTAGAAATGGACTTTACTGCAAGGCCGAGATCTGTTGCGCTTTGACTCGTTCATGCCTCTTTCAACAACCTGCGATACACATGGTGACAGAAGCAAAAGAAAGCATGCACATAATAACATGATACACATCATTAATCACACACGTTAAATCCATTTCATTATCCAAAAACCACATGCATTATATCAGTCATTTGGGAGGTCAAATAGGGCAATAAATATAAACACACAGAGATGTTAAGTTGCAGGAATATAGGAATGTGTTGCTATAGGATACTACCCGATTTTAGATAAAAAAAAGTCTTTAATCAAAGAGTTTAAACAACCATCAGCAAAAGAGTAAGGGTATTTAAAAATGCATCATGATATTCAAATTATGAGCATATTTCGAGCTCATCAATCGTAGGTCAAAGGGACTATCAGTTGGCTGGGGTCGGATCTTGGAGGACATGTTTCTCCATCAGACTAGATATGCATGGGGTTCGTGTATGCTTTCCCATCTGTACCACGATCTGCATCAGTCTCTCATGTGGAGTTACTCTTTTATAGATATAGGTATGAGAGCATTTTTCTATTACTTGCCCCATTCTTCTGAGAGATCGCCCGATTAGGCATCCATACATTTATGCCTACACAGGTCCCCTTGTCCAACTGATGTTGGGAAAGTTAGAGTACTGGTGACGCATGTTAGATGATTTGGATACAGTCATCTGGAGACCATATCTGGATTGTGATCCCTGGGAGGTTGATGATGTAGAGCTACCCTACTACACCAAATCTAGGTATTTGATTGGTCGTACTTTGTTTATTATAGAGTGGTTCCTAGTTATGCGTGTATTGAAATAGTATGGTTTAGTATAGCTGATGCCGCAAGGTGTGACACACTATGCCAGGCACTGAGAGGATGTGCCAAAGTGGGGTCCATTTGTGATGATAGAGGCTGTCAGAGTAGAGTATGCAAATCTGCAGCCATATTATTGGGTGATACATCCAGAGGTGATAGATGCAGGGATGAAAGATGAGTATGCAGCTTGCTTTTACACACATCCCTTCTTGATATTTACCAGTCCAGAGGAGCCTGCCCCATTATTGGGAGGACTAGTTATACAGTGGGCATGATGGCAACCACAAGCATAGGCAGAGGCTAGGGCATAGGCACAGGTACCAGCAGAGGCAGAGGGTGTGGAGGCTATGGATGTTGATGAGGAGGAGGATGAGGTGGAAGATTCAGGCAGCTCAAATGACAGTGGTGATGATAGTAGGGATGATGGAGGTGATGGGGGTGGTGGTCAGAGGTTCTTCTTCGATGTACCATTCAAGACGAGGCCTCAGACAGAAAGAGTGGTGGATCAGTCGAGTAATTTGACCCCACGGATCACTATCAGGGCTCCTTCACAGGGATAGATGGATACCTTGCAGGCAGAGGTTCAGACTCTTCAGAGTCAGTTAGCACAAGCATAGGTGACTATCAGCCAGCTATAGGCACAGGTTGCACAGCCACTGCCTCCTGACCCATAGATAGCTCAGCTTACAGCAGAGTGAGATAGATTATGAGAGTGATGTATACAGGCCGAGGGGGTAGATGAGAGACTCTTAAGATCAGTTGAAAGCACCTCTATTGGAGAGGTTGTAGCAGAGGGACTGGAGACTGCTCGACAGGAAAAGTACTACCGGATGAGATATTTTGAGGTAGTGTCACCTGAGTAAAGGATAGCATATACACAATCAGGCACTCGGTCATAGACCCACTCACGTAGTCACACCAGGAGTGCCACCAAGAGTGTGGTACAACCTATTAGATGAGAGATTGGGGCTTCAGGTAGCAGAGATCCATAGAGACCGACCACCTCTGGAGGCAGGAGCAGTCATGACCCACATCTAGACACCCCTCAGTGATGATTATGGATACATCTATTCATTGTATTTGATATATCTTTTTAAAACATTTGATAGCCTTGTACACCTGGACATTTGTTTTGATGAGATTTATGATATGTAGTGGTGACTTGATATGCATGTGTTATTGATGATTTATGATGTATGATTATGTATGCATGTTTATTTCTATATGTTATGATGTTTATGATGATGATGCAATGATGATATAATGATGATGCTTTTATTTTATGACGATACAATGATGATATGATGTAATATGAAATGATTTCTAACATGATGATTTATGATGGAATCTAAATGATTTTCCTTTATGATGTATGTAATGAATGTAAGATGTAAGATGTAATCATGAATGATTTTAATGAGATGATATGTCCTAAAAATGATATTCATATGATATGAAAATGATATGATGTAAACTAAATGGATAATGATTAATATGAATGAGACCTAATAATGATGAAAATGAAAAAGTGATATGACTGGATATGAAATGAAATGATAATGATGACCTAAATGAAAAATCATGGTGAAACAAGATGTAATAAATGATAATGTGATGAAATGAAAATGAAACAAAATGATATAAATGAGATGAATATTTAATGAAATTTACTGACGAATGCTACGTACATAATATGAAAATGATATATATGAACTAAAATGAATAATGATCATAATGATGATAATAATGCTAATGATGATGATATGGATTGGTGTGATAATGGAAAGATGAAATGCAATAATAATGATAATGATACATAATGATATGATGCAAAATGATAACCTAAAATGATGATATAAAATGAATGAAATGGATGTATCTTTTATCAATGTAATGCAATATGATGTGAAATGAATGATAATGCAAATGCTATGAAATGATATAATATGAAATGAATGATAAATTAATGAGAATGATATGATATTTAAAAGATGGTTTATGATCATCATGAACTAAATGAGATCGAATAATGATAACAATGCTAATAATGATAATGAAATGAATTAATGTGAAAATGAGAAATATGGTACTACAATGATAACGATAATTATGAATGAATAGTCATGGTGAAATGATATGTAGTGAATGATAATGCAATGATATGCAAAAAATTTCCAAGTGTACTCAATTGTTGTCATAAAAGATATTAGAAAAAAATTTCAACCTTCAAAAATCTACCTAGACAGCCCTAGAATGCAAATATAAATGAATCATGCAATCCTAGAATGTAGTAATGAAACATTTCTCCTGTTTGTCATTCCATGAACCAATGATGGGCGTGATTTTTTATCATGGATCCTTTTGATATGTTGAAAGTTAGTAGAAGCATCAAAGGGTATGTTAGCACCAATGATGACCTGAGTACTGCTTTCATGATGTTTGATGTAGCAAGTTAATACAAGCATCGAGGTATAATTGAACCAAGATGACTTGAGTATTGTTTGCATAAACAGACAAAATTTAATCACTTTCCTATGCAAATTCCGAAATGTCATCAATGATACATTGTAGAGCATGTCCCACAACAAATTTGCACAATACTAATGCTTAGTTTACATACAGCAAGCAAAGAAAAGTCATACTCCTTCCTTGTGATTCTAGTTCAGTACATCATTGAACCACTCCAAATATAGGATGTCATCAAATGTCAAAACAACAATTCAACTTATGCTTTAAATTTTTCATTCATTTTATTCAGATTAAGATCATCTAGTTTGTTTCAGTTTTATGTCAAACAGTCGTGTAGACTCAGTTTAATTGGACAAGTTTGTTGTTTCTAATATTCTGATTCTTGACACATGATGGTTGTCTGCCAAAAATTTCCAAGAAGCGAATTTCCCCCTAATGACTTTGCACTCTGACTCCTACTAGACACAACTACTGCTAAGGATAACCATAATCATCAAGCCATGATGAAATCCTTGTCATTTCAAGGAGATGTTAGGACGTATGATGTGGATGTGATGGCTAGGCTTGTATGTGATTCCGATGAAAGATGGATATGTAATCTATCCCAATAGATGAGAGAGCCAAACAAAATCACAAACAATGCCTGTTTGTCAGGTTTTCACCATTTGTTTTTATTGCACTTTTTCTTGATTTTTTGTTGTTACCAAGACACCTATTTGCCAGATTTTCATCAAGGCAATGATTTTTTTCTCTTTTTTTGTATTTTTTCTCTTTAGATTTTTGTTTTTTTTTTTTGTTTTTTTTCAAGACTTTTTATATTGTTTTTCATATTTTTTCAGGACTTTTTATATTGTTTTTGATATTTTTTTTAGGACTTTTTATATTGTTTTTGATATTTTTCAGGCATAAAACTTCTTCAAGTGAATGTTGTTGGTCGGATCTTCAAACAAGTCCCCTTCTAATGTTGACAACTGATATGCCCCTGATCCATATGCTGCAATGATAATGAACAGACCCAACCAATTAGGTTTGAACTTGCTTTTATTTTCCCGATCCTGCTGATTACAAGGGTTTTCTTTGAGAACCAAGTCACCCACTTGAAAATCTCATGGTTTGACTCTGTGATTATAGTTGTGGGACATAACTTGTTGGTATCCCTTCAAATGATTAACTGCAGTTTGATGCCATTCATCAAGCAATTCCAGCTCTTGCAACCTTGATACTTTGTAGTCTTCATCATTGATTAGCCCCTTTAGTGATACTCAAAGTGAGGCAATCTCAACTTCTAGTGGTAGAATAGCTTCTGCTCCATAGACCAAAGCATAAGGAGTAGCACCTATTGGTGTGTGAATACTTGTTATGTATGCCCACAATGCTGGATTCAATTGGACATGCCAGTCACGACCTGCCTCATTCATTGTTTTCTTCAAAATCTTCAAAATTATTTTGTTTGAAGCTTTAGCTTGACCATTCCCTTGTGGATAGTAAGGTGTAGAGAACCTGTGTTGGATGTGAAATCTTTCACATAGTTCATCAACATCCTGATTTTTAAAGGGTCTTCCATTGTCTGTGATAATGGAGTTGGGAATACCATATCGACAAATGATATAGTTCAAAATGAATGAAGAGATTTGTTTGCTAGTAACAGTTGTTAGGGGAATAGCTTCAATCCACTTAGTAAAATACTCAGTGGCTATGATGATGAACTCGTGTCCATTTGAAGATGATGGGTGTATCTTGCCTACCAAGGCCAATCCCCACTAAGTGAAAGGCCATGTTGTGGTGAAGGGTTGTAATTCCTGAGCAGGAGCATGAATGAGATTCCCATGAATTTGACATTTTGCACATTTCTTCACAAAGATGAATGATTCTTTCTCCATGGTCGGCCAGTATTAACCCAATCTAACAAGTTTCTTGGCTAAGGTTAGTCCACTTGAGTGTGTCCCACAAATGCCATCATGTACCTCTTGCAAGGCCTTTTCCAATTCATCACGTTCAAGACATCTAAGGAGGGTACCATCTAGACCACGTCAGTATAAGACGTTAGCAATTAAGGTGTAACAAGAGGATTGATGGATGAAATTCCTTTTCTGATTTCTAGACAAGTCTAAAGGTAAAATAGTATCCTTTAGGTAAGTGTAAATTTGTCCATACAAGGGAGAATGGTTAAGTGGCAAATGATTTGAGTTTCTAGATTTTCATAGGCGGGAGAAAACAATTGTTCCACCAAGAAATTGTACCATGCTTGATTCTCTGACAACTAGAGTAGAGATGCGATTGTAGCCATAACATCTGCAGCTTTATTATCAATGTGTGGAATTTCTATGAACTTGATATCAACAAAGTATTTCTTGAAATCATCCTCCATCCTTTTATAAGGTATCAACTTGTCATCCTTACTGTGATATTCATCGTTGATTTGATTTATAACAAGTTGTGAATCACCAAAAACTTGAAGTTCTATGATTTTCCAGTCTACTGTAATTCTCATGCCAATTAATAGTGCCTCATACTCAACTATGTTTTTTGTGCAAGGGAACATTAGCCGATAAGATTTTGGAATTGTATGTCCTTGAGGAGTAATGAAAAGAATCCATGCCCCCGAACCATGTTGAGTGTAGGAACCATCAAAATAGAGTGCCCATGACTTCTTAATAGGTGTTGTGAATACATCAGCATCAAGAAAATCAATGTGTATTGGGTTTTTTGCTGGCATTGGTGCTTCTGCTAACTGATCTAAAATTACCTATCCTTTTATAGCTTTGCGATCCACATAATGAATGTCAAACTCACTCAAGATCATAACCCATTTAGCCAACTTGCCAGTTAAGGTCGCCTTACTTAGAAGATATTTGAGTGGATCAATCTTAGCCACAAGCTTTATTGTATGTGCTAGCATATAGTGTCGTAACTTTTGAGAAGTGAACACTACTACTAAGCAAGATTTTTCAATGAAGGTGTAATTTAGCTTATGACTTTTCAAATTTCAACTGATGTAATAGATTGCTCGCTCCCTTCCTAAGCTATCTTCCTATGCCAATAATGCTCCTAGGGCCACTTCCATGGTAGAAATATACAATATGAGTGGTGCACCTTGCACTAGGGGAATCAATACTGGTGGATTCATTAGATAATGCTTTATCTGATCAAATGTTTCTTCACATTTGTATTCCCATTTAAATGGAACATTCTTGTGTAAGAGATGAGTAAATGATAGACTTTTATCCACCAGTTGTGCAATGAATTTTCTGATGGATTGTAACCGTCCTTGCAAAGAGCTTAGTTGACTAATGTTCCTTGGTGGTGGCATATCAAGGATTGCTTGTACCTTAGCTAGATCCACCTCAATTCCCTTTTCTAATACAATATAACCCAGCAACTTTCCAGATTTCACTCCAAAGACACATTTCTTTGGATTAAGTCTCACTTTGAATTATTCCATTCTTTTCAAAATTTTAGATAAGATAGTTATGTGTCCTTCCCTGGTGTTAGATTTGGCGAGGAGATCATCGACGTAATCCTCCATGAATGTATGCACCATATCATGAAAAATTATTGTCATTTCCCATTGGTATGTAGCTCTTGCATTCTTCAACCCAAATGGCATTACGTTCCAGCAATAGGTACCCCAAGGACATGTAAACATTGTTTTATCCTGATCCTCTGGTGCAATTTTTATTTGGTTGTATCCAGAAAATCCATCCATTAATGAATACATCGCATGTCCAACAGTCAAATCAATAATCATATCTATGTTTGGTAGAGGGAAATCGTCCTTAGGGCATGCCTTGTTCAAATCCCTGAAATCTGTACAAATTTTTATTCTTTTGTCTGGCTTTGAAATAGGTACGATATTGGAAATCCACTCTGCATAGTCGATAGACCGAATGAATCCAACATCTAAAAGCTTCTTTAACTCCTCTTTAACCAATAATGCAACATGTGGATGCATTTTTCTAAGTTTTTGCTTCATAGGTTTTTCCCTCGGCATGATAGATAGATGATGCATGATGAGATCTAGATCCAATCCAAACATATTTGCGTAGGACCATGCAAAACTGATTTGATTGTTCTTGAGAAATTCTATGAATCCTGGGATTTCCTCTTCTATTAGAGATGCAGCAAGTTGCAAGACTTTGGGCTATTTTGTACTACCTATATTGAGTGCCTCTGTTGGTTCTATTAGAATAGAAGACCTTTCCTAATAGTGCTCAGGAAGAGTGTCAAGTTCCCCATCCTCTAGTGCCTTTGACAAGTTTTCACCGTTAGATACGCTTTTTATTTTTCTCTTTTGATGATCTAATACTGCCTTTGTTAGGTTTTCACCATTAGATCATTCTTTTATGTTATTTATTTCATAGCTAAGAAACTTGGCACTTTCCTATCGAAAACTCTGATCTTGTGATTCCCTAGTGGAACTTGTTTCCGGTTGGGATGAACAAAGGAATTTTATGATGGTTTCGTCATTTGGAAAAGTTGGGATATCAATTGGTGCAATTTGTTCCCAATAAATGAGTTCGGGATAGACCAAAGGAAATGGATCATTAGGATGAGTAAGGTCACATGCCATTAAGGTCATGATACTATCATTAACGTCATTATGGGAAAGATCTAGGATGGTATCCTCCTATTGATGATATGTCTCACTTTGAATCGAATCTTTCTCACTTGAGTCATGATCACTTAGTAGAACGTAATCAAGAAGAGGCCTTGAGCTTTCCCCTTGTAGGAATGTGGGTGTGAATTTTTGTATGACATCCACCTATTTATCCTTCCATAATTTATCATCAAAGATGGTGTCCCATACATATTCATTGGAGTCAATGTAAGAATTATTGTCTTGAATTCTCATAATTGTTTCAACTAACTCCTCATTGGACATTCTTTTTACTACTTCTTCCTTTGTATCTTCACCATATCCTAACCCAGTTTTATCCCTTGGGTGCATTGTTTTCAGTTGGATAGGTTCAACAATACTCTCCTTTCTCTTTCTGATAGGGCCATTTCCTTCATAACCCATTTGTTGCATTATCGCATAACCTTTTCCATATTGTTGTGTGGGTAACTTGATATGTTGTACTAATTCTTCTTCATCTTTATAGAGCCAATCGAGGATAGCTCTATCTTCCATTTCATTTTCTTTGATAAATACTCCATTATACTTGGTGATGGGAACTGAAGTTGAGGCTAAAGTTGTTGTAGCCTATTGTATGGATGTTGACAGTTGACCATGGGATCTTCGAGATATGGGTAAATTAGAGAGAGATAAGGAATATTCTCCCACCCCATTATCTTTCAATTTTAGCTTGGTGCCAAAATTACTTATCATTTCTCGTGCTTTATCATTGTATTTGGAGGTAGAAATGGCCAAAGCCTCTCTATTATTTGGGATGAATGTGTCCTAAGTTGCTCTTAGGTTAGAGCAAGTTTGACTGCTAATGTGATTAGTAGGTATCATTACTTCTTATCCATCATATGGAAACTTCAAGCATTGATGATAAGTAGATGGAACAACTTGCATGTCATGGATCCATGGACGACCCAAGAGTATGTTATAGGATAGATCCTGATCTAGAACCTGACAAAAGGTATTCTTCACAATAGGTCCCACTCTGATTGGTAGCATGATGAGGCCTTTGGAAGCTCTTTCCTCATCATCGTATGCCTTAATTGTAATTTTCCTTCATGGATCTATAGATTATTCTGAATATCCCAAAGCGAGGACCAATTTCAAAGTACAAATGTTTAATCTGGCTCCCCCATCTATTAGGACACATCTAATTCGAGCTTTGTGAACCATAACTTCTAGGTAGAGTGATGAATTATGTGGATGGTTCATGGATGAGTTGTCCTTTTCAGTAAAGGATAAACATGTGGATGAGCAAAAGTGTCCCACCATGGCTTGAAATTTATTGATATCCAGATCAAGAAACATAATTGTATCAACAAGTGCTCTTTCCAAAATTTCCTTGTGTGCAGGTGATAATTTTAAGAGCTCCAAGATAGAAATTTGGGCCGATGTTTTTCGTAGTTGATCGACCAAATTGTATTGACTTGATTGGAGAATTTCCGCTTTAGATGAGATTCCTTTTACAATGATTTTGGCTTGTCCCCTTGTTGTAGCATTGACCTCTCGATATTCTTGCTTACCTTTGATTTTGATAGCATTGATTTATCGTCCGTGTAAATATGATTGATAGTGGTGTCGTAGACATGATTAACATTCTTGACTTTGTCACCCGAAGATTCCCCTTTATGATAATTGGGGAGAGGATCCTTGAACTCCTAATGGTCATCATTGGCATTATGTCCCTCAACCATGATGGTACAGTTATCAATCAAATCCTAAACAATATTCTTTAATCCTTGGCAATTATTTGTCTTATGACCTTTACACCTATGATATTCACAAAAGTGTGAGTCATTCCACGATGGTGGTTTAACTCGAGGCTCATAATCTCTTTGTGGTGGCAATGTAATAGCATTTTGATTCAACAATTCTTTAAGAATGGATTCTAAAGACTGGCCCAAGGGAGTAAAACTATGTCGATTTGAAAAATATGAAGATCTGGGCGCATTTGAATTTTGATTATTGCCAAAATTATTTCCATGATTATTGGTCACATTCCCTTGATTGGAAATATTTCCTTGGGTACTAGAATTTCTAGCATTATTGCTACATTGGATACCTAATACATTAAGAATGGTAGGCTTAACATTCACGTTGTTAGCATCTACTACCCCATCATTCACAACATTTTTATTTCGAGTCCAAAATCATGACTTGTCATTGTTGTTACTATTTTTGTTGTTGTCTTTGTTGTTCTTGTTGTTGTTCTTGTTGTTGTTGTATGGATTTTGACCTTCTTTATCGAGTTTCAGAACTCCACACTTGACCAAGGCACCCTCAATAGTAATCGTGTTTTCAATCAATTTTTCAAATGATTGAGGGCAGTGAAGGTTTAGTCTGCAACTCATCTCTTGATTCAAACTATCGATAAAGATCTCCATATTCTCTATTTCAGGAATAGGATGGGAGTATCTAGAAAACACCCTTCTCCACCTTTGTAAAAATGTGGTGAAGGATTCCCCTACCTTTTGTTTCACTTTACACAGATCAAGCGTGGTTATCTGGTGTTGGATATTGTAGGAGTATTGCGATATAAATTTTTTTATTAACTCCTCAAATGTTCTGATGGGGGGAGTGATCTTTGAAAGCCACTCCATGGATTTTCCACCCAGACTTCATGGAAACAATCGCATTAAGTAGGTATCTTCATGAGCAAATTCTAAGCTGATATTTTGGAAATCCCTCACATGTTCAATGGGGTCCGTTTTCCCATTATACCTATCAAATTTAGGGATTTCGCAATGTTTTGAAAAAGGAATCATTTGAAGACTCCTTTCAAATGGATATGGACATATATCATCCAAAACATACTTCTTTGTTGTACCCCCTTGGATTTCTTTTATTTTCCCTTGTAATTCTTTTATCTATTGAGTAAGGGCACTAAAATCATTAGGAGGAGTTTCAGGATTCTCTTTAATCCCTTTTGTGTCAAAATCGGCAGGTAACTTAGCTCCTTGATTAGCTAATGAAAGGAAATATCTTTCTTTGTTTCATTCCAAAATTCTTTCCATAAGAGTATGGAATTGGGGATCCTGCTCTGCTTCTTGGAGCTTCTCTTCCGTTATCTCTTCAGTATTTGAATTATGAAAGGGATTTTCTTCTCTATCACTATTATCACCCATTTTTCTTAATGTACTTTCCCTTTCATCTCTTTCTATGTGCTTTTGAGATCTTGTGACAATAGGCATAAGCTTTTGCCAAATTTCTACTAACTTTGATCAAAAGAATGAAATAGTGCAATTTTGATGGATATGAAAGTCGGGATAGAATGAAGATTCTATGACTTATGAGATTTCTAATCTTTAGCTCATGATTCCCTGATTGAAAGGATGAAAATCCTATTTGTAGGAATTAAACCAAAGATCAAAAATAAAAGATGATTTTGCACTTTGTGAGGTTTGATCATAGCTTTGTAAAAATAAGGATTTGTGATAAATGCCTAATGTTCTTGAGTTCTCTATTGCAGAAATTGATTAGGATGAGTAGAGTCTACAATTGCAGGTTGGGGTATGTAAGAGGAATGAATACGCTAACTGTGATTATGCCTTTGAGAAAGGGCTCTTCTTTGAAATAAATCTTGTGAGTATAATGGTTCTACAGCATAATCGTCAGTGAAACCTCTAACAAAGTCGTGATATCGATGAATAAAGGTTTTGTGTTCAAGCAAGACCTTTCGACTTTGGTATAAAAATTTCCTCTTTTTCAATAACTTCTTATAACTGAGAGACTTCTTTGGCTTCCTAATCTTCCTTTCTAGGGACTTCTTGGCAAAATTTGCAGACTTCCAAACCCTGAGCATAGAAAAAGACTAGACTGAGATGAAAGATTTCTAAGTGTCAGAAAATTACCCAGGCTTGAAACATAGATGCACTAAAGTTTTCAGCAGATGCGCTAAAAGATGCAACCTATGCACTAGACTGTCACAGGTATGTGCTAAAACATAGCACAAATGCGCTAAAATAGAGCATGAATGAGTTGAAACAGAGCACAGATGTGCTAAAATAGAGCATGAATGCACCAAAACAGAGCACAGATGCATTGAAATAAAGCACAAATGCACCAAAAAAGACCAAGGATGCGCTAAAATATCCAATTATTATTTTCTGAGACAGACATGTTTGATAGTTTGATGTTTTTGGATGATCTTAATCTGATTTAAATGTGAAGAACATGGCATACAGTAGTAGACAGTTATTTTGTTAATTCTAAAAGCTAAACAAAGAGTGTATGTTCTTGAGATTTTCATAGGTATTGAACAAGATAAGCATTTCTAACAGACTCGCTCTTAGTTGTCAAATAGGTCATCATAGGAATCACAGCCCACAGCTTAAAATCGTGTCAACTCACATAGTCGTGTCACCCCCTAGAGGGCACCCGTGTTTTTGTCTTTTCCAAGTGCATACTCAAGGTTAGATTTCTCGATCCCTTGAGCAAACAATTTGTGATGATTATATGGTGAGTGTCTTGGGGGTAGATTCTTCCCTCCCCTTGCATAGTGATTGAAATGATGTTTGGATACTGACACAGCTGGCTTTCTACACTATGGTTCATAGTAAAGGCTCTCATTCGGCATGGAAATAGATAAACTCCCTCAAGAGACCTCCCAATATTTAGAACAAATATTTTGGGGATGGTTATCTTGCTCACTTCCGTTGAATATGGGTTTTCACAAAATTCACTTTTGATTAGAGTGGGTTGGAAAACCTGGCTTTGGTTGTTCCCACTTAGGTTGTTCCTGTAGGGTGAGTAATTTTTCCCACTACGGTAGGCCTTCTAAAGGTTGTAATAAAGCATGAATTGCATAAAATGGAAAAGGTAAGTCTGGCATTCTGATCACCCAGTAAAGGGGAGAGCATAAACCTATTACCCAGCAATCATAGCAAACAAATGGTTCAATTTTAAATCCAAATGACAGTTTTTTATGCTAAGTGAAGATTTTGCTTCACAAAAAATATTGGATTCATTTTAACCAACATAAAATAAAGTTTGGTGACTATCCTAGGATTGATAAATTCCAGATTTTAAATGTCTATCCTAGGATTGCTTCATTTTACTTTAAAACCGAATTGAAAAATCTCTGTCTGCGGATGGTGTTAGAATCAGGATTTAATTTTTACAATTCCATGTATGCACTAAATGAATTGGTAAATGCGCTAAAATAATTAATAAATGTGCTAAATGATCAAGCAAGGATGCGCTAAAACAAGTCGTCTATGCGCTAAAATAGTCCATGGATGCACTGAAATAATTCATCAATGAGCCAAAATAGTCCATGGATGCACTAAACCGAGGCTTGTATGCGCTAAAATGCAACTCCAGTCCGTCATCTGTCAGAAAACCTGTAGTAAAAGGATTAAAAATGGGGCGAGGCCCCACGGTGGGCACCAAAAATGTGTTGTTAGAATATGTGTACTAATTAGCAAGTAAACTAACACACCAATGAAATATTAGATTGAAAGAAGATAATTTAGAAAATACAAATGCAAACTCTAAATAATAGCAGCTTCTTCAAATTTTTCCCATTGTTCTTTATCTCCAAGGATTCGATTCAAGATACTGGTTCTCAGTTGGTTTAAGCAACAGTTTGTAGAATGACAACTTAGGAGAACAAGATTGATGTAAAATGCATGTCCATTGCTAATGATTTAAACTATGCTTATGAACTTGAAATGCTATGATATGAAATTGCTAAAATGCTTATTCGAATGCAACTATAGTAACTATGCATAAAATCTAGGATGAAATCTACTCACGAAAAGGTTGTATTTATAGATTTTCGAAAGGCAAGAATCTAGTTGGCAAAGATCAACGGTTGAGTTTCAAACCTGTCAAGATGAACGGTGTGAGATTCTAGAAGTTGAGAGAAAGATGGAAGGTTGAGAGAAAGATGGAGAATTTTTTCAACCCACGAAACTATCTTCATTCAAAAATGGAGATAAGCATGCTCTTTGTCTTTTCATTAATAGAAAAGTTAGTTGAAAATTGAGGATAAATGCTAATTAAATAAATGAATTTATTTAATTATATGTGACATGTATTTTGGAAACTTCTATAAGTAAATAATTAATATTTAATTATATGAGAGGTGAAAAAGATATGTAATTAAATATTTACAATATTTAATAAAGTGTGGTGAGGAAAGATAATATTTAATTTAAATATGAAGTGAAGGATGAATTAGAGGAATATTTCATTGTTCGAATTTAAATGTTCAAACTTAGAAATAAAATGATAATCAAATAAATAAATTATGAAATTTATTTTAATTTAATTAAGAGGAATAATAGCAATAAGTAAATAAACTTATTTATTTAATTTAAACTAGAAGAATTAAAAAAATGAACAATATAAATAAATAATTAAATTTATTTATATGTAGATGACTTTAAAATATTAATTAAATATTTCATATTTAATTAATTAACAGGTTTGATTGACCGTGACCATTTTTAGATGTATACACTTTGATAGATTATTATAGAGTTTGGCCTACCACATGATAGTCCTACATTTATTTGATGTGATAATCAAAGTTCCATTCATATTTCACACAACCCAATTGAGCATCAAAGGATGAAGCACATCAAGATACATATGTATTTCATTCAAAATTTCATCCATGATGGTCATCTGTCCTTCGAGTATTTGTATACTAAGGAGTAGGTTGTAGATATTTTCACTAAACCTTTGGCATCACCTTGTTATCTCCATTCATGATTAATGATTAGGGTGAAGGAATTTTTCCTTGGGGGGACTACTTGAGACCTCATTCCTTCACATTTTTGCATCTAGTTTTTTAGAGAATAGGTTTCTCCCATGAGGTTTCTTCTTTTCTCCAGTTTTGAGATGTTTTTTACATTTGTACATGGGTACCTTATTAGCCCTAGTTGTCAGCACCCATTTTTTATGCATTAGTTTATCTACTACCTAAGTTGCACTTAAAGGGGGTGTTAGAGTAAAAATGTAATTACCTAATTGATTGATTGATTAATAGGTCCCTTTTTACACTAGTGTACTTAAGCTTACTGAGGTATTGTGTTTATTAGGCCAATTCATAGGATTAGGACGCATTTCATGATCTAATTTAATTCACACCTAGGGTTTCATTTAGGTTTATTTTATCCTTTATCAATGGCAACTCATTTTATACTATATTATTTATTCATTATTTTGGATCAATAGAACACTAAGGATTTCAATTAATCTTTATTTATCTATTTTTTATGATAGGTGTTTTGTTGGAATAATTTCATTGATGTTGTTGTTGGAAACATGAGCATGAGGGATAAGCACAAAGGTATATTACAATGTGTTGCAGTGTTGTCATTGATGTCAATATTGCATCTTGGTGTGAAGATTTTGGTGTAGATATTTTTAATTATTTCTAACAAGTTTTTGAGTTGCTATGGAAGACATTTTTACGAGATGATTTGATCCAAAGAATCAATTTGTGTTGGAAATTGACTGTCAATTCTACTATTTTAGTGTAACAAAGTACTTGTTTTTGGATTTACACTAGTCTGCTAATGAAGGTTTCACTTTGCACTTTTAACATTATTTTTTTGGATGTTAGAAGTATCTAATTCCAAGATTTCATCATGTTTTGGAAATCGGTCTAAAATATATAAGTAACAGAAGTTTAGCTTAGTGAATTACAGTTATTTCCTATACAATGCACTTGAGTGGGAGAGTCTTCACTTCTTCATGGATTATTTTTTGGCTTTGTGCTTTTTTGGATATGTTGATAGATGGAAATAGTGTATGAATTCTAGAAGGAATTAAGGTTAGAGGTCCACATGTTCCTATGTGGATACACAGCTAAAGACTTTTGGTATTAGGTCTTCAATGGTGTCAACCTAATAATTTTGAAGGCATGAGTGTTACGATCTTATGTCGGATCTATTATAGGTCTATGCTGGCCTATTTCAAGTTGTTTTGAGTTTTTTATTTTGGCATGAGGTGTGTATAAAAAATTTTGGAGTTGACAAGTTATATGTTGGGTTTTACATCTAATTAGGCCGACATAATTGATGTTATGCTTGAAGAGGATATATATGTTAGATATTTTTCTATGTTTTGGAGATAGAGATGAATGTTGTGAGTGTCCTACATGAAAATATTATCAAAGAAATATGAATTAAAGTTGTGACTATTGAGTAGAATATTAAAGTGATGTGAATGCAAAGGAAAGTAGAATGTTAAATCAGAATCAAATGAAGTGTGTAAATTCAATTTATTGAGCTTCATTGGAACTGTATTTCATGCATATGATAGATGCAATTGTAATATTTTTAAATGGGTTGTGAGCCACAATATCTCTTCTATCTTTTTTCTCTATGGGTAGTGAGTTCACTTGGATAGTGAGTCCACCTAGAGTGAGCACTTTTATAAATATACTATAATTGGTTATAATATATTGTGAGCTAATCCTCACTGTGTTTTTTTCAATTTTGATTTTTCCACGAAAAAATATTGGTGTTCATGTGTTATGTGATGTTAATATTTCATTCTTTCTTTCCTTACTATAGTTGAATATGCTAAGTGGATTGATGTTTAAATGTTTGGATGGTTTAAAAGAATATTAATTCACTCCCTCTTAATAATTTGAGTGTTCAATAGTTGGTATCAGAGTTTAGATCCTTGGAAGGAGCTTAACTACTTGGGGAGGATCTTTTAAGTTGAACACATGGCTGATAGAAAACTTCTTACTCCTCTAGAAGAGATTCCAACTGTTGGAATTATAGAAGAATATTGTATGTTTGACAAATATGGAGAACTCAAATTTTCCCTTGAAGATTTAGAGAGAATTGAAGGTGAAAATAAACATCTAAAAGAAAATGTAAAAGAAGCAGATGAATGCATCAAAAAATTGAGAGAGAAAATCAAGAAGTTCAAAGAAAGGTATAAGAAATTTAGTGAATAATTAAATCAAGCAAATGAAACTATCACTGGTTTGAAGGTGAAAATTGAAGAAAAGAAAAGAATTGAGGAATTTATGAATGCAATGGTGAAAAGAAAGTCTAAGGAATGTATAAGGCTTGAACAAGAAGTTGTGAATGTGAGATCAAATTTGGAGGAAGCAAGGAGTCATAAAGACAAACTCAAGATGAGTGCTACAAAGCTTGATGAAATTATTGCAAATCAAAAAGGCTCTAAAGACAAATGTGGATTAGGATTTGAGATAGGAGAAAGTTAAAAATTAGATCAGACATCAAACACCAAAAAAGAGATTGAAGATAAGAAGAAAAATGGCAATAAGATCTGGAATCAAAGGAATGAAGCTAGAATACCATCAGTCAGATAACCAAATGCACAAAGGTGCCCATCTTTTGATGGCTTTTGTAATTCCTGTGATAATTTTGGACATAAGGAAATAGAATATAGAAGGAGAATGAATTAGAATTTTCCATCCTCTACTAGTCAATGTTTTACATGCAATAAATTTAGTCATGGAGCTAGTGAGTGTAGAATTCAAATGATGAATGGCTATAACAATGGTAGAATGATTCAATATTTCAAAGGATATTGTTATACATGTTATGGGTTTATGCATAAAGCTAATCAGTGTAGATCTAGAATGAATGGAGGGAATATTTGTCAAAATAATGTCACATGTTATAATTGTAATAGGCCTGGACACATTGCTAAGTTTTACAAAAGCATAAATATGAAGAAGGATAATCTAGTAAAGAGGAATGAACTAGTAAAAAAATTGATCCAGTAGAAATAAAGGAGATGGAAAATATTTGGAGAAATAAAGAAGAGACAAAAGTCAAGGATGAATCTATACCACCATTTGGTGTAGATGTTTCCTCTGGAAAGTAAGTTGAGAGCTTTGGCTCAGGGGGGGCTTTAATGAACATCTTATTTCCCATGTCAAATAAATGATGTGGGTACCTCAACACAAATATATATGATGAATAATGACATGCTTGATCTATTGGTGAAGATTGTGGAAGAAAATATGTCAATACGAAAGTTTGTAGAGAATCATAAGTTGACTATGCATACAATTAAAGGTTTTCCAACTTTATTGTTTAAGGCATTCAAATAAAATTTAGGTCAAATTTCAAGGGTTATAAATGATTTCACTTAGGTAAATTCATTCATAACGAGCATTGAGAATGAGAAAATTAGCGAAGAAGTGATTTGAAGTGATCAAGGTGATTCTAGATTTAGTGTATTGAAACCCTAGTTCGACAAACAAAAGAAAATGTATTTACAATCTTAGCTTTGCCCTTGTTTTCAAAAAAATTGTTTGGAAAAGAAATTTGAATTCATGGCTACACTAAGGGTTATAGAAGTAACTGAGAAGACACAACCAAAATTCAAGAAGTACCCTACAAAATCTATTCAATATGACTCACTTGGTACATTTTCTCATGTTCCATATGGGGTTTTTCCAATTGAGGATATAAGGATTTACATTCATGGAAAACTAGAATAATTTGATCACACCAAGTTAGGATATTTATGGGCTAAAGAATTGACTGGAGACAAACCTGAGTATCAAAACCTAGTCACAAAGAAATTTGATGTATAGCATTAGTTTCCAAAAACAAATTGATAGCAAGTGGGTTAGAGTATCATTGAGAATAATTCATGATAAATTTGTTTGGAACAACATGCCTAACATGATAACAAAAGAGGTGATTAGATATGTTACAGGTCTATGCTCCACCAAACCTGTTCCAGTGTTGAAATTAGTTAAGAATGAAGTGGTAATGGAACTCACATGTGCAACATATGACAAGAAGGATTTAGCAGTAAATCCCATTAGAAATCCAACTATGAGATATGCATCAATTTTGATTGGGTACAAAATATATTTCACTAATAGAAATAATTATATGTCTACCACCACAATTAGTGTGGCATATGAGATGGTTAAAAAAGGAATGGACTATGATATTTATGAGTTTCTAAGGCAATAAATGATGGAGAATATAAAGAAAGGAAAAGAAAATAAGTATACATTCAAATATGGTACTTTGGTTATGTTCTTATTGTTATATTTTCTAAAAGAATCCCTGCAACCAAAGGAGTGAAATGATTGCAAGGAAGACCAGTTGCTCACCAAATAAAATATTTTATGAGTAGTCTTGGTGATGGAAATGCACAAGATGGGGAACTTGTTTCCTTCTTTTCTATTTTTTAAAAAATAATGCATGAGAGAGAAGATTCCAAGGAAAATGGTAGAGAAATATAAAGATGATATCATATTTTTGGTTAGTAATGATGAATGCATCATGGAGGCAGTTGAACAAAGGACTATGTGGATCCCTGTGTTGGGATATGAGGTCACTGAAAAAATAGATAATTGGTTTAGCTAACATTTTGCTAAAAAGTGCAAAGGACACAACTAAAGAAAGATATGGCATTTATGAAGAAGAGTCCATGGAGGTGCACATGGAGTAGAAGAAACCAGTAATACAGAAGAAGGTTAGAAAATGGTTGAAGAGATTACAGAGGAAATGGGCATCTCAAAGGAACAAATGTAGTATGCAAGGGAAATAGCTAAGGGAGAATCTAGTGTTGCAGGAGGATCTGGAAGCACAAGAAGATCTGGTAGGATAGCTACCACCCCTCCTATTCAAAATTACTTTGGGACTAGGAAACATGTTTGAGAGAAGAGAAAATAATTTGTTAGTCCTTTGGTGAAGGATAAATCCCCTTTGGTTGTGCATATGACAAGGATAGAGAAAAATAAGGCTACTCTGATAGCACCACCTATCGCCCATGCAAAGAAAAGACAAAATAAAAAGGCAATGAGAGAAAATTTTACAATTATAAATGTGAAAAAAAAAGAGGAAGAAGTACCCACGTTGGTCCACAAGAGGAGAAGTGATGCTTCACAAGGTGAAGCTAGTACTAAAAGAAGAAGATTTGACATTATTGACACAAACATTGAAGAGGAGATAGAGGAAGAAAAGAAGAAATTTGTTATTCACATGAGGGAAACAAAGAAAGAAGCCAACAAGAAGGATTCTCTGAAAAATAATAAGAGTGCAGAAACAAAGAAGACTCTAGATGAGAGCAAAGAATAAAAACAAACAAAAATAGTAAGGCCTCACTCTCCTATGAAATTAGAAGCATTATTCAATAGAATTTTGTAGAATGAGATGTTAGGGGAGACTGCATCCCTATACAAATAAGTAGATGAGATGGATAAGGCCATCATCATTGAAGCTATCATCAAGTATATCATTACTCTTGAGGTTGACATGTGAAACATTAAGAAACAAATACCTACATATTCATAGAATGTTTTGATAGAGAGAAGGAAAGAAGTTGTAGATTAATAAGCAAGGATAAGAGAAGAAGCATTGGAAAGAATAAGTGTTCCTCTATCTAAGAAAAATGGAGCCACTTTGGTTGTAGTATTTAGTAAGGAACTTAGAACTAAGCAAAGGGTGACAACCCTTACAGGTAAATATTAGAATGATCTTAAAATAATTAGAAAGGAAAGCTTTGAAAAAGTAGAAGAGATAGCATAGAAGATGGGAATGAAACTAGAGAATAAATTAGAAGTGAATGTGGATACCCCTACTCCAAAATAAAATATTGAAGGAAATGTGCAAATAGATGATGCTCACTATGAGTGTGATGCAAATGAAGAAGCTACACAGGATAATACACTTGCAGAAGTGGAAGACATGACATAAAATAATGTTGAGGAAGTAGTGATTAGAGAAGACATTGCAAAGAAAGATCTCCTCTAGTACTAGAAGAAACCATTAATCCTCTGGTTAACACAGAGAACCCTACATGGGATGATAATATAAACAAGGATGATGAAGATAAGAATGAGGATGCATCTAGAGATGCACAAACAAAAGAAGGAAATATTCGAGAAAAGGACTCAAAGGGAAAGGTTGTGGAAATCACAAAGACTTCTTGTAAATCCTTTGGCTCCTCTGGAGATTCCTTCAAGAATATATTAAGTATGCAGTCCAATTTCCAACTTGTTTTGTCATCACAATTGATAAAAAATTTGATGCAATAGGGTAATGTATATTTGGACAATATTTCCCCACTCCATAAGCTATAGTTGGGAGATGTATTCCATGCATCTACTCAGAAGGAGATCAAATAAACACACCAAAAGAGTGGAGAATTAATGAAGTATTCAAAGCATTGCAAGAGGCCATACCAGGTGCAAACATAAACACATCACTATCTAGTATGGAAAATCTGAAATTGTTAATTGATTATTTTAAGGTGTATGCCTCCAGTCTTAAAGATGAAGTGGAGAAAGAGGTTGAGAAGATAATAAATGATAAGAAAATGTTAAAAATCACTGAGAAATCTGCTCTTCCACATAAAAAAAAATTAAGAGAATCTGAAAGATGCACAAGGATGTGTAGATGAGGCAAAGGCTCTTTACCAATATGGCATGAATTGGCTCAAAGCCACATAAAGCATTAGGAAGTAGATTGACTCCATTGATTCCCGGATCAACATTGCCTCAAGTGCATGTGATATGGCACTTGACCTAACTAGAGATACAAGAAATTTTATAGAATATTTGCATAAGAAATTCTTTCAATTACAATCCCTAAAAGAGCATATCATTTTACAGTTTGGAGAAATAAGGGATTTAGTAAATCCCAAATTCATACTTGTTTCAAGAGCTCTTTCTTAGTGTCGATAAATATATGTAAATGAATCTGGTACTTGACACTCTTAAAGACTGAGAAGAGTTATTGGAGTTTGAAACATAGTGCAGATTCCTTGGGGCTACAAAGAAGGAATAGGAAGAAGGTAAGCAAGCATGGTAGGCCCATTTACAGAAGTTGTAGGAATCAACCTCCTCTAGTTGACATATTTCTCACTCTATGCATTTCAGTATTTCTAGTTAGATTCTTTGTAAATATGCAAAGTATATAGAGCAGTTTCCAGTAATATTTTTTGGTTTTTTTCTCTGGTACATAACTCAAGGAGAGTCAATCCAATCCTTCTATTTATTAAGAATATTTTTTTCTATAATGATTGATTCATGGAGAATATATATGTTATCTTTGGTTATCTCAATTTTGCATGTTTTTTATTATAGGTAAAACAGGTTTTGAAGGGACCCTAAACCCTTTACAAAATAAAATGCTACTTTAGCAAATAATCAAAAATAGGGCAAGCAACCAAAAAGAATCCAAAAACCAGCAAAACAATAGCCAGAAAGAGGCAAAGAGAATAGCACGCGGCTAGATATTCTTCGGGATGTCTACCACTTCCAAGTCACTATCAATGATTTTTTGATGAATATTCATGACTTCCACAACCTCCTCAATAGGAATACCAACATTAGCATTCAATTTGGTTTTATTACGGGTTCTAGCTGAAGGACTCATCTCACTCACAACTTTATGTTGTGCTCCAACACCAGCCATAACATATTTCATACCATAATTATCCCCCAACCACTTCCCTTCTTTCTCATTCAGTAAACACAAACCCTCGGCTTCATTATGCATAGCATGCTTACTCACCTCAAGAACCATGTCCAACTTCTGATTGACACGCTCTAAAATTTCTTCGAGGACAACAATTTTATGATCATAGGAATTTTTTATATTAATCATCTCATCAGCAATAATTTTAAGAGTATCAAAAGTTGATTAGCCTCAAGTTGAACCTTACTAACTTGAGCCTAAACATTAGGACCCCTAGAGGAAGAATGCTAATCATCATTGTTATTCATAGCTCTAACCCTGACATTGGTAAAGTTCATCTCATGGAAGACCCATTTAAAAATCTTGAACAGGGTTAGGGAACCCTCTTTCACCATGCCAAGAAAATTAGGCATATCTTCCCTCTCGATGTTGAAACCATCCTTGTCCACCGCACTATCCTCTTGGGAGTCACTGTTGGAAGTATCATTATCCATGGCCGCCTTCCCTTTCTAACCAATACCAACATCACCTTTAGCCAATTCCTTCTCCATCATCTAATCCACAGCACCTTGTGAGATACCATCATACTCTTACACCTCTTTCCTCTCCAAATTCTTAGAAAAATTCCTTATTTTTGGCCCCTCTTTGTCATCAATTTAGACCTAGGGGAAACCCCCATCTAGACCTCGTGACTAGTATCATCCTTGCTCGAATTACCCAAAATAGCACCCTTCAGCTTCTTACCTCCCATCCCCTTCATAGACTTAGACTTCCGGTTGAAGCAGGAATGGTCCACCTCCTTTCCATCACTTGTTTCATACTCCTCAACCCTATAGGTAATAGGATGGTTTCTCTTTCTTCTTCTCTTGCCCTCAGAAATGGCCAAATATTCTAAATCAACATCCATAGACGCTTCCAACCCAAGGGCATAATCTTCATCATCAAACTCATCCTTTGACCCCATAACATACTCAGAATATTTCTTCTTCAACCCAACATTGGGTGATCCCACGATACTGATTTGCAATTTTTGGCCAAACTGGACACTGAAATATTTTTTTCTAACTAAATCTTCACTTTTGAAAACCTATAGCGGCTAAACCATGAGGAATTTGAAGATGATGCAAACTAGTGATTTGTGAAATTTTGTCTTTAGATTCTAAATATATTTTTTTCAAAAAAATTTGGAATCATATTGCACTTCTATTTCCATCTCCTTCGAAAATTAGTTTTTTTTAGCAAACAACATTTTTAAGGAGTGACCCTCACCGTCTACAACATAATTTTTTTTCCATGAAGGATAAAATTCTAATTCTTTCGAATTTAGATTTGTAACTCTGATATCTAGTGCTTCCAATTGGTCTCATAGTTTTTTATTGAATATTTTTTCCTTAATCAAGTTTTGAAGTCAACCCAATTACAACTCAGACATAGGTGGACTGTATACAACATTACTTTTTTTGTATGTATCAAAATTTAATATATTTTTTTGCTGGATCAAGGACTTCAATATATGGTGCACTCATATTTTTCAAAAAAAAATTGATAATCTATTATTTTTCCATATGTGCATTATTTTCAATGAAAAACCTATGTTTAATAAAACTAAAAAAAAACAAACAAATTTATAATAAAACCAAAAGATAATTAAATTATATTTGTTGGATATCTCATTCTGAGGACTACCATCAACCAACTAGGTATGTGAAGTCTCCTCAATTTTCATCCTCAACCCGAGCTTCAAAGCGCAAAATTTTGGACTTTTTTGGTGTCTAAGGGGGAAAAGGGGAGTTCAAGCGAACCCCTAGGGGTTCGAGCAAACCCCCTCTCCAAAATCCCTCACTTTTAGATTTTTTCAGGAATGGTGGACCCCACCATTAAATGGGTTTGCCCTATTTTGGTTCACTTGAACCAAATAGTTCATTTGTACCCCTAAAAGCAATTTTTTTTGCATGGGATCATTTTTTTCAACTTTTCCTTCCTCACTCGAATTATAAACCACTTTTGTGGGTTTACCCCATTAGAAATTTTGGGTTGATTAGGGATAATAAAGGACTTAACATAATTAGAGATCAACATAATTAAACCTTCATGAAGGACTAGGTTCTCGGGGTTGTGTTTCTGATCTCTTATACCATGTTCCAAAGAAACTGGTAAAGAAAAAGGGAAAGACACCTTCTTTTTGTGCCTAAAATGATTAAGCAAAACAAAGTGATACCCTGAGAGAACAGAGAAGTGACCATCTAGGGTGAAATACCTCATAATTTCATGTGCAACATCTCCCCATATAGCCTTGATTGAGGAGCAATAATAGCCTCCACACTTAGCCTACTCCAACTTCCACCTCTCATCATCTTTGAAGAAGATATCCAAGGACACACTAGATTCATTTTTGTCTCTATAGAATTTCCTTCCATTCATCAATAAACCAATGATTCTATCTATTAGATCCTCTGTAATGTTGAACTCTTTTCCCTCAATTTGCAACACACAATTCTACCATCCTTCAAGAAACTCCTACAATGTCTTTAAATCATGGCCATACAATTTTTCCATATAGGGAGTCACTCCCCCAGCCTCCAACAATCTCCAAACCTTCTCATTTCCTTTCACAATATCACAGGATATTGGCTTTTTATGATTACAATCACCTCCATCATTGCAATAGGTATGCACCCCAACAGAAAGAAGAAATTGCAGAGGAGATGAAGAAACATCGAGAACTTGCAGAGAAAACAAGGAAACCTCAAGCAAACTTTAGCTTTCCAAATACCCACAATCCGTGTGGAAAATATTGAATTACAGAGAAGAATAATAAACATTGAATGCCTAGTCATTTGAGCCTCAAACCCATCAGAAAACCACATAGCCTTTCCTCTAAAGGATTTACACCTCAGAAGAAAATTCCACGTCAAGAGCATGTGAAAAAATCCCATCGGTAAAGGAACCCCCCTCTCAACTCCTTTGAGAATCACAACTAATTATTGAATGTGCTTCCAAGGGAAGGTGATCCTGTTCTCCCCATTCTAAATAATCATTCACCCCGTAGTTAGCAAAAAAATAAGCTAACCTATTTCCCTCTCTATAAACATGGGAGATGAAATATTGGTCAAATGAACTCATTATATTTAAGGAATCATTGATTAGGGATTCCATTGTCCAAGAAGGAGAAGAAATATTCCTAAGCTTATTGATAATGTTGAGGGAATCACCCTCAACCCAGACCTTTTCATAACCTTTAGACTGAGCCAACTTCAAACTAGTCTCAATTTTGCATGTTACTAATGTGGAGTTGAATATATTTATTGTACTATTTGAGATCTATGGTTTATGTGGTTTCTTTGCTTTCAATTGGAGCACTAGACATGATTTTATTTCACCTTTAAATATTCACATATGTGTCTATCTTTTGGTTGTATATACTTGTGGGTTTCCTATACCCATAGATATTTCATTGTGTTTATTCCTATTCACTTTTGTTGAACTTTTTTCTCATTATCATGCTTTGGAGTGTATGTTGTAGTGAAGAAAAGAGATAGTTACTTTGAATTATTAATATAGTTGTACTTTGGGATTTATAACAATGATTTTGGTGGAATGAAGATTCTCTAAATCATGATGTAGTGGGGGATTTGTGTAACTTTACATAGTCAATTTATTATCTTGTTTGAAGATTGTGATTTATCTTTACCCTTTGGGAGCTCTTGATGGCATAGTTATATACCTTGAGTAATCATGACCCTTTGTGATGTTCAATTAGGAAATTTTTATCATATTTTCATGAATTTCTCTAGATCACTTCCTTTGAGAGAATTAAAAATGATATGGATTTGTCACTTTGTGATGGATGAACTTCTATAATGGTTGGTGTTATAGTGAGTTACTAGTACCTACCTTATGGGAGTAGTGAGAGTTCATTAATGTCTTTAGTTATATTAATAAATGATTCTTATCTTCATTTTTTGAAAATATAAAGAATTATTTAACATGAAGGGCTCATGGATCATTTGGTTGAGTCATCAGCGATGATCTATTAGTTTAGATAAATGATCCTAAGTTTATAAAATGGTTCTATTATGTCATGGTGGAATTTGAATCACATACTAGTCTTTTTGGTAAGATGTGAATGAATTTGATCATTTTTTTTGGTTAGGGTATCATGATGTTATCTAGAGTTCTTGGGGTGTACATGTTTTCTCAATTATAATGGGAGTATTGGTCATGGTTTGTGAGGTAAATCTACTAGAAGAGTGTTGTCATTATTTTTCCTAGTGATATTATAGTAATTATGGATTTATAGTCGTAGTTTATGTTGGATTAATTAGGATAATCACTTGATAATTAATTAATTAATTATTCATTAGTTAATTAATTAATCATTAATTAATTATTTGATCATTAATTAATTATTTGATCATTAATTAATTATTTGATCATTAATTAATTAATCATTATTTAATCAACCATTAATTAATTAATTAGCCATTAATTAATTAATTTTCCACTAATTGATTAATTTTTGATTAATTAATTAATTAGATATTAATTAGACATTAATTAAATAATAAATTAACTATTAATTCATTCATTCATCTTTAATTAAGTAATTAATCATTAATTCATTCATTCATATTTAATTAATCGTTAATTCATTCATTCATCTTTAATTAATCATTAATAATTCATTAATTAATCATTAATTAATCATTAATTATTCATTAATTAATCATTAATTAATCATTAATTATTCATTAATTAATCATTAATTAATCATTAATTAATTAATTCATATTTAATTCATTCATTCATTCATATTTAATTAATTCATTCATTCATATTTAATTAATTAACTAGTTCATATTTAATTAATTAATTAATTCATATTTAATTCATTCATTCATTCATCTTTAACTAATTCATTCATTCATTCATTAATTCATCTTTAACTAATTCATTCATTCATTCATTCATTCATTCATCTTTAATTAATTAATTCATTAATTCATCTTTAATTCATTCATTAATTCATCTTTAATTCATTCATCTTTAATTAATTAATTCATCTTTAATTAATTCATTCATTCATCTTTAATTAATTAATTAATTCATATTTAATTCATTCATTCATCTTTAATTAATTAATTATTAGGTCCCTTATTACATTATTAACTTAACCTAAACTTACAAGTTCTTTTTTATTATTAAATTAGATTATTTATAGGTCAAGTTGTCTCACTGCATAATATTAAGACACTTGTCACAATCTAATCATATCCTCATCTAGGGTTTGTACTTTTACATTTATAAGCAATAATTTGTACATTTTAATAATCCAAGTGTAGACATCCAAATTTGACCACTTTTGTATGGCCAAATCCGTCTCCTTACGCCTCTATGACACCAATATTAATTAATGTATTTATTTAAGTAATATTCCACCTTCTGCATAAGGTTCCTAAAGTATTTAATTTAACAATTAAATACTTTATCCTTTATCCTTTCTTCTCTAAATTAAATAAACATATCAATTATTTAATTTAGTCATTTTCCCATTTTGAATTTAAATCAATTTTAAATTCATTCTTTTTCTCTTTCCTTGTCACATCCTCCATAACCCCTCTTCTAATTTGGATTAGGATGTGCACCACTTAATCAAGATTAATGTCACATCCTCCTACATTTCCTACTTGCTTCTAATCCCTCGTTCACTTGCTTAATCGTGTATTTGCATAATCCTAATCTAACCCCCTTGCTACATTTAGCATGCCTTTTTTGGTCAACCTTCACATCTTCCATATTTGGCATAGGTTCCCTTCCTCATGTGAATTTAAAATTCACTCTTTATTCCTCCAAGAATCTCCCTCTTCCCCATGAATTTCAAATTCATTTTTGATTCCTCCATGGAATCTCCTCTTCCCCATGTGATCATTGAAAGGTCACATCAAGTCACATGAAGGCCAAGAACCTTCATTATAAGGGCCTTGTTTTATCCACAAGGCACTTTTCAGCCTCCTCCATAAGAACCTTGTCTTATCCACAAGGTACTTATCATATGAATTTAAAATTCATATTTATTCTCCCAACCACTTTCTCTCTTCTCCATGGGGATTTTTTTGAAGAATACTAAAAATTTTCGTATGTCACTTTCACCTTCATATGGGACAAGAGGTTCCTTTTTGAGGAAATCCTCTCATCCCCCAAGGTACTTGTAAAGTACTTGTCCTTCCTCCACATCATTTATACTTTGTCCATCTCACCTTGCATCTTGGACAACTCACCCTCCACATGTCAAGATGTGAGGGCTTGTGAGTCCTCAACTCACCACAACCCTCCATCTTGGCCATGGTGGCTCAATCCTGACCATTGAATTCTTTAGAGAATTCAAATTGCTCTATAAATACCCCCCTTTTACATGTTTTAAGGGACCTCATGCATATTGTAAGAAAATTATGATCTTAAGCCATTTGAGCCTCCATACTTGCATTCCATAAGCTTTTATCACATCCTTTTGCATTCACTCCCCATCCATCTTAGCCATTTGTATTTCCATTACATTTCAACCACTTTGCATCAGATTTGTCATTTAATGAGAACATATTTCCATCTACATCAAGGGCCAACCAAAGGATCGATTCAAGACAAGGTATAATCAATTTTTCTTTTCATCTTTCTTTGTTTTGAATCCAACTAGGCTAATCATTAAGGTGTTAGTGTTCTTTTTCTCTAGTTTTACATCTTGTTTTGTATAATTTAGGGGAGTTAAAGGTCACTAGTCACATTTCTGGCACATCTAATGGGACCCACAAACGGGTCAGTTTCTTTTGAATTTTGTTGTTGTTTGCATTTTTGTAGGCTCAAGTGACTTAGATGGGCGACCATGCCCTAGCAGAGGCAACCACACCCTAGCAAGGGTGCCCACACCTGGGCACATGCGCCCCTCTGTAATAAAATCAACATTTTTGGCTTTTTATTTGCATTTTTGCAAGTTTGAGTGATTCAGAAGGGCGGACACACCCTAGCAGAGGTGACCATGCCCTAGCAGGGGTGGCCATGCCCAGGCACACGTGCCTCTCTATGGTAACATCATCATTTTTAGCCCTCTGCCTGACCTGAGGGGCGACCAGGTCCTGCAAGGATGCCTGTCTACGGAAAACTAGCACCATAAATTTTTTAATTTCACCAGAGGGGAAACCACGCCCTAGCAGGGGTGGCCACGCCCAGGCACACACTTCTCTCTATAGTAGAAATAGTGTTTCAGCTCTTTGTTTTCACCAACAGAGGTGGCCAAGTCCAAATAGAAGGTAAAAATAGTGTTTTAGTGCATTTTTTAAACTATTTTCTATCATTTTGTTAACACTTACCCACTAACATGTGTTTTTGGTGATTGTGAAGGATTTTATACTAATTTTTGTGCAGGAAGTTTACAATTGATGAAGAACGATGAAAAAGCTACTAACTTGTTTCTTGCAGGACCAGAAGACCAAGGCCACTTAATTAGTTGTTTGTTTTCATTTTTCTTACACTAATTAGGCACATAGACTAAGTAGGGGGTCAAAGAATTTTCTTGCCTTGTCTGAAAAGTAAGCTATCAATGTATCCAATCCCCTTGCACCATTCGGCGATCCTAGGTGAAGAGAAATCGTAGCTTACTTAGTTCTTTGTGTTACCTAAGGAGGTGGAAATCGTTCAAGCATTCCCCTTGCACTTCGTGTGAGCCTGGGGAGTAGCTTAAAATGATTAACATCTTCTTCTTAGTGGGACATACTTGGGGATTTCATCACCCCAAGGGACGATCCCAACCACGTGTACCGACGGGGTATATAAAGAGGGAAGGCGAAAGCTATACCCTAATCTAGTTGCGTTGTAATTGGCGGAGCATCGAAGCTAAGGTGATACCTAGATAGACATGAAGAGTTGGTATGAGTCTTTCAGTATCTCGCTAGAGTTCCCGACTCACGCTTATGATGGGCTGGTGTTCACGGTTTGGGCCTCACGTATCGAGCGTATATTGAGAACTCCCTAGATCATCGTGTTTAGCCTATTTAGAAGACCGTGTTGGCCATACCCTTCTTACTAATCTTAGGATTGTGCTATTTGAACTATCTTTTTTGTGTAGAACCAGTGCATATCTTACAAATCAAGTCAGTCTTGCCATTTTTCTTTCCTTTTGAAGTATTTTCAATCCTTTTCCATAGTCTTTTTCCACCTAATTCAAGTTCAGGTATGTCAGATGGGGTGACCTTTCCCTAGCAGAGGTGGCCACACCCTAGCAGAGGCAGCCATGCCCTAGTAGGGGCGGCCACACTCGGGCACACATGCCCCTCTTCACCAAAATCAACCATTTTTTATCCCTGTTTTCACCCAAGGGGCGACCTTTCCCTAGCAGGGGTGGCCATGCCCAAAAATAGGTCATTTCTCAACATCCCCTCCATCATTCCGTCAATCTGTTCCCCTATTTTGAGCATCCATTCCGCCATTCCGTCAAACCCGTTCCTCCATTTAGAGGATTCGTTCTCCCATTTTTTTGACCCATTCATCATTTTGGGAACTCATTTTTCTATTTGGGGAACCCATTCATCATTCAGGGAATCAATTTTGTCATTCAAGGAACCTGTTCCATCATTTAGCAAGTCCGTTTCACCATTTTTTAGGCTTGTCCTTGATTTGGACAAGTTCAAAAACCAACAGAGGCGACCTTGTCCTAGCAGGGGCGGCCACACCGGGGCATGCACGCCCCTCTGTAGTAAAATCAGCATCTTTGGCTCTTTGTTTGGTATAGTCAACCCTGCCAAAGCTTGAACAATTAGGGATCTAAAACCTTATCGTTTGCTATGATCAAAACACCTTCATCCTCATTCATTCACTCGCAATTCATCCTTTAGTCCATTTGCATTTTCCAAAGTTCATTCAGTCATCACCACATCTAAATTGAACTAGGTGCTTCACCCTGATCGTCATCCTTGAACATTCGCTTAGGATCGCTATCCGTACTAAGTCGATCATCATCCTCAACCCTATCAATCCCCTTCCATCTCAAGGAATATTTTGTGTCATGATCATCAGTTCATCCCTTAATCTGATTAATCAGTACCTTACATCATCTAGGGTGATCTTTGAACCCAATTTAGAAACCCTTCCAATCATTTGGTTTTTAATTCGATTCCATCCAATCCTATCAATCATTATATTGATCCAATCCAATCCAATCCAATCTTATCCAATCATCCAATCAATTGATACATCATCAATTGATCCATCATATATCCTATCAATCAATCCAACATCCAATCCAATCCAAAAATCTTTATCCAATCCAAATCATCATCTCAATCACCATTTGGAAGCTTAGTTGCATCTTAGATCACTTAGTTGTTTTGCACGTTCATGCCCATTCAGACCCATTCACAATCAAAAAATAAAATGGAAGACCAACAGACCCAAGGTTCACAACAAAACATCCCACAAGATCCCAATAATGTTCTAAGCAATCCGCAAGATCCCCATAACGGTGCCTCATCCCAATCCAATACAGACATCTAGAACACCACACCACCCAGTGACGAGAACATGGTTAACCAACCCGAAGTCACTGTTGATGAGTACCTCAATGATCCTGTTAATGTCTAGATGACGGATCATCTCCTAAATGAATGTGGAGATAAAATTCTTGCCACCTTTCTCATGAGAGGATTCAAGCCACCATCTGACTTTGATGCATCACAATATCTTGGTACACACACTCTTCCCACAGCCGTTGATCCGCAAACTTCACAAAATGTCTCAGGAAATTCATGTCCTCGAAGGTGCACCCACAAAAAATTGGTATCATCCTGATTTTGGAAACACTGTAATACATCAAGTCGCTAGTTATCCTCGCCGCCCGACCACAACCTCGACAGCACAACTTGAGCATCATGATCCCTACACCTACGACATGCCATCCTACATCCCATCCGCTCCACTACTTCAAATTCAACATCCTAGTAAACCACCTATCAATACTGGGGGCATACCTACCCTTCCATCAATGCCACCTCCAGGATCTACACCCACTAACAACTTACCCCCACATGCATTCCAGCAGCCTCCTATCAATCCCCATCAATCCACTCCATTGCAAACAACACCTCAATACACTACAACCATTGTTGCTTCATCCCTACCACCTTATCAGCAACCTCTGCAGCACAACATTCCCATCCCACAACAAAAAGTCTTGGCTCCCACGCAACCACCACATTGGGTAACACAAGCAGCATCCCAGCAACCGCAACTACCACATGGCACTTCAGTAGTAGTCCCACAGTAATAACATATTCCATCTCACCCATCTCACCAACAACAACCACAGTAGTGACCTCCACAGCAGCACATGCATATCCCTACACAAACACAAAATAATCCACTTACAAAATATCTCTATCATCCATCCAACACATACATTGCTCCATCCCATCTCAATTTAAATCCCTACACAAACACAAAATAATCCACTTACAAAATATCTCTATCATCCATCCAACACATACATTGCTCCATCCCATCTCAATTTAAATCCTCATCAGACTAGTCAAAACCAAACACGGACCCAACTGCCACCTTACACCAATCCTCCACAATCACAGAATTATCCCTACCAACAGCCATCAAATCCATCCCCATACGTCACGTGGCAACCCACCATTGCATAACAATACCAATCTTATCCACCCTATCTTCAGTAGCAATCCTACTAGCAAGGTGCACCTTTCGTCTCTTACTACCAACAACCATCACCACATCAAAAAGGGGGTCCTACCTCTTTGTATTATCAAAACTCTACACAACAACAGGGCGCTTCACCCACTTCTTACTATTAGCAGCATCCACCCTACCAACAAGTGGCTTCTACTCATCACAACCCATCATCCTCCTATCTACTATACATTAATCTGCAATCCACTTATACCAATCAGAATTAGAAAACACATTCATATGCAACTCAACCCGCCTATGATCCAACCACAGTGGGGCCATCCTCATCATACCCAAAAAACTATCCATATAATCAGCCTACTCCAACTCCTACATCACCCATCAACAAGGACTTGGAAGAAGTTAAAGCCGCGTTGAAGGATTTATAGGCTGGAATGGGAAAGCAGTCATTCAAGTTCAAGGACATTTTTCCCTATCCTTTTGATCCCTTCATCTCCTTGGTTCCCTTCCCTGAGCACTTTGAGATACCGAAATTCGATAAGTATAAGGGAACCAAGGACCCCAAAGCCCATCTACAAGAATTTTATGCCCATTGCCAAGAGGTCATGCATAACGACAATTATCTCATCTGACTATTCCCTAAGAGCCTACAGGGGGTTGCCCTTAACTGGTTCATGGGCCTTGAAAAAGGATCCATTAAATCCTTTGCACAACTATCCAAACAATTTATCTCTCACTTCTCTTTTAATCTAGAGGATATTGACATGCCTGATCTCCTAAAATAAAAACAGTGTGATGGAGAGACCTTTGCAAGCTATCTACAAAGATGGTGCACCTTAGCCAGTAGGATGAAATCCCCACTATCAAAAAAGGACATGGTTACATTGTTCATCAAAATTTCTCATCTAGACATGGCCCACAATTTCTGATTCCACTACATCACCACCTTCGTGGCAATCATGGCGAAGGGTCCCATCCTGGAATGAGCCCTTGTTACTAAAGGGCAAGTCAAACTTTTCAATTTTGATAAAGAGAAATCCTATGGGGATAAGCCTCGATATTGGAATAAAAATAAGAATGTTGTCAACGACAATGTCACTGACACCAAGCATGTCCAGGTGGCTACCACCTCGTAAAAATATCCTCCTCAACAGCAACAGTCAATCCCGAACACCATATTTGTTCCCTAAGGAGCACCACAACAACAATCAAATCAAAACAACCAAGGGGGGAATAAATGACAGTTCACTCAATTAGGAGAACCCCTTAGCATCATGTTTAAAAAACTCCTCCAAGCCAACTACCCCATCACTTATCCTGTGACCAAGCCTCTTGATGATTCCAAACCAAAGCCAACTTGGTTCAAGGAGAATAAGTATTGTGACTTCCACAAGATTAAGGTTCACACATTAGATAAGTGTCAAGGCCTAAAAACCTACGTCCTAGGCCTCATAGATTGGGGTGGAATCCATGTGGAAGCTAACACGGCATCTTCATCTAATGCTCAGCTCCAAATATATCAAAATGTGTTTCCTCAACATAATCAGGGTCCCAGTACATCCAACACTAATCCTGGCCCTAGTAACAACAATAACCAGAATAGCAGCACAAATAATATCACTTACAAAAATGTGCCATACAATTACCAAGGTGTGGTCACATATGTAGAACAAGTGGAGCCGCGTGTATCCATGATACGTGTCAAAGGGAAAGATCCACAATGTGTTGTTACCACCCATCGAACCCACATCACAGTCCCAAACGCTCCTACATCCACCTAGTTTTCGTCTGTCAATTCACAATACAACATCCTTGATCGCTTAGGCAAGACTTCAACTCAGATCTCTATCCTAGATTTTCTTAGGTCTTCCCCCATGCATCAAGACATCTTGAACAAAGCCTTACAAAACACCCAAGTCCCTGATGATATCAATCCCACACAATTCCAAGCGTTGGTAGAAAATCTGTCCACAACCTACCAATTAGGTTTCAATTAGGACAGGCCACACATTGACTCAAGCCATAATTGTCCCCTTCACCTTGAGGCCAAGGTGAATTGTCATAAAGTGAAAAGGGTACCAGTAGATAATGGTTCGTCCCTAAATCTTTGTACATTAAATTTTATACAACAGGTGGGATACACCCAGGCTTACCTAAATAATCAAGTTATCACCATTAAAGCATATGACAACATGGAAAGATATTCTGAGGGAACTATTTGTCTTCCTATTCAGGTGGGTCCCATTGTACAGTATACTATGTGTCATGTTCTGGACCTAGAACTTCCCTATAACATCCTCCTTGGTCGACCATGGATTCACTCTATGCAAGTCATCCCATCAACCTACCATCAATGTTTGAAGTTCCCATTTCAAGGAAAGGAAGTAACCATACAGGCTGACCCTCAGTCATTCGAATATTGTCATGCCTTAGAAGATTCCTTTCCATGTTCACATTACTTCCCTGGAGTAGAAATGGGGGCATCTCAAACATCTGATTCTCATCCATCCACCAACACACTAAATACCACATCATCCACACCTTCATCCATGCCATCATCCCCACTTGGTTCCACCATCACCAAGGTCCAGATCATTGACAAGGGATGTGGTGAGTACAAAATGTGTACAGCACTAAACGTGGAAACTATGCCACCCTCACCATGTACATATGGACAACCCTCTCCATTTGTCTCCAAATCATAAGAGAAGACACTCACACTCACTTCCAAGAACATGGGCTCAACAACATTTGGACATCTGGGTTCCCTTCAGGATCAAATGGAAGAAGATATCAGTCAATGGGTTTAAAAAGAACCTGAGCTGCCACGTCCCCTCTTAGAATACTTCCAAGAGGTCTACCCACATGCATCTAAGTTCATTGAAAAGTGTAGTTACCAAGGCAGAGGTCTTGGTATAGAAGAGCAAAGAAAATGTCAGCCCATCAAAGCAACTACCATCCGGCCAAGAAATTTGGGTTGGGGTTATGACCAAAAATAGAAGGGTCATGTGGCATCTGCTATCACTTCTAACAATTTTAGTGTGATCCTAATAAAATTTCACTCCTAATGTGAGATGCTAAAGTGATGCAATAAGAGGAAATAACAAGATAAAATGGCACCTCAATGATTAGCCTAAGAAAATGGATAACATGGAAGTAAGATAAACAAATAGATTGTTGTTTGTTATACCTTCTATGCTACTCTTTCCTTGGTTGGCCCTTGATCTTGAAGAGTTGTGTGCTCCTTGGATGACAAGCTATGTCGAATATGCAAATGATATGCAAATTGGATGAAGATGTAATGATGATTATGAGATGAGAGCTCAAATGGTAAATTGACAAGAGTTTGGTAGCAAAAGATTTGATCCTCCAAAATGAGGGAAATGAGGGGGTATTTATAGGATAATTGGAATTCTCTAGAGAATTCAACAGTTGAGATTGATCCAACAAAATCAAGATGAAGGGCTATGGTGAGTTGAGGACTCACAAGCCCTCACATCTTGACATATGGAATGTGAGATTTCTTAGGGTGGAGTGATGTGGAAATGAGGTGGAAGATAAGTACATGAGGTGGATGAAGGACAAGTACCTTTGAGGTACCTTGGGGGATGAGAAGATTTCCTCAAAAAGGAACTTCTTGTCCCTAAATGAGGATGAAAAAGACTTTTGAGGATTTTTAGAATTCCTCAAAAATCTCCATGGGAAAAGGGGAAGTGGTTGGAAGAATAAATGTAAATTAAAAATTTACATTCATTGAAGAGTTTATTGGGTAAAAAAAGGTCTCCAAAAAGTTGGAGATTTGTCACATGTGGGTGATGTGACAAGTCCAAGGTTCTAGAAGTCCTTGGCACATGTAAAGTGACAAGTCAAGCCTTCTAGAATCTTACATGGGGGATGGGGAAGACCTTGGAAAGACAAAAGTGAATTAAAAATTCACATCGGGTAGAGAGGAACCTTGGGAAAATAAATGTGAATTAAAAATTCACATGGGGAAGAGAGTCTAGCCTAAAAATGGTAAGTGGAAAGGTTGACCAGAAAAGGTAAGCCAAATGTGGCTAATGATTCTGATTAAGGTTGTGCAAACACAGGATTAGGATAATTAATGAGAGATTAAAGGCAAGTGGGAGATTATGGAGGATGTGACACTTAATCAAGATTAAGTGGTGCACATCCTAATCACAAATTAATTAATTTAATTTGGATTAAAAGAGGGTTATGGAGAATGTGACAAGAAGAGAGAAAAAGAGAAATTAAAAATTGGTTTTAATCCAAATGGATTAAAAGACTAAATTAAATAATTTGTCATATTTATTTAATTTAGAGAAGAAAAAGGATAAGGTAAAGTATTTAATTTATTTAATTACATACTTTAGGAACCTTAGACAGAAAATAAAATAATGATTAAATAAATTATTTAATCACTATTAATGAAATAGATGAATAGAGTAGACGATTTTGATCATATGGAAGTGATCAAATTTGGATGTCTACATTTTTCCCCTCTTTGAAGTACTGTTAGAATAACTGTGCTTCGAAGAAAAGAAAGTGCAGATGATTCTATAGAGAAAGTAACCGAAAGATGATGCCCCAGCGTGGGGAGGAGGACCTGAGCTGTCTGAATTAGCAGAGTAATGGATGAGGATGCCCCAATTTTAGAAGGGATTGACTATGGCAGGGAAAATTGGTAAATGTGAAGGGTATGCCCCCTCGAGAGGATGACGGGGGAGAAATAGGGGTCTCGAGTGACTTCTCGATAGGAGGAAATGGATGGTATAGTTGGAAAGAGGGCGAACAATTAGGCAAGTTTTCCTTTTGAATGAAGTCAATTGAACAAACGGGGTGCAAATGGCAGCCCCAGGAAGGGAAGGGATTAGTTGGAGGAAAAAAAAGGTAAATAAAAAGTTAAAAAATACCCCTTATAAAGGGAGGGAAAAGAGAGGGGTCCCAAAAAAATTATCAATAAGAAGAAATAGAGGGTATGTTTGGAAAGAGCTCGAAAAAATAAGCAAGTTTTCTTTTTGAACGAAGTCGATCCAACGCACGATTTGCAAATGACGGCCTCGGGAAGAAAAAGGAAAAAAATGTTTGCAGAGGGGTGGATTTGCTCCATTGCAGAAGGGTGGGTCCGCCCCGGGAGGGCGGATCTGCCCCACAAAGGAGTACGTCCACCCCAAGAGGGGCAGGTCCACCCTAGAAGGGGGCGGGTTTGCCTCGGGAGGGCGGATCCACCCCAGAAAGGGGAAGGTCCAACTCGAGAGGGCGGATCCACCCCAGAAAGGGGCAGGTCCGCCCCAGGAGGGTGGATCTGCCCTAGAAGAGGGCGGGTCCACCCCGGAAAAGGGGCTGAAGAGTGGATGAGTGATGAAGGATGAAGGGATGTGGGAAAAGATGAGAGATGAGATGATGAAAGGGGATATAAAGATGATGTAAGTTGATGGATAAGAAATGATGATAAGCGATGGGAGATAAAGGTGAGCACAAATGGATTCAAGGAAAAATGTGATGTTGCCCCAGTCAAGCTACAAGCCAGATTGGGCGGATGGTTGATGGAGCGTTGTTTGATAAGGACATGATATATCCCAAAACAACATAAGGATGGGGAAGGACACATCCTGATGAGGATGAGGGTGAGTGGTGTTGATGAGGGAATGATACATCCCAAAACAATACAAGGATGGGGAAGGACACATCCTAATGAGGACGAGGATGAGTGTTGTTTATGAGGGAATGATACATCCCAAAACAACACAAGGATGGAGAAGGACACATCCTGATGAGGATGAGGATGAGTGTTGTTTGACAAGGGAATGATACATCCCAAAACAACACAAGGATAGGGAAGTATACATTCCATAGAGAGTGTTGTTGATGAGGGAAAGATACATCCCAAAACAACACAAGGATAGGGAAGGATACATCCCCATAGATGATAATGATGATGATGAGGATGATTGGATCAAGGCTTGTAGCAAGGCTAAGACCAAGAGTGTGATTAGATTATTTGAATGGATGAGGATGGGGGAGATATGCAAGATGATGAAATGGAAAATGAAATGCAATCCTAATGCAATTTTTCATTCTTGGAGCACTGATTTTTGTTATAGCATAAGACACCAAGCGTCAGGATATGTAAACCAAGACGAATTAGTGTCTAATGCATAAAACAAGCACAACAAACAAGAAGTCTATCCCAACACCCCAAAGTCATGATGACTTTGGTCGGGCCAGGTATTGGAATAACCGCAAGCACAAAAGGATGCCCCAGTGTAACACAAGACCTCAAGGATCTTGGTGGGTACTGCGTGGGACAACCAACAAGACAAAAACAAAGAAATGAGCAAGATATGCCCCTATGTTGACTATTCAAAGCACACCATGATATGAGGGATCAAGGAGACCATGAAAAGTGATGATAGGGAGCTCAAATGATAAACAAAAGCCAAAAGCATCAAAAGATCACAATCAATTTCAAATGTTCTTTGTCATAGGATCAAGATTATGGATGGGGTTGATGAGGTCGATTAGGAAGGATACATCGTGTTGAGACCGATGATGGATAGTAAACTAAAAAATTGATATGATGTAGGATACCAGAAACTAATTGGATCTTGCAATGCAAATGACCGTTGTTTGTAAGCACCAGCTAGGATAGGGACATTCTTGATGACACGACAAGACAATGAGACATAAGGCGATAAGATGATAAAATGATGAGACGACAAAATAGACACACCCTAAAGACCTAGGGGCTTGAGGGTTGATCAAATATCAACCTTTCCTACGTGAAAGCGCAGAGCCCTCGTAGTTCAAGAAAAGACCATGGTAAAAGCGGAAAGAGGAAAATGAAAACCTCGATGGATGACAAAGACCAGATGGAAAAAAAATGCCCAGGGGCCAGAACAAATGATTGACCTTGCCTACGTGAAAGCGCAGGGGCAACATAGTGTGACACAAGGCCAAAGATAGTCGATGGAAGAGGACAAGACAAACAAAAGACAAAACCCTGGGGGTGAATCAAATGATCGACTGTGCCTACATGAAAGCGCAGGGGCAATGTAGTTTGACCAGAGACCGATGTCAAACAATAGATAAGGGATGATGAAATGACCAAGAGAAATGGAAAAAAGGATGGAGCCGATATGATGAGACAAGATAGACTTGTAGGATTGGATAGGACGATGGGTGATATGTGTAAGATATGTAGGATGTGAAGCTCAAGGATGGGATAGGTAATTTAGATCATTAGAATATGAATTCGAAAGGTGAGAAGATGGATAGATGAGCGATGAAGATGTGAGAAAGATGTGGTAAATAGATAGGAGGGATGAATTACGATGTGAATGGCATTGGGTTGCATACGGGTAGCCTAGAGCTAGATACCAATGACAAGGGATAATAGAGGGAAATGGATGGATGGATAAGAAGATGCTAGGATAGGTGGATAGATGAGATGAAGATTGAGAGGATATTGTAAAGATGGGAGAAATAGATAGGAATGAGGATAGTGAGATAGCATGGCATTGGATTTCATGGGGTAGCCGATAGCTAGATACCAATGACAAGGGATGATGAGATAGAGGGAAATGGATGGATGGATAAAGATGAGGAGATATAAAGATGCGAGGATAGGTGGATAGAGGGATACAAAGTTTGAGGGATGGAATGGATTATTGGATGGATAAATGGATGGGAGGATAAGGATTAAAAGATGGAAAAGGACTAGTGGATGGGAGAATAGGAAGATAAGGATTTGGTAGATGGAAGGGATGAATGGATGGGTAAATGGATGGAGAGGTAAGGATGGGCAGGATGGAGAGATGGAAAGGATTTCTTGGAGGGATGGATGGACGATGTCTCCAAGGACTCAATCATAAATAAGGAGAGGCCCCCACTCTAGATGTGTCATGTATGATGAGGAAAGAGGGATAGCAGGATGGGTGGATAAGGGAGTGAGATGGGTAATGGAAGATAGATAGATGTGGATAGGATGCATGGACAATGGAAGATAGAGATAGGTGTATAAGGAAGATGATAGTGAATGGATGAGGGGAATATATGCCAAGAGGTGTCCAAAGCATGTATATAGGCTCGCCCTTACATTTATCAAGATCTCAAGGAAGATGGAGGGAGTGGGATAAATGGGATAAGATGCGGAAGATAAGAAGATGTAGGAGATGGAGGAAAGGAATGCGTAAGTGGATGTTGCCCCCAATCGTGGAACGAGACTAGATGGGGAATTTACACATGATGCTTGTTTGCCAGGTTTTCATCATGGTACTTACCCAAGGCGCTTGTTTTCCAGGGTTTCACCATTGGACGAATGATTTTCTCTTTACTATTTTTTTTTGTATTTATTTGATTTTTTCTCTTTTTTTGTATTTTTCAGACTAGGATGTGGATGAAGATGGATAAATACAGGGAGATGGATATTAGGATTTTAGAGGATAGTTGATAAGGAGATGGATGAAGGACTCAAGCATCAAGTTCCATATGAGGTAATAAGAGACCATGTGTAAAGTGACCATCAAATGTTGGTACAACCTTATTAGAATGGATGGATTATGCAAGAGGATGGATTAAAGGGATTTGATGGGGGAGATAGAGGAGATAGTGGATGGGATGTTGGAAAGTGTATGGATGGAATGATGGAGTGGATGTGTGATGGGGGAAGGTTTTCAAGACCAACATTGGCACATGTGATGGTGGATGCGAAAAGATAGGTGGATGAATGGGTTGAGAGTGTGGCGATAATGGGGGCATTGGGATAGTGAATTTTGGGATGTAGGGACCCAAAACAGATTTAGGAGATGGAGGATGTAAATGATTTTGTGGGGGAATAGCAACTTTGGATGTCATTATGGATGTTTCATTTGAAGGTATGGTACCTTTTTTCTTTGGGATCCACATGGTTTTGAGTGTTGCTTTGACGGGCCTTTGTGGCCTTTTGGATTGATTGGGATTTTGGATTTTATTTTTCTGTTCTTCAACATGTCTGTGGAAGGGGACATGAGGAACTTTAGATTCATGTGGATGTTTGGATTTATACATTTTTTCTTTGGCATCCAAAGTTCTTTTAGTAGCAAGGGGATAGATGTGAGGAGATGGATGATGGGGAGCGAGGTAGGTAGGGTTATAGGGATTACGTGTAGATGGAGAATGTGTAGGTATGTGCCTTTGTTGATCCTGATTAGGAGTTATGGAGGTAGGATTTTTATGTTGTGTACGAGGGAGAGGGGGTGGATGAATGAAGGGATGAATAGGATAAGATGGAGGGGGTGATTTTGGGATATAAGGACCCAAAATAGACTATGTATATGGAGGATGTGTGGGATTTGATGGAGGGATATAAGAACCCATAGTAGATGGAGGATGAGCAATGATGGATGGAGGGACATAAGGACCCAAAATGGATTGAGAGGATGAGGGAGGAAGATGGATGGTTGTTTTTAGGTAATATGATGGAGGAGGGGGGATGGAAGCATATGACTTGGTAGAACGATGGGAAGTACCTCTTGTGCCTTTAGAAGAGGATCGTTTAGGATGTGCGAAGGTTGTACCAGCATCTTTAGAGTGTGAGTTTTGGGAGACATATCCAAGACCATGTGTGCCGGGATGTTCTTGGACTTGAATGGGTTCTAAAATACCTTGCTCATGAAGGCCTAAACCTTTTCCCTGATAGTTCATGTTCTCAAGCATATGATCTATGGTAGGATTCTTATTCTTTTGGAAGCACGATGCGAGTGTGTTAGCAGGTGGAGGAGGAAAGGTGGTGCCTATACTTTGTTTTGCTTCTGTAAGAAGGCCGCCATAGATAAGTGTAATGTTACCAAGGTGATACAAAAGTGGCATTGGGATGGTAAGACTAGATGGCGATGAAGGATCATGCAATGGAGATGAGGGGATAGCAACATTAGGAGGAATGAGTGATAAGGGATCATGAGAGGAATTGGGGAGTACAATAGGATCTAGATGTATGGTAGTGGATGATAAGGGCTCATGAGATGGAGTGATTGGATCTTGAATGCAAAGGGGATCATGGGATGGAGTGGAGGAGATAGTGTGATCTTGAGATGGGGTGGATGGGAGGATAGGATCATGACTTGGTTGAGGATAGGAATCATGAGATGGGATGGATGGAGGATTATGATCTTGGGATGTAGTGGATGGGATGGGAGGATCTTGATTTGGAGAAGGGGATATGCTTGTATGCTTTGGATCAAGCTCTTGGCATGAATCATCTTGTATGGGATGCATGATGATGGAAGAGTGTTGGAGGGACACCTCAATTGGGGGAGATAGGAGGATGGAGGGTTCATGAAGGTTATGGGATTGAATTTTGTGAATATTAGGACTAGGAGGAGGGGATTGGATGTCTTCAATGGATTGGGTGGATCTAGGAGTAGAAGATGGGGATTTAATAGATTCGATGGGTTTGACCGGCTCAACCATTTGGACAATGTTAGGAATGGTGATGGGAGGGATAGGTCTAGGATGGAGGAGGGCCTCATCACTAGTGACAGTACATGATAGAGTGGGAGGGCATGATGTCTCTTCTTGCATGAGTCCTTGGGTGACATTTGGAAGGGATGTAGGATTAGGTAGAGTGATGGGAATGGATGGAGGATTAGGATTAGGGATTGGTGGATTAGGATTAGACATGGGGATGTGATTGGATGGAGGACTAGGAGGAGATGGAGGATTGGGATTAGATGAAGGGATGGGATTGGATGGAGTACTAGGAGGAGATGAAGG